>JANZLP010000023.1:9188224-9198707 GCA_026930925.1 Chelictinia riocourii
ACCGTGCCCTCCGCATCCCAGCTTACACCTTGAGAAGGGAGAAGGAGAGGCGCTCACAGGGAGAGGAGACCATTCCTCGTGGGAACAGATTGGCGCCCTGTTCCCAGCAGGCGGACGCCAGGCGAGCCCCTGCCTTTCCCTGCCGTCACAGAAGCTGCCCGGGCAGCGGGAGCACCTCTCCCATTCAAAAAGAGCTGCCAGCTTGTGCTCCTCAGCTTCAGCTAGAGGGTTTGGAGGACTTTTTTTTTTTTTTTTTTAATGAGGTAAGCAGAGCCCTGTCTCTAGCTATTAGCACCTCCATCTGCCAATTTCTGTAATAACAAAGTGCCTGTGCTTTGGCAGGCTGACTCCCGCAGAGACGCGGTCCTCGCTGCTGCCAACCCTATAGGCAGTAACACGCATGGGACTGAACGAATGACACCAGATCAGGGTTTATAGTAAGAAAGGAAAAAAAAGGGGAGTAAAAGATCCCTCATAACAATAAAGCAGAAGTTACACGATAGCCAGCATCGAGACCTCCTTAACTATTAAATGGAAGAAAAACCCAAACAAAACAAAACCAAAACAAAACCCCCAACAACATCTAAGCCATTAAATATAAAACTGAAGCAACCAAAATTCTGTATTATTAGCAAGTTTTCTTGTAGAGGTTTAAAACCAATTCAATCAACTTGGCTACACCTAATTTGTGTGCTTTTATGAAAAGATATGAGTAACGAATGACTGCTTTTCAGATTTGCTGTTGCTTTTCTTGTATTGGGAGGTTTAGCTCCCATTTTTCCTTCCCCCCAGATGCAAACAAAAATGTTGTGTATTAGCAAATCTTCCCATAATTTATATGGTCACCTACGGTAACAGTGCACAGCAATCGTGAGGCCTTTTAGCTTGCTTTCTTTTATGGAAAAGCTCTTATATCGAGCAGTGGATATACTGAATACCTCAAATAGTACAGAAGTAAGGCCATTAACCCAAATTAATTTCAATTTTTTCTTTCCTTACAGACACTTTTGCTCTACTTCTCCCTTCTCCCCTGCCAAATATATTCAGGCCCTAAGGTCCTTAGGAGACTTTTGAAAATCTTTTTAATGACAGTGCTGAAATTCTAGTTCAAAGGCTAAAGGATCTATCCCTGACTGCAACACGTGCTGTGCCATCCCACTTGTGTTGGTGATACTTTACTGTAAAAATTACTGTAAATTATTGCATACAAAACCCCCATGGAATTAAGATGCAGTTTTAGAGCATCCCCTTTAAAATTCCATGCACACTAACTGCTCAGCTCTTGGGCTGGGAATCGGTGTTACCTTCTCGCCTCTGCACCGCAGCACGCTGCCCTGCTGGGTTTCCCAGCACAACTGTTCATAGTCATACCCTGAGACCTGGGCAGCCAAAATGATCTACCTTAAAAATAACCCAAGAAAATAAAAGCAGGTTGAGGTTTTTTAGAGCAGGACAACTTCCCCAATTCTTTTAACAGAGTGGTTGCTCAAGCACTTTTGGGGGACACATGCAAAAGCATACGGGTGAAAGGTGTAAGTGGTAGGGGCATGATGCAGAGGACTGAAAATATTGCAAGCCAGTACTGCCACTAACCAGCTGAGAACACCTACCTACATACTCCTTTGCTAGCATGCTTCTCTGCTCACAGGAGCTAATTTCTCTCAAACTAACCATTTATATTAGTTATACTAATAAAATTTAGACTAATTGTTTAGAATCTGTATTTAACTTGAAGATTGCATTTTTTTTTCAGACTGAAAGAGGTCTTGTTTGCCTTAAAGCCGTCCTGTTTTTTCTTTCAGAAATATATTAGTTAGTTTAATAAAAATAATTTCCCTTTTCTGGGAAATCTTTATTCTCCTACAGAGAATGTGATTAACAGGTTGGTGAGTTAAATTTTATGTAAGCAGGATATATTTCTCCAGGGTCGTTGCTATTAACCATATAATTTTGTTTCCCCATACCTCTTAAAATGTAAATTGTGTGGTTCATTTTGGGTATTACTATAAAACCCAACTGGCCAAATTAAAGTGCTTTTTTTTTAAGGTCACATTTCTTTTCCTTACTTTTTAATAGATGACAACTAATCTTCCTCCTCCCAGCTTCTGTTATATTCTTACTGCTCAGTCTGGTGAGATACATGTGGAAGTGGATGAAGAAGAACAGATTTGTAATTTGTACCAGCCACCAGCTGTTCATGGTCTAAAGGAAATTCTTCAGGTAATCTGCTTTACAAGTCAGATAACCAATACTTTGTTCCACTGGATTTCTGTTATCATGTTTGTCTCATTCCCTGTTTTTGTACTGTTTTCAGATCAACAGTTGTAATGAACGTTGTAGCTTTTGGGCGCAAGTGCTGTATCTAAGGCTGCAGGTAATCTTTTCATTTAGCAATGAATTAAATATAAAATCAACATAATGTTTATGTGGATAAGCCAGCATTTATCTTGTTTAGGGGAAAACCCAAAACCTTCCTGGATGATCTTCAAGAATTGTATAAGCAGAATTATCACTGGGTCTAAAATGCTTCTGAATGAATAAAATTAACTGCATCTCCAGTTTCAGTTCCATCCAGTCTAGAAAGTGAATTATTTCTGGATAAATTGCTATCTATCCAGAGATAATATTGCACCTTGGTAAGGGAGACTTGATTTATAGCTAAATGCTATCCTTAGATACGTAGTGAAAAGTTCCCAGTCAGTTGAGTGTCTGGAGATAAGATTTAACAGATGATGGTTATATAAAAATACAGTTTTGCTCTTTGCATGCAAGTGTGTGGACTATTTTTGTTGACTTCAGTAGAAGCCCCTCAGGCAAATTTGGCTTTTATGGTCCAGTTAGTAGAAAGGAGGAACTCTTAGGTAAATACATCTGCCATCCATACTATGTTGGAAAGCTTATAAATATCTTTTATTTATTTGTTTCTAAATGATGGTCTGAATGATACAATTTTCTATCAAAATGTTGCTAACTCCCTCAGTAGTTAAAGGAATTTTTTGTATCTGATTTATTTTTTTTTTCCTGGCGACTGGTTCCTCAGTACAGCCAGCACTGAATTCTGGTGGAGAATAATTTGCAATTGTCCATCAGCTCCACAAGAAACAAAGTGTGAATCAAAGCATATGAACCAAAGACAAAGAAATTCCAGAACGACCAGCAAAATAGCTGGAGATGCTTCCCACCAGTGTGAGACATAAATTTAATTTAGGTCTTGCCCTTTTGCTTCAAATGCCAATGAGTTATGATTTGATTTTTAGGCAGGGAGTGCTTTTAACTCCCAAGATGAGGGGTATCACTTGCGTTTTCTCCATGCTAAGTGAGAATTTAACAGAGTATTTGCAAATGTGAAATTAGGGTAGCTTGAAGGGGTCTTTAGGGTGCTAACAGAAAGAAGGACACATACATGCATAAAATTCTTTTTCCAAGAAACCTGTTCTCCTAAAAAAAAATAAAATTACAGACTAGTGGTATCCTAGCCAAACATTTTTGTATTCAGGAATGTCTACATCTGAGATGCTGTGGATCATCAGTATTCTTGTGTAGAAGCACTCCATCACTAAATTAGAGAAAAGTTGAAGCATGCAGGAACAGATGTGATTTTGAAGAATGGAAGCTTGTCTAGCAGAAACAAAGGTCTGTGATTTGTTCTTGCTACTAGGAGGTTTATTAGCTGTTTTTTTTAATGGCTATTCACTTACTGAACTGTAAGCACTAAATTTTCATAAGTGAACAACATGAGTGCTCATAAATTTTTTGAAAGTAATGTTGGAAAAGCAATAGAAGATATTCTTCTGCCTAACTTCTGGATAACTGCTGGATAATGTTTCTGGATAACGGCTCTAGGAATGTAAAGGTATTTACCTGCTGTTTGTGTATTGCTTGCCTAATCCTGCCAAAAGGTGGTCACGAACAGCAGCTTGTTTACTGCAGTTGCCTTTGCCAAGAGGACATATCCTTCACATGCAAAATCATCAAGTCATACTAAGTGAGGAAGGGACTATGATTTGGTTTATTTTGCAGATTTATTATTATTAGGTAATCTGCTAAGTGAGCTAATTTAAATGTACTTTAAAAAATAGTATTTATTCTATGTAGCTACAGTATTCTGAGGTACTTAATTTGTGTGAAGGAGGAATGGAAATCTGCTTTTATTATTGCTCGGAATCTGTACTGTGCTACAGAAGGAATATGAGGAAATATATTCCATCTGTGGTTAAGGAGCTGTCCTTCCTTATAACTCAATCCTGCTGCTATTTGTCTGTTGTGTCCTCTCTGTTCAGAACAAATTGTCACACATAGCAAGATGATGATTTTATACTAACTTGTGATTTTTGCTGTTATTATTATTTACTTTTTGGATGATTCTTCTGAAAGTCAGCTTTTAATGTGTTAGTAATTCTCATGGGACAGCTGTAAAAATTCTTTCTTTGAAGCTGTCCTAATGCTATCTACACAGAGGAGGTACTCAAATGTATGTAGTTACTAGGCAAAGAAATGTCGTCAGTGCAATAGGCAGCATATATTGTATTAAGGCATAACCATATCATCTGAATTATGAATTTTCCCAGTCATTATTTACAATTACTGCATTTCCTCTAAGAGCTGCTAGCATGAACAAAAAGCTAATTTTAGTGTGGTTAACAGTTTCAAGGTTTGAATTCAACCAAAGATGAAAAGTTGGGGTTCTCATTGCACTACCTTAGGCTAGAGACATGCAACTTTGAGAATAATATACTTATGTGATACATGTCTCTCCAATCATTGTAGAATTTAATTTTCATTTAAATGTTTTAAGTGTGAATTTTTAATGGGCAGACTAATTAAAAATAGTAACAAAACCTTTTTAAGTTAAGAAAGTAATGTTAGTGAAATATTTTAAAATATTAGAATCTTAAAATTCACAAGTTGCTTGGACTGGTAAATGTGAAATATGCTTTATTATTAAACTCATTTTTTCTAAAGCCTGGGAAAATTCACATACACACAGAGATATAAAAGCTGTGTTGAAAAAAAAAAAAAAGAAGAGCACCAATCGTCAAATTGTAATCCATCTGATTTTCTTAGAGATGCTGGAATAAGCACTAATGTGTATGTAATGTCTGTATTGTTCATCATCACAGTGTCAAAAAATTTCAAAAACATTACTGATTTTGTGATAATTATTTTCAGATATGAAGGCTGAGATGAAATGTAGGCATTTTGGTTGTGACATCAGTAGCTGTGATATATACCTTAACTTAGTCACACCTTTATACCTTTTCTTACCTGTCAGAAAACATACATTGTCATTGCAGATTTCTATGTCTCTTACTTATGAGTTACCTAGTTCCCTATTTCTATGCATCATTCAAATATTTAGAGAAGTTTGTTCAACTGAAAGAAACTCCAGCTTTGTAACACTCCAGCTTTGTAACTTGCAGTAGCTGTTAACCAAGGACTGGATAGTAGCTATTAAACAAGGACTGGTGCTCTTGGTAATCAGATAACAGTACATGGAAAATTTGCTCATGCAGGAATAATATTAGTACTAGCAATAGCCTTTCTTTTTTTTTTTAAGGCAAAAGTTATGTAAGTCTTTGTTCATAAAACCAGCCAATTAACTTTTTAAATGTATATCACATATATGATATAAATATAGAGAGTATATATAGCATGTACTATATAGTATATAGTAATTTTTTAATAAAATATATTTTCGAATCCCTTGTACAGTTCAAGTGAGTTATAATAAAGCATGATAGCTGGTAGAGATAAAGCCAAGATTCCAGAGGATCAACCTCGGAAAGTTAATTTGAGGTAGAGATGTTGGTATCTGCACTAATGAATGATGAAAAATTCCAATAAAGCTTTGATTCATTATCCTGTATGAGCCCTAAATGTAATAATTTCTGTCAATTTTATTAGTTACTTAAATATGAGGGTGCTTAGTCTTTCCTTCTACTAAAAATTAACAACTAAATTCCAATTTTGTTGTTTTGTTGTTTTTTTTTTTAAATTGTAGACAAAACACAGTGTTCCTATAAATCAAAGAGAGATTTCATTGTTTGTGACTGACTCAACATTGCAAAATGTGGTTCATATGATTCCAAAAGTTGTTGCTGTGTCAGTCGATGTATCGTGTGTTTTTAGTACGGGAATCACAGAAGCTCTCAGCATTGCCTCGCGACATGTCTTCTTCAAGGATGTGCTGTGGGGAAACGGTAAGCTTTACGTGTGGTTTTTGAGGCAGTTGAAATCAAACTGAAATAGCATCCTAATCTCTGACACTGCAATACGTGACCTACAGAGACTTTCATTCTCAGATGAAGGTGAGACATTCTAAGTTTGGGAAGAAATTTTACAGCTAACACAAATCTGCAGTCTACATAAGAGTAGGGAAATCTACAGTATTTCTAGGACGTACAAAAAATGAACGGCAAGTCAGGAACAGAGCAATAGATTTCTTGGCTACTACAGAGGACAAAGCAAAAGAAACATATGCATGTACGCTTTTTGGACAAACATATTTACACCCTTATTAAAAACATGTTAATTTTTTAAAATGTTTCATGTTACTAGTCAACATATGCATCAGACTTTCATGGACTGTTTTAAGCTTATTTAAAAGTTTTTCTGATTATTCTGTATTTTAAGGTTTTACTAAAGTTAGGCACATCATGCAGCTACCAATTCACATATTTCTTGTAAACATGAACTGCTAAAAGCTTGTATTACTGTCCCTTAAAAAATCTGTTACCAAAAAAAGGAAAATCAACAGTCTGTATACATTAAATGACACACCTGAGGAAAGTGCACACATAGGAGAAATTCCAAGTACTGGAAGCAAGTGTATGTATTTTTACCTACCACGTTTGTACCAGAGTATCTTGCAAGCAACACAAGAATCTTGGTTTATGCTGGAAAGCAGACAAATCTGTGCTGCTGTGATAAGGAAGTTGAATAACTTTAGAGATATACTATTGTTTTGCCTCTGAATCCTCAGCACTTTTAATCCCTTATTCCAGTTCCTCTCTACAAACCTCCTGAAAACCTCATTAAGTCTTGACCAAGCATGGGGGATAATTCTACTCTTTCAGACTGTCCTAGAATCTAACATGTGAAAAAATGTAAATTCTAATTATCAGCTGAAACTAGAGAGTCACGTGCTGGTTGCAAACTAAGGACCATAAACTACTCTGCCTCTCATCCTCCCCTTCTTCTGTGCTCTCCCACCCCACTTTATCTTGTGTGTTGCTTTTCTTGGAGATTGTCATCCTAGCCCTGTGTTCTGATACACTGACATGCACCAAACAATAATATAGCTTCTCCTTTAGGGGCTGTCTGGGACTCCAGGTGTTCAGGTTCACTTCCTCATATGCAGCTGCCCACTTACAGACACCTCTTCCCCTTCTGATGCCTGCAATACCAGTGGTCCAGCTGCCACGTGTAATAATCATCCGGAAGTACATAATGCTACTCTTTGGATACCAATCCATCACAACATCAGTATTCAAACCCTGGAAAAGATGAGGAATTTACCTAAATGGGGGGAAATTAGCATACAGCACATGGTCTAACTAGCGGAGATGCTTGTATGTTCTCTTACTTTAGTTGCTAGGACTAGCCAGGCTTTCTGAATATGAAATAAAAAAAACCCCAACAATTTTCAGTGAGGAGTATCAAATTTGCCTAGCACTCCTAGAAAAATTAAGCAGAAAAACTAGCTATAAAAAACCCAGTATCAAAAAACCCAGTATCTAAAACAAAGGAAACTCTTCATTGGTTTCTCTCCACAGCCAGGAGCTGAGGAGCACAAAGGAGCCTGAAGAATCCACAGTGTTTAATACACATCCATAATGATCTTACTAAACCCCAATATTATACATTTTTAGCTGATGAAGATAGAATCACTCTTCCTTCTTGTGGAGTCAGGGCACTCAGTTCACAAGCTGGCTGAACCTTGCTTACCTTTCATATCTCATCAGGAAAACAGACAACTTTAAAGAAGATTCAGCTCTCTCCTCCTTGTGCACCCTATCATTCCTTTATGGAAGGCATTATTTTATTACAGATATCTGTGTAATTTTCCGAATGTGGTACATATCAGTAGTACTATGACAAGTTACTGAGCTGTAGGTAGGAAACTTCAAGAGACTAAAGCAAATCTATATTGTTCCCCTGTAATCTTCACACAACCTGATTTACACAAGCCATTGAGCTTAGCCTTTGCTTATACATCTATGCTTTTTATTAAGTGCATATTCCTAAACAATCTTTATTTTACAAGCTCATTTTCATTTAAAAAAATACAGTAAAATGTTAAAAAAATCTAAAATTTCAGGCAGATTTTTGAGTGTGTGAATAGCTGTACTTGCAAACTTACATCCATGAAAGACACCCTGAAACTCCTCGGAGGACTCCAAACTTTGGGCTTTGTAAACAAAACAAAAAACATCAGGGCTGAGGTGGTGGTGGTAGCGGTGTTTGTTTTTAAAGAGAAACAAGGTTATCTTTACTTTCCAAGCCAGAGGAATGGCAAGTGTTAAAAACACATAGTTCTTCAAGATACCAAAAGCACCTGAATGCGTCCACAGGAATACCTTTACAGTCAGGCAGAATGACCGCACTGATACTGGGTAGTTAGCAACTCAGGCACAGGTTAAAAAAAAAAAAAAGAAACAAAGGAAAAAGGAAAGAAGAATTACAGCCCCCTCTCAGAAAAGAAATTAAATACCCTGCTCTCCATCTACTTAAGATTCCTGGGAATCTTCCTGGTCTTTCTTTGGGAAATGCCCCATGATAACTTTAACTGAGAAAGGACCACATAAAACGAGGCAGGACATCGGAATCTGGCCTCTCATCCTGCAGTCGGTTCTACCGCCTTTTGTCTCCTGTGGAACACTCTTGGCACCGAGAGAGGTCTGCTTAAGGGCAGCTGTCTGTCTGCTCTGGCTAACTATAGCGCAGGAACTACAATTATCAATATTTGCATTCCCCACATTCCTTTGCTGATCTCCACTGGGATAATATTATAGTTATTCTTTGTTTGCAAATATAGATACTTTAGCAGACTAATTAGCTGGGAACTACATTTAAACTGAAGCCAGATGACATAATCTGAGGGGGTTTAACAGTCTTGTTATGAAAAAGTGACCTTTGCTCTGCAAGCCTTGGGCATGAATGATTTGTGTTCAACAGATGGAAGGATGGAAAAAGGTTAAATGCGAAATCAGCCCAAAAGCTTACAGAGTAACATGGCTTACTGCGAAACCGCTTTCCTAAAAAGCCTCTTATGCTCTTCATTCCAGTGTACAGATGGAGACACGGGTGTTCACAGAGATCAGTGCTGGAATTAGCTGGAATTAACTTCACGGCTACTAAGGCCAGCCCTCGTTCTAAAAGGTGGCAAAAATATTTTAAAACCTTCTACATATACTGTGTTCTTTACGTGTTAATTTTCTAGCAGCCCAAATGCTGCTTCGATGTGATTGCTTTGCCATGCAACTTGTGTGATTAAGAACCGAGCAAGGACGGGGTTTATTGAGGGAATTTTTAAATAAAGCCCTCAAGTGTCTGACTAATTTTGAATTAAGCTCACGCTTTACTCCAGGTACCTGCTTAAGCACGTGGCTGAAGCAGGGTTTAGCCAAGACTGGTCGGTGCTGGCCATACCCAGGAAGGTACAGACTGCGCAGGGCATCTCCTTCTGGTCGTGGTGAAATTAGAGGCGTGCAGCAAAACGCTGAAAGAACAGCCAACTGCTAATAACTGACATTTGCCCGACAGGGTGTTTCCATCCCACCCAAGGGCTGACACATTGCACTGCTGTTTCTGAGACTGACAGGCTGACTGATTCCTGTTCTCCCCTCATGCAGCCCTGGGAACCTGGGAGAAAAAAGGTGGAACAACCAGCCACTCAAAAAAACCCCAGACTATTTCAATGGTTAAGGAGTAGAGCATGCAACTTCTGTCTGTTACAGACGACTGGGCATTGCAATTTGGATGTCTTGTTCCCAATACTTCCTTACTATGATTGTCACAAAGATGACAAAGGGTGGGAAAGGCAAGCCATGCTCAGTAAGGACTTATAAGGGGGATTTCTGTGAGGAGAGTATTACCCTTTCCTTTTTCTGAAGTGTGACAATGCTTGGGAAATCAAGATACAGTGAGCCTAGCTTAAACTGTCTGAAGGATGGTAAATGTTGTGCATGTTCAGAAAACATACTGTGAGTACCCACATGCACCTAAGTCAAGCAGTCTTTCTACCATTATCCTGGGTGTTGCTTGCAGTGGAAAGGGAATGCTCACACTGCCTCAGTGTCAGCAAGTATGAATTGATAGTGGTGCTCTTAATTGGTAAAAATGACCACTGTAGACAACATGCAGTTAGTCTTGCAGGTCAGCTTGTCTCCAGCACAGCACACTTTTTTAATTTGCATTTCCTTCACCCTCTCCTCCGAGCTTCACTTGAGGTTTCTAAGGGTATCTTTTTTCATCACGATAT
>JANZLP010000023.1:9485269-9495745 GCA_026930925.1 Chelictinia riocourii
GCCGAGGCCGAGCGCCACGAGCTCTCCCGTCTCAGCCAAGGCCGGGATCCCCAGGGCTGTTGCGCCTGTGCGTAGGCTATGATTGTTTTCTTTGTCCTCTTCCTTGCAGTCTATGTTTCTATGTGAATTGACTTTTATAAGTATTTACTGCAAAATATTACAGGATGTCATAAATGGTTGTGTAATGAGATAGCAGCTATAAAAAATCTTAAGACTTAATAAATATTGGGGTCACTGACTATTTCCAAGTAAAAACTCAGGCCATATCAATGGAGCACAATTTTGCTTTTCTAGCCTGTGAGATTTGGGTACATTCCAGTCATAATAGTTTATTTAGAGTGAACCTGATGGTTTACCAAAAAAGAAAGTATTTTTTTACTATGGTATTTCCTGGTGCTTTAGGTATAATTGGGGATGGGGAACAGGGAGAGAAGAACTAATGTTCTTATTGGCTCCTGTCCCTCAAGCCTGCTACCTCTTCCCGGCCTCCTTCCTCTGCCTTGTCTTTCCACTCCTGTGGCGGGGGTGCACTCATGCTTTTGTGGTCTCCTTGTGTCTTCTCTCTTTGCCTTACACGGGCCATACATAAACAAATCTGCAACGCCAGCCCAAGCTCATTTCTCGCTGCAACGCACCTACATCATCTTTTGCACCCTGGGGCTGCGCCACCTCACTGTTGTTGACTGGCAGACCGGAGTGGTTGGGGGGATCACTGGGAAGGACTTGATGCCTTTCCCACTGGAGGAGCGGCTCAGGCTCCAGCTGGCACCATGGAGCCCTGATGTGGGTGAGCAGCCCCTGGATTCAAGGCCATGGATACGTTCTCAGGCTTTGTCACTTCTTTTTGAGCCCATGTTCTTCTTCAGGAAATAATAATCAGAACTTTTCCACTTGATCCCTTCTGGAGAAGAGATGCTTAAAAGCTGTTGTTTCCAGACATGTGGGATTGTCGCCCAGAGCTATGTCTCTTCAGCTGTTTGGTAATTGCAAAATTCATTCATTTAAATGCTTGTGAGACAAAGTAAGAATTCATGTGTTTATGGAAGATGTACATAAAATCAGATGTGAAGGATGCATATCAAGAATGCTTTTGTCACACTGTGTCTGTGCCTCCCAATAAAAAAATGTCACAACCATTAGCAGCAGTTATGTTGGCAAAGCCTTTCAGTGAGGACTAAATCTTCAACCTCTGAATATCTGCCTGTTAAAAAGGAGAATGTTTCCATATCAGCATTTTTATGTTGAAATATGGATGTTTAACTCAGAGGAAATATTGCCTTGAGAGAGGTGAGCAACTGAAAGGGACAAGGGATTGGCCTTTCTTATTGGCCCACATGTATTAGCAATTGAAAGGGATAATTATATGTAAGAGAAAGATATTGACTGTGGGGCTCCTGCCAAATTCCCATCACACTTCTCAGTGACAGAAACTTGACGTGCGTTTCTGTTGCCTACATTTCTTTCAATTTCTTCAACTCCTAGAATAGGCTCTCTTTCTCCCCTTCCACTTGATTTGATAACATTTTTAGTTAAGTTCATGTATAGTGAGGTATGGGGCAAATTCTAATGAATGATAAATTGTAGAGTAGTTTTTGTGTATATAGATGCATATTTACAAAGCACAGATTAAATAATTCTTCATGATTTTGGAGTCAAACCATGTTTGACACCTTGGAAAATGTTGTTTGTTAATAAATGAATGTGAACAATTTTTTGGATAAAGACGCTTTTAGATTTCCTTCTCTGACTATGTAATTGATGTTTAATTTTGTTCTGTTAAATACCAGAGGGATTCCCACAGATTTGGATATTAAAATCAAACATGTATGAAGGAATCCACTATTAATGTTGTTATAATGAATACCAAGGAAAACTAGTAATAATTTACTGGTTACAAAAACTTGCCAAAATTCCTGAAAGTTAACTTCTGGTATTTGAATCATGCAGCTTGAGTCTCCTATGAATCAAAGATTTGTTGAATTTTCTCCTGTTTTCCCTGCTGGATCTTGTCTTTATTGTCAATAATGTTGCTTTTGTAGCACCACAGAGAATGCACAGCACTTTAAAACTTAAGTGTCCAGTCAATGTAAATAGCTGGCAGCCCAGACACTTAGGAGAAAGGCTCTTTAATTGGACAGTTAAAATATGCCATATGCAGGGTGAGAAATGCTTTGCAAATCATCCATCCAAGAGACATGGAGGTGGATGTTTATTTAGATCCTGTTACACTTAGTAATCTTTTGTTCATTAGTACACTAGTAAGGTCATTGTCACTATTGATCTATGCCTCACCTACCTGAAAAATGCAAAGTTTTTCTTGAAGGAATTAGGGTTTGTGTGCTAGCAGAACAAGAGATCTAATCTAGAAACACCTAGTGATTTCCCCTTAAGGCAGTAGGAATCTCTTCTCTTGATAACCGAATCTGAATAACCTTGCCATGATTTTGCATTTTTGGTTCAAAGCCCATTGCTGATTTCCTTTTCCTTGTTTTATTGAGTACACAAAGAATCACCCTTCTAAGACCTGAGTAATGTAATTTCTTTTTGCTTACAGTATCTGTGGCTAAATGACTCAGTAAAAACGGTAGTTGGGGTGTACTTTGCAGAGTATGAGGGCTGGAGACAGCCAGGATATCCGTAACTCATTACACAACTTTGAACAGGTCACTTAAATGCTTGGCATATCATTTACTCTGCCTTTAAAGTTGGAACAGTGATATGGATCCACCATAGTTACTGTGAAGAGTACATGTGTGAAAGATACTATAGGAATATAAACTATTTATAATAATATTTTGTGCAGGCTAGTTGTAAAAAGCAGTGTGGGATTGGTTGCCCACCCCTATCAGGACAAGTGTAATTTCTAAGGAAAAGTACACACAATTTCCATGGAACTTCTCGTAACCATGTTGTGAGCTGGGTAGGGGATCAGTATGCTGCATTTTCCATACATTATTATCTAGTTCCATTGCTAGATGAGTTTTTTTGTAATGTATGTGTGTTTGTGAAAACACATGAAACAGAATTCCTTCCAGGACTTCCTGAAACAAGTAGCTCCCTTATATTCTGGATTCCAGTGACAAATCCATCTCATCACAAACCATAATAGCATAATACATATAGTAAAGTGAAAACAGATGAAATTGGTAGGGAGCTTTTCATTAATTTGTGATTCTCCTGATCCTTATATAGAACAGGTCTCTAAGGAATGGCAGTAACAAGTAGTCATATAATTTGACTCTTTGGCACAAGATACTTTTGTTTTTCTCCTTGTCTGCTTATAGTGCATGATAAATATACTGTTATTTCTTCATATGATTTGAACTAAAGACTAGATAGAGCAAAGATTCTATTTTTATATGAAATACGGTTTGTTTATGATTTTTCACAATTTCTGAACACAAATCTCTGTGACAGAGATAAAGGGCTTCACAAAAAAATTCAAGCCATTGGCATTATTTTTGGTTTGTGCTATATGCATCAATGCCTCTTTCATCTCACCCTCCTTTATGATGGTGTTTTTGTAACACTTCTTTCTCTCTTAAACTGAAATATGCCTTAAAACACAGGCAGGGTAAACTTTAGATCTAGGTTTGAAGTATGGCCATGCAAAATTCCCCCCATTCAATTAGAAAAAATGCTTTCACATTAGAAACATTAAACCATCTGTGCATTACATATCCTTATGAACTATTGTGAGAAGGTTTTTGTGGTATACAGCTTTAATGTATAGTTTTACAGGTATCCTGTAATGTCTATGTGCTTATGCTAATGTATGTAACATTGGTGGCGCTTTTCCTGTCATGTGATACTTACATACTTTTAAGTACCTAGTGTTTTTGAAGTGTCTTCTTTATCGTGCTGTAGAACCTTTTAACATTTTCTTGTTTTCCAATTGATTCTTGCTTACATTTTTAAATAGGATGTTGTCCTTCAATTGCATTTATTTGCTGATCATGAATAGAAAAGCCTAAAGGAGGGAAGGGAGATGAAGAAATTCTTAGTATCTACTTTATATAAAAATGATGACTTTAAGGGTGCAGGGACCAACATTGCTAAGGGTACTAGTAATAAGATATGGTCTATCTTACCTCAAGGCTGAGACAGAATTGAGCCAAAAAGCTAAACGGGAATGGAAATGTAACTAGCTGTACTTTGCAAGAGTAGCGTCTGGAAAATCACTGATGAAGAAGTGCTGCAAAATGTTACCGTTGTCTCTGCTGCTCCTTTTCACACAGCTTCAGCTAACAGAGCTGTCAGTGTACCTCTGGTGATCATGAAATCACTTAATGAAATGAAGTGTAACCAGCTTTCTACTAAACTAGTGGTTAATTAAGTGTGACCATCAAGTGATGGGAACCATAGTAGTATACAAGGGAATGCTTGTTCATTCCTGAAAGGCCTATTAAAGTAAGAGGAAATATGTGATCAGCACAGTTGTCTGAATGTCTAACACGGTATGGCGTGGGAATGCCAGCATCAGAGTTCAAACACATGAGGAGTTACTGCTGCTTACTTGAGGTACTAAACAAACCAGAATAACTTACACTATGTGATTGTAATCAATGCCTAGCACACTTCTGAGGGGCCAAAGCAATGAAATCGTTGACTAACTTGTAGTACCTCATTTAACTGGCAAATCTTGCTTGTCTGAGATCATAGATTGTGTGCAAAGATTCAGCGTTCTGCCAGTGCGGCTACTCTACCCCATGCCAGCAGACAAACTGTGAAGAATTACCAGTTTCTTCATATTTTATTTTGAAGGGGTTACAGAGAAGAATTTATATTTTTGTGCAGTTTATATTTGCAAAGAGCTCTGTAGATGTGAAGTCTTATGGCTTCTGCTGTGATGTTGCTATAATCACCCCTCTCATGTAGATGTGGATATGAAGTAGCCTACTGAGGATTGGAAAGTGAGACTTCAGACTCCTGACTTTCTTCTTCTCAGTATGAATCTCTTGCTTGTAAAGTAAACACAGAAGGTAGCACTAAGGGAAGGCATGGCAAGTTGGGCGACTCACATGTCCTCTCACATTTTGTCAGCTTTCATACGCAGGAGACAAGTGTTTGTAGTGTGATAGGGCTGTCCCTAGTATGCAGAGCAAAGCCACCCATGCAACAAGGAGGGCTGTGAAGACTACACCTGTGTGGGAGGCACTCTAGTCCTGTGTGAGTGCTCTCAATGACAGTGCAGCCTGGAAGCCTCCCTGACATACACTGGGTGCAGCTGGTCAGCACAGCAAAGCATGGGGCCACTGCTGAGTCACTGCATTGCAAATGCAGAAGGTATGGGTTTCTGTGAAAGCATGAGATGGAAAACAATAAAAGCACAAGACTTGACATGTCTGGTATGTGTGTGCATGTATAGACATGAACGTGTATGTGTGTGCTCATATGCAGGTCAGGAACCTAATCTTTTTGTAACTATAATCTGTAATTTAGAAGACAGGCTAAGCATGGGATGAAGATACACATTTCCTTTTAGGAAAAAAAAAAAGGGGAAACAAACTATGTGTATCTTGAGCTTCATTACCCTACAGTCACACAGTCATACAGACTACTACCTGTAGAAGCCTTTTTAATTCTCAAGGGGTAAGCAATAGTGTAGGGATTAGTGTTGATGCAAGTTGTGCTTTGAGAGCAGGGCACAGAAGTAAAACGGAAAGGATTTAAAATGGCTTGGTGAATCAAGTGCCCAAGATAGCAGTGTCTTGCAGGACATAAAAATAAGGAGTAATATTTATCTGAAATGCCAACAATAGTATAAGACATAAACATTATTCACAAAAATGCCATGACATTTCTTTAATGAGTCTGGGTGGGGCAGATCTCTGACAGATCTTTCTACCACCTTGTCTTTAAGGTGAAGAATATCTAAAAACATCAGCTCTTTGAACCTAGAAAGCTGAGTTTCACAGAATCACAGAAGAATTTAGGTTGGAAGGGTCCTCTGGTGGTTATCTAGTCCACCCCCTGCTCAGAGGAGGTCTAACTAAATTAGGTAGCTCAGGGCCATGCCCGGTCAAGCCCTTGACACCTCCAAAGATGGAAAGCCCACATCCTCTATTCCAGTATTTGACCACCCTCATGGTAAAATATTTTTCTTACATTTAATTAGAATTTCCCATGCTCCATCTTGTGTTCATTGCCTATCATTGTGCACCTACAAGAAAAGTCTGGCTCTGTCTTCTCTGTACCCTGAAGTCAGGTAGTTTCAGCGGTTGGGTCTCCTCTGAACATTCTCTTCTCCAAGCTGAATGGACTCATCTCTCTAAGCCTTTCCTCGTATGCCTGTGCTCCAGCCCCCTGACCAGTCTGGTGGCCTGCTGCTAGACTTGCTCCAGTTTGTCAATATTTTTCCTGTACTGTGGAGCCTTCCCACCACCCCCAAACCAATTTGTGCAGATGCCATGCTAATATCTGTATCATTCAAATTTTAGTATATATGCTGCTAAAGAGAATATGATATCATTAGAATATAAGCTAGAACAATGAATTTTTTAAAAAGAAGAAACCTGGAGACATTGGAAATGAAAGGCTTCTAACCCATTTCTGCTTTCTCCCCCATTACCCAATGTGTCTTTATGTTCTGGTCTTTTTCTCAGCCCACAATTTTCAGTGGCTTCCTGCACTGTAAGGAAGTCCTTACAATCCTCTCTCAGCCTCCTGGGACAGTTATTTACATCAGCTTGGGCCCTTGGTTGCGTATGTCTCCTCTGCCTCTCTCAGAGCTCTCCTGCCTCTGCTTGTGTGTTTCTCCACTCTGAATTGCTCTGCACTCCAGAAACTTGTTCCCCGAAAAGTTGCTCAATCACTGTTGGAAAAGCACAATTTCCTCCTCCTTCTAGAAGATGCCCCCTGACCGAGTGCAGCCGCATTGTTCTCTGCTGTCTCTTGAAAGGAACATAATGCCTATTAGCACAGAGTAACTCCAAATGAAGTAATTAAAATTATACACTCAACATGTTAACAGAAGCATCTGCAACATTGTTTTGAAAAATTATTCATTAGGGTCTGGCCATGATTTTGGAAATTATTCAGCGTGGTTTTATAACAGTCAAAAAACGTAAGGTGCTGTGTGTGAGGCTTTGGGGTTTGGACATATTTTTCCACAACTCTCTACATTTGTCGGTGAGAACATACAGCTCTTTTGACAGTAGGACTTGGGTGGGCTGATGGCTGCTGGATGCTGTAATAGGAGGTTGGCGGCACACAGAATGATAAACTTACTTGTCAACAGCCTCTCTGGCTTTCTCAGGACAGGCTGAGCTTTGTACCTCTGCATCTTGTTTCTCATGTAGTCCTTGGTAATTTCTCTGGTATGGGTTAATTGATTTTGCATTTGTTTGCTGTTTATATGTCTGCCCAACATGGAACCCTTCTCAGACACAGATGCTCATTTTGTATCTATTATTCCCTGCTTCATTATGTTGCTTTCCTCAGCAAGAAAGAATTCTCCTTAAATTGTTTGCATGTTGGTGGCAACAGAGATGGAAGAAGAAAGAAAATAAAGAAGAGCTCCACAGTAAATGTTGAAAATGGGGTGTTTCCAGTGTGTGGGATGGAAAATAAGGCTGCAAGTGCTGCTAGGGAGATCTCCAGTGGGGTGACCTCAGCAATGAGAGCCAGAAGAAGAGTTTAGAGAGCACCTCAAAAGGAAGCAGACCTATGGCTGCATCTGCATACAGTAAGGCACTTTCCCTGAAAAGGAAGCTACTAGCATAAATGGAGACCAGCTCAAAGGGCTCTGTAGGGCCCTTTTGGCCTCTGCACCTGCATTTCCTTCCTGTGAGACCAAATGATCGTATAGGGTTGGTGCTCACTAAGGTTTCCCATGGTACGGAGTCTGGATATTGAGCTAAAACTATGTTTGGGTACTGCAGGACAAATGTCTTAATGCCCCATCAGTTCATAGTTCATTTATGGCCACTTACTCTTTGATATTGTGAGCATTTGCTGTTTCTCTCCCATGCAGCATCTTTTTATTTCCTATTAGTTGTGTATTAGTTGCAATGCAGTTTTATTTTCCCACAATGAATTTCATTGTGTTATTTTCTTTCAATATTTCTGCTTTCTTTTCTTTTATAGTTTGTTGGGCATTATTTCTTCATCCTTGCTACTGACTGAGTCTTCCTCATTGCTTTGCATGAGAATCCTTTTGTTTGCAGAAATTCAGGAAATTTTGCTTGCTTTACTTCACAGCCTGGATATTGGCATAGAAAATGAATCACGTTTGATCTCTCCTTGTTTTTCCCTGTTACAAAGTAATTTTCCAGACTTGTGCCAGGTTTTGAGTGCTCCTGGTTTCACTTTTAAAACAGAGAGCTCTGAATTTCCATTGCCTGGCAATGCAGGTGTGGTCAGAATGGCTGCCTTCCCTGCCCATTTGGTTGCTAAATACTACACAGGTCCAGCCCAAGTGGGCTCAGAACACACCTCCTTAAGGCTACCCAAGGCAAGGTCAGAGGCCCACTGGGGTGAGATTTCACCTATTTCATTAGAGTTTTGTACACCTGAGTGAACTTGAGTATTGCTGCCTGAAAGGTCTCCAGAAATAAACACAGCAGATCAGGGGCTGCGTGCAGTTTACCCTAGTGATTTAATATATTTTAAGATTAGAGCTAGCATTTTGCGAAATGCTGTTTGAAGTTGTTAATTAGGTTTGCCTGAATAGACTAAAACAGACAGAGCTAATTGGTTAAGATTATAGCTAAAAGACTGTGACCTCTCACTGTGAAATGTCTCGGTATATGTTCTTGTTTAGGTCTGTTCTCTGTTTTTTTTGGAGGAGGCAGATAAAGCATGCACTGTATCACTGAGATGGTGAGGAACATGTTTTTATCATTTGGGAGTAGCATCCCTATCTCAAATACACTGTTGTTAATGGGAGGTTTTTTTACTAAATACTTCTGCGTTCATTCTGCTTGCATTTTTGACAGGAGGAGCAGTATCAGGTGAGTTTTCAACTTTTCGTGAATAAAACCTAATAGGAAGCCTTTTCATAGCATCAGAGCATCCATAGGTACGAAGTAACTTAATCAACTCTCACAATCGACGCAGTTACTGGCAAACCTGATTCATTTTATGAATAATTTTACTTGGACCTTAGTGAGAAAAATGTTCATATGAACAGCATGAGCAACGAATTTCCAGACAAAAACATGGAGGAGGGAGAGTATGTATAGACACAGTCTGTGGGGGCCTGTGACTTCATCGCGCTTCACACGATAAGAGGGTTCACTTCAGGAGCTAGTAACGGGACGGAGTCTTGAAAGGCCAGGCTACAGGAAGCGGGGATGGTGAGTCAGGAAATGGCAGCCTTCCCTCCTAGTCATCCTTGAACCACTGCCCTGGTGTGCTCATAGTGGGAATTGGATTAGCAGGGATGCTGTTCCTTCAGAAGAGATTTCAAACTTGGGTCGTGACCATTTGATGCCGTTAAGCGTTTCGTGCTGTTTCTTCTCGAGAGCATGGATTTCAGATCCTGCATCTGGTCTGATCCCCAGCGTGGCTGCCTGTGTTTTGCAACTGGCCCACTCTGCGGCGTGCGGCCGTGGAGGCACCGTGTCTCCTTTCTGGCCCGGCTTTCCATCCCAGTGCCGCAAGCCCCATCATGACGCACCCGCCTCGCTGCTCCACAAAGCCACTGCACAGCCATTGACCCAGAAGTTTCTTGCACGGTTGATGAATAGCTGTAATTTCCTCTTACACGCACATTATTGTCTGTAACATTTGACCAGCTTACCAGGAAAAGAGGAGATCTCTGTTAGGGGGTTGATATTTCTTAAAGCTTGTTCTCATCTTCAAACCATTTTTTCCCAATGCCTTTCAGGATGTATATTAGAAGTCCAGTTTTGAGGAAGTTGTTCATGACACCGCCCCTCTAGGCAATGAGCTTTCTGCTCAGCCATGCCACCTCCTTGAGGTGGCAATGCTCCTTTGCCTCCCTGGGAGAGATCAGGGCGTGCTGATGGGGTTCTGGGTCTGTCAGGGTCCAGCAGCAGCAGTGGAGAAATGGCTCCAGGTCCCAGCACCAGCTCATGCTGCAGCCTTCACTCAGCTTTCCCGAGGGGTAAAACCTCCTTCCCGTGCAATGAGACCCAGCTGGCAGCAGACCTGGGGCAGGAGCCCTTATAGTCACTGAGGCTTCCCAAGTCTCTGTTGACCCTGTGTTGTGGAACCCATACTTTGACATGGTATATTATCACCCATTAGTTCTTATCAAGATACTTCTGAAATGTCAGAGCTATTAGGAGAACAGAAAAGACTTGTTTTAAACTAGCCATATAGTAAATATATGTTTCTTACATTTCAGATGCTGTCTAAAATTCCTAAAAGTTTCATGCCTTTTTATCTTTGTAGTTGTCTGCTCTGTAAGTATTGAATTTACAGTCTTTCCCCAGCCCCCATTTCCTTAGAATTTGTTCAAAATGAGGTGTGATATTTGATCTTAGCTAATAAAAAAGTGTCTCAAGG
>JANZLP010000023.1:9549035-9562639 GCA_026930925.1 Chelictinia riocourii
GGAGCTGATAATCAAAGAGAAATTGCTCATCCCAGCACCATCGTATCACAAAGCCCCTTTCTCCAAAAGCTACACTTCCCTTTTCCGTATTCCCTCTAATTGCTGCCATAAGGCCAGGAGCATCCTTGTGCTTTCTGAGATACTATAAAATGATGGAGCAATGCTTGGGAATGTCCTTTGTGTTACTGCTGACTGCAATCCCTCCTTCTCCTTGCAGTACTGAATAGCCTGTCTCCGTTCTCCCCACTTCTTCCACGCTAAGCTTCAGCCCACTTACTTCAGTGGAAATAAGAATTACATTAGTTTCTGACACCTTCTCACTTCCACAAGTCTGCACTTTGTCTTTGACCTTCAGCATCATTAAAAAGCCTTGAACACTTAAAGGCTGTGATTTCTTGCTCGCTTTAGTATTTTAAAGACAAGAATTCATGTTGGAGTTGCATCCTTTCTGATAATTCCAAATTAAAGAGTACTGGCTCAGCAGGAGGCTGCACTCAATAACTGAATCTCTCCAGCATATGCTTTTTCTGATCTTTCTGCAAGGACAATTGCTTTCGGGTGGAATAATTAGAAATGTCTGGGCCACATCACCAGGCATGGCAGCATGCGAGTACAAAACGGCAGGTAGGCACAGGGTGGGTCCGCGCAGCTGTGTGCAAACCCTCCTCCCTCTCCATGCAAACCCAAAATGCCCTTTGAAAGGAGGAATTTAACAAACTGTCGTAGTCCAGTGCTCGTTCCTACTTCAGTTCTGCTGCAATAACTTACATCTTGTGCTGTTTGGAGTTGGTGGTACGGCCCCCTGCCATGCATGTGGATAAGGAAGCTTTATTTAACAACAGAAAAGAACACATTTCTGCATCCCTTCACAGAATTTGGCATCTAGTGTCATAGGATATGGCTTTGAAGCTCTTCCTATCCCTGCTGTATTACTCCTCTCCTTCTTACATGAGGAAACTGAGTAAGTAGCTTGGCTTTCTGACCAGCACTAATACTACCCTGTCACTTTGCCAGGAGATGCAGCCTGTTGAGTGGAGCGCTGGCACCGCAACCCCAACGTGCATTAGCGCTCTGCAGGCCTCATTGTATTACACTCCTCACGATCACTGCCCGGCAAGCTCTGCATGGGGCTATTCTCCCTGCTTATGCGCTGTGTTACAACTGCGCCTGCAGCCAGCTCCATTGTTTTGCTGGTGATGATAATACATAGGTTTTTCCAGCAAAGAAAGCCTCCAGGCAAGCTGGGAGGCTTCTCAAAGCGCAAGGGGTTGTTGCCAGACAAACAGCAGAACGCTTGAGGAGTCTGTAACAGTTTATTGTCTTCATGTGCCTGGGTTGCTATTGCTCAGGACTGCATATGAGATTTAAAACCTGAAGCAGACACGGTGATGTTGGTAATGAATGAAGGACCAGAGGAAAATTTTTAAGGTGAACTTTCTCAGTTCAATCTTGTTGATCAGTACGGGGTTATTGAACAGAGTGGAAGGATCTCTGCAGTGGGTAGGCCTGTGCAATGATAGCGATAAGTGAAGCACAACATCGTCTTGAAAATCATGTTTTAACTTCATGGGGAAATGGCACATATAATATGATAGGAGAATTTCCCTTCTACTGTCTGTGCAGTCAGAGGTCTTGACCTTTAATTTGTTTTCAAATGTGATCAGTTTCTGCCACCTGCCAGCCAGTCACAGATGCAATATCGTACCAGCCAGTGAGGTAAAGGACAGAACAAAGTTCAGTCAGTTTGAGGAAATGGTAATATAGATTTCAAATCAACAGCAGTAGTTTAATTCTAGAAACCATGACAAAATGCTTTTTATTTTTTCCCCTGAGTTCAGTCTTGGAGCCTTGTTTTGAAAGCAGAACATTTTCTTGGCATGCCTCTGCTGATTTCTTAAATGTGCCAGTGGAGGAAACATCATGCTTCTGTGTCTTCAGCTTCTTTGTAATAAGATCCAGTTAAACAACTGAAGACATTAAAAATTCATTAGAGCATTTCAGTGTTGCAGTCAATGAGACCTGTTGTTTATCAAAGCATTTCCAGCCAAACAAAATGTCTTTTTTTGAAGTATATAGTGGAAGTAATTTGTTCAGAGTGCTTTGTGTAAAATCGATTTTATATTTATATGTAAGTAATATTTACACTTCTGTAATGCAGCAGGGCAGATCTGTGAGAATACATCTCAGCTTCACCTGCCAGAGTTACCTTTAGGTCAAACAGCACGGGTGAAATACATCACAGTACTGGGGCGGTATTCAGCAATAAAATAAGTTAATTGCAAATGCTTCATTATTATCTTCATTGTGAAGAATTTTTAGGGTACCTACAGGTCTACAAGTGAAAATACAGTAAGCCAAATTCTACTCTGATTTTCTACTGGTGTCTCAGAAAGAAGAATTTGGGTGATCCATATAAACTATTACAGCAAATATTATTCTGATACTTACTTCTGACACTATTAGAAACATAGGAACTTGAGATTGTATTGTCAAGGCAAATGTGCCACAAGAAAATAACATGTCAAGTCTCATTTTGAGTACACTGAATTGTCTTCTATATGGATTTCTGGAGCAGAAGCAGGTTCACAGATATTTAATTCCTGTTCAGCTGAATGGAATGTGACTAAAACAAGTGCTGAAATAGCTGATGCAGTTTCTCATCACTCAGAAACTTGCACAAGTTTAACTTCAAAAGCTCCTATCATGGAAATAGCTCTATAGCTGTTCAGTGTGATTTCTGTTCTACCTCTCAGTGTGGTTACTGAGAATGCTAGCTGGGAGTCTGCAGTTAACTACAATGTCCTGCTACAATGAAAGTTGAGTCACTGGATGAGATCTGTATGACCTTTCACAGGAATCTAGATTGGAGGTGACAGAAAATCTGACAATTGAATTAAGACTCATGTTGGTGAAGAAAAATCATGTGAGGCTTGCTGCGATTCCCATCAATCTAAATACAATGGGGTCTGATATTCTTATTTGAAGGATTATGTTATTTTTCTAAACCTACTTGACAGGGAAATGGGCATTTATACTTGGAAGATTGGAGACCCATCTGGATTTATGAGATTTCAGTATTTTGAGATTTAAATGAGGATTTAGAATGTATGCTTATCTTATGATATAAAATCTGTGGTTAAACTTAGAACATAATGTTTCTCCAGATGTTTACATACATGAGCCAAACTGAGAAGATGACTGTCAAATAATTTGATACCCAGCTTGGGAGAAAAACTTGGTTAAAATCTTTCCTGAGCTGTGAATCTTTAAAAAGAGTGATCTTAAGTGTATATTATTTTTCAAGGGAAGTCTGAAAAGACTTTGTAGTCTTACAAGGACATACTTTATATACACATATTGAATATGTCCTCTTAAACTCCCTAAGAAAGATACATAAAGACAGAGTACTACTTTCAGTAGCATGATTTATCCTCAGAACATGCTCAGTTCTCTACATTTTTTTTCTTGCATTCAGAAAGTTATTCTTGTCAAAAGTACAGAAGCTTCCAAAGCTTCCTTCTCTTGTAAAGATGTGCCTGACCTTATCTTCTATAATAGGCTCTATTTTGGCTAGTGCTCTATTTACATAGGAATGCAAGCATAATTAAATGCTGACAGCAAGAGGTCTATTTGGGCAGAATTTGAATGAATATCTTATAGCAATGTGGTTAACAAACCTTACAAAAATAAAAAAAAGAAGCTGCGCCCTCACACACTGGGCAGTGTTAGTAGAGGAGGGTTATAATGTCCTGGAGTGGAGGTATGTAAACAAAGAGGTGGCAGTGTTAGGTCTGTGGTGAGCTAGACTTGACAGCAACATAAACAGCATAAAGAAGCCTTCTAAACAAAATCTCCAGCTGATCAGTGGAGCCGACCCACCACAGGCCTTCAGAGCTGCTGAGAAGGCGAGATGCATTTCTAGAGGATGCCTGTGTGTTCCCAGCAGTAGGGAAGGCAGGGAAGACGTGTTGAGAGGTGATGTTCAGTCATGGGGCTGTGAACAGGTGTGACCCCCCAAAGGCAGGATGGACCTGAAAGCTGTATAAGGCTGGCACATCAAAGGGCTGTTAGTAGCACTAGGTCTTTTGCTGCCCCAAATGTCAGAAAATGGAGAAGTGGCCCCATTCAGAAGTTAATTTAGCAAAACATTAGACTTTCTCTGTCAGGCAAAACCAGAGGGAGTGAAATCCTGACCCCACTAAAATCCATAAGGATGTTCCAGCTGACTTCAGAGAATGGTAAAATACTAGATTGTTGACTGCAAACTACTTATCCTTTTTGCTAAGTCTCTCTACCCCAAGCTGTTTGTGTGGTTTTTGAGGGCACAGAAAGGGGTGGATACTTCTCTGTCCATCTTTCTCCTTTTCTAAATTCTCCCCTTGCCTGTTCTGTTGGAGTCAAAAACCCATTTGTCTTCTTGAAGACACACATGGATGCTTAAGAGCAGTTCTGCACAAAGGAAGTACTGATTTATGCAGTGTTGTGTATCTTCCTAAGAAAGGAGTGGGCCCAGTTACCTTCTTTTTATGTCACAGGCCATGAAAAGTAGCGCTAAGAACTAAGTGTGATATGAACTGTCCTGAACACATGCAACTGTTGTGTTTGATTGTGATGAATGGTAGAAAAGCATGTAATATCTTCCCTTAAGAATGTGTTTATTGGTTGAAATGCTACATCCAAACCTAGCTTTTTATACTGGTAAACTTAAACAGGGAATATATATATATATATTTATAGCAAATACTTAAATAGGTGGTTATTTTTTGCTCTTGCTTTTGTTAATATACTTATTTACTGTTACCAATGTTTTAAAAGTTTTTATCTATCTGTAAAAAGTCGGGCATATTTCAACTTACAAAGAAGTGGTCTCATTTTCCAAAGTACTGAGAGACTAAGAGGCTTCTTGAAAAACAATTGTAGGAGCATCAAGTGAGGTGCTGACATGATTGCATGGAGATAGATGTGATCCCCTCTGCTGCAAAAGGAGTTGTCCCTATAGAAACCAGATCCATTCCAGACTCCATTCCAGAGACTGTATAGGTGCATTGATGCAGTGTTGAGTTGAAGCTATTAAGACATGATTTTTGCCTGCACAGATATCTTTATAGAAGTCTCTTCATGTAACATCTTCGTATATCATCGAGATACCTGCATTGGAGAATCTAGCTTTGTGTCACATATTTTAAAAAATGAATCTCAGTTGTGAATTAAGTGTGGTGTCCAGAGAAACAAAATGCAGGCAAGCCTCCCAAGCACAGCTAAAACCTGATGTGCTGTCTCAGCAGCAATAGCTTGTTACTTGTTACACCTGTGTCAAGAAGAGAAGATGTAGAAACTGTTTTCAGAAAATTCTTAGGTTATAGTATTTAACGTTTCTTTCTAGCTGCAATTACACCTACTAAATATTTAGTGAAGTATTTAATAGCATATTTTATATCCCTGCCTTTGTTTGGATTATGCAGTGGATTAAATTTAGGAAACTATACAAGCTTGTCCTTTCTTTGTAGATGACTGATAGCAGTAATTTGTCACTGTTTCCATCAGAGGCCACATGATTAAGATCAGAGTCAAGAGCTCGACTGCGCAGATCTCAACCACTGGGACCATTGCTGTGCACTGAGATAACCAAAAAAGGTAGAGACTGAAAGAAGACAGTGTAATTTGAAATTAATCAAGATGTAACAACTCCCTTTTGTAGGCTGTGGTTGGGAATTCTCAGCTGAGCTGACTGTGCCAATGGCTGAATCACAGTTGCTGGCCTGTTCGCTCTCTGACCTAACACTGTGCTCTTCTCACAGCTGCCGAGTCGCTGATAAATCCTCTGCAGCCTAAAACCTTGGGTTGCCTGAGGTTAATGGAGCACTGACAGTTTGCACCAGTTGAAGGTCTGTCCCTGGATGTCTGAACCCTACAGGGAGCGTTCTTCTCTAATGAGCAAGATGTGTGGGGGAGCTGCAGGGACTGTGAACTGAGGATACTGGGGTGAAACGACAGCCAAGACCCAAAAGCTAGTTACTTTGGTAGCAGCTAGCACACTTCCTGACTGCCATGTCATCCGTGTAACTTGAAAAGAATTTTGAATGAGTCTGTGGCAGAATAAACTAGTTAATGAGATCATGGGAGAGGGCTTTTTTTCCTTGATGATTGACTGTTGTCTTGTCTGGTGGTAATACATACACAACAGCCACAAGTAGTGAAATAGCTTATCATTGCCAGCAGTTACTGAATCCCAGGCTGTCATCTCCATGGGCCACTGAAGCGCAAGGGCCACACTGTCGTTCAGAGGAAGAATAGACAGGCTGAAAGGAAGCCATTGTTTCTCCCTTCCCGCTTGGGTTTTGCAGTGTTTCTGAAAACATTTTAAACTCTCTGTGGAGTACTTCTGTTAATCCTTAGAGAGCAATAATAAAGCTCTAGGAAAAGTACGCAAAGGAAAAGATAGGCTGTTTTCAGTCAGGATGGCTGTACTTGGTAGGAAGATCTGCTTCTGATTAACATGCCAAGAAAGTACTTAGGTTGAAAGAGAATTTTACTAGACACTTTTAAAGGAAACTGTTTAGAAAAATGTCATGTGCTGACCTCTGAGAAAGATCTGCAGAATCAGTATTTCCTTCCAGTTCACCCTGAGGTTTCTACCTTTCTTCTCTGTCATGCACTCAATAGCAATAATAACAATAGCAATACTTTGAGTGCTGCAACACTCTGTACTTCAAAGCACTTCACAAACACTGGACTAGATTCAGTCTGGTCTTCTATGGATATAAACTTTGTGTGAAATCCTGGCTCCCTTATAGTGAATGGCAATTTTCCCACTGACTTCAGTGGGGTTGTGATTTCACTCGCTCCTTGTCAAAGAATTTGGGCAAAGCAAACCTTCTGAAAGAGGTGAATGTGATAGCTGAAAGGAGACGAAACCTCTCTTCATTGCAGGGGAACACATAAATTCTCAAAATGGAGGACAGGGACATCCAGACTGTAGGGGAATGACAGAGGGAAGAAAGCCTAACCTATTAATCTCCCAGTGTGCTTCCCTTTCCTGTTTCTTTTCTCCTAGGTCAATTGTTAGGTTGATTCTCTGCTTTTGCTGTGCCTCAAATTTATAAGTCGCTCACATTTATATAAATATGACTATGGAGAAATAGCTGATTGACTCACTAACTTGATTGATTGGTTGATAACCTTAGTTTTCCAGTGCCTTCGCTTAGCATTGTCTTTTGCAGTTGTTCACATCATAACAGTAAGGGTTTATGCTGCTTTATACAGGGGCAAACCAGTCAGGAGTCAGACCCTTGCTTATTTGCAGGATCAAATGTGTTTTGCTTTTTAACACTTAAAACACTGCAAGTATCTTGAATATTTTTAGTCCTTTTATAACATCACTGAGTGAACATAGCATTTAAAGTCTTTTGGGGCCAAAAAAGATGTTGTATATTTCATTGAAGTATATTTAGAGATTGCAAAATGTTAAGTGTTTATTTTGTATGAATAAACACTGCTTTTAATGATTCATGATCGCAAAGAAATTACTAACCATATGCAAGGCTGAAGAGAAAGCACAACACTAAATATCAAAACTGAACAATGAGGAAGAAATTAAGAGATACAGATTGCTTTAAAAATTAGTTGAAACATTGAGCAATGTCACCGAAGCTATATTCACTCCTTCTGATCAGGGCTCTGTACCTGAAATCCTTATTCAAGGTAGAACTTGCATCATGTTGCCATCTGCCTTTGCTTTTGACTGATCCAACTAAGACTTTCTACCCTCCTGGGTATGTAAACTCCATCTGTTCAACAATGTTGGTTACCTGAGCTGCTCTCTTTTTCAGCTTTCAGTTGGTACCTCCTGAACATGCCCAAGAGCAGTCCTGACATCTTGGGCTTGGTTTTTTTCTGCTCTTCTGTGTGTGTATCTTATTACATGGAAGTATGCTGAGAGGTAGTTTGCTGTGTAAAAATGTGATGAAAATTGAAGAAGGACTTCAGGTTTTGGCCACAGTTCTTCTATCTTTTTGCTATGTATAAGGCTTTACGGCACAGCCAGAAAGGAATGTGGAAACAGCTGAAAAGTAAGCTGCTCTTCTCCTCCTTAGGTCTAAATTCATAATTTCTCTTCGTATTTTGGAAAAGCTGCTTTCCAAATTTGGGCTTCACACATGTTACTGTGGCCTTGTATTTGCATTCTGTGCCTCATCACTAGGAGCAGCTGAACTAGTTTAAATTCTCAACAGCAATGAGAAATTCACCAGAGACAATAAATCATAGACATCATGAACTTCTGACTAGTGTGAAGTCATTCAGAAATATATTTCCCAGCAGATCTCTGCAGTCTGTGCTATTCCCATCAGGTGATTAATCCTCTGTCAGGGTGCAAAATATATTGTAATACAGAAAGCGAAGAAAATACAGCAGATAAAGAATACAACATTGCTTATGATTCCAAAGTCTTTGGGTGATAGAAACAGACTCCAATCAGTTGCAATATATTGCATTGTATGCGTTTTAAAAAATTCTAAATTATGACTGAGGTGGTAAAATACTCTGAAGTATAGATGTGTGAACACATGTAGATGTCTGTAGGTGTAAAGAATAAAAATTAAAACCACTGCATACCTTCCTGACTGGCTTAAATTGCATATTTTTAGATAGTTATAAGCTTTTTCAGCTTTTTTTTTTTTTTTTTATTTGGCTAGGAAAAGTGTCCCTGTTGTGTAAGAGGGAGGTATAATATTTGAAATTGTATGTTACAGTGATTACTGTCACTGTTGCACTCTGAGCTCATTTGCTGTCATAGGAAAATTTGGCAGCATTGGACATTACCAGATGCCCAAGGGTTATGAGTTTATGGGTAAAAGTGGAGAGGAGCACAGGTGTATAAACCCAGGAGAAGAGAACAACTCAAGGAACAGGAATTATGAATAAATGCAAGAAGAGTGGTTTGGTTGTGTTGTGGTTAAAGCGGCAGTTTTTCTGTTGCAGAGCTTGAAGAGATTTTGACTGAAATCAGGAATCTAAAAGAAAAGTGTGGATCCCCTTAAAGACCTTTCCCCTGAATAACTCTAAATGTTGTGGCAGACCTGACTGGCACTGTGAATGGGTGGGGAGGGAATCATGTTCAGAGACGCTGCTCGGGATGCTAATCAAAATACTGTGTGCCTCGAAGAAGCAAGGAATGGAAGGTGACCAGCTTTTGGCTTCAGTCCTTATCCCTTCTCAAATGGTTAAAAGGAAGAGAATGCCATGCAATCAGAACTGAAATTTCATTGAAGACATTGAACGGATTGTGTGGCTTTCATTTATACCTGTGCAAATTTGAATTTGGTCCATGAAATCTGACTGTACACTAGTGGAACTGAGCTTGGTGTCTCATGCGTGGTCACTGAGTCTGGCAGCAGAGTCGGACGAGCTGCTATCAGGAAATGGGGAATGTGTTTCTCTCCTCAGATCTGTATGCTAAGTGCTAGGCCTGGCCTGACAGATGTTAGAGTGGCTCTGAGTAAGCAGGGAAATTATATACAAAAGTTTCCTATTACGGCTGGAATAAACAATTTCTTAACTTTTGTGTATGCTTGTCTTTCAGGGAGGCACAGTGCTCTCACTCTAATACTGCTGATTGATTGCCACAGTGTTATGGATCCCAGCTCCTCTGGAACCTGTGAGAAACTCCTTTTCATACTACACTGACTTCTCAAAAAAGTTTTAAGTGCTTAATAAGCATAAATTAATTCAGCCAAACAGTGTTTCTGTGATGTGGGAAAATTTGTGGTGCCTAGCTGACACCACTTACTTGACTTGCTTAATATTACATACTGAATCAGTGATGCAGATAAGAACCCAACTCAGGATCCCTATTTCTGACCCCATGCTTTGTACGGTGAATGCAGACAAGGCAAACTCCCAGTACTCAACAGAAAAAGTGGCTGGATTGTGGCTAGTGCACCTTTGCATAATAGTGCAAAAGCAATTCCTTTTATGAATTCCTCCTACCCCTTCAAAAACTAGCTTTAATGCAAGGGAAATGCTCTAAAAACTTGCTCTTATAAATGTAGCACAGATGCTTTTCTGCTTTTAATTTTTTTTTTCTTCATAATAGTGAGTGGCTTTATTTAACATTCAGAATCTGGATTCTGACTTAGGTGGCTAGGCTAGCTGACTAGTCTTTAGATTTGGTTCCCTCTGGAGTCAACAGACAGGTGTGGATCTAGGAGGTTCTTCCAGAGGATGATTCAGAGCAGAAGTCTAAGTCAGGTGCTCAGATTTGAGCTGACTGAGTGCCTAAAGCCTTGACAAACTCTGTTCCCTGATTGCAATAGGTGGAGCTGGGATTCATCTGCCAATACAGTATAAAAGAAGTGAAATACATGCGACAGAGAAAAAACTGAGGCGATTATCCCTGTGATATGCTTGTACATCTGTGAGGGCTCTAAGCAGTAGGAATAAATGTATAGTGGAGACATCTATGATACAGGCAACCTTCTAGTTCAATTCCTTCACTGAACACAGTTCAGAAAGTATTACATTAGTTTTTGAGGGCTGATTAAAATTGTCATTTTTACATTAATTATGGGCAACCTGTTGCAATTTGTGCCCCCCCCCAAAAAAAAACCCAAAAACCTTCTGCCAGACAATAAATTTGCCAGTCAGGGAGGCTAAATGAATGTGAACATTATCTGAGGTATCTTGAATATCTTTTCTAAAGACAAGACAATGACATTTCTCTGTACAAGTTCAAACACGACTCTTTCCCATGTTGCAAAGAACTGTCAAATTGAATAACAGGTACAGTGAAAGCACTTCTTTCCCAAACTATTCAAATGAGCATCACCTTAAATAAACAGAACCTGGCTAAGGGTTACATGAAAGATTTGTCATAGCAAGAAGTAATATTTGAATGATAATATCTCTTAATTTATTCATTATTTAAAGTTACTCTTTTAAATAGACCTAGAGGTGTCTTTCCCAGGTAACCCCTGAGATAAAGTTATCAGACTCTGGCTCTCATCTTCACTGCATCCTACTGTAAATAATGCCTTTGCACATGGTATCTCCTACGAGTTGTGATTGCAGTAACTCTTTGGATTCCAGCAGAAGTAGTTGGGGGTGTGGTAAAGCCAGGATGCAGTGAACATGATTCATACGAAAAACCTCAGACTTTGGACTGGTTGTAAGGGATTCCCACGTTTATTATGTGGGAAAGTGTTGAACATATTGTATAAATTATACAATAGAGCTGAAAGATTGGGATTTCCCTGTGTTAGTTAGTTGGTTACTACACAAGATTTAGACCACCATTAGAAAAAACCAAAAATCTTTCTTATTACAGACAGCAAGACATCATTCAGAACACTTTTTAATTAAGAGAATCCCAGAGAAATTAGAAAGTGATGCATAAACTGGTGCAACAATTGATTTGCTTTTGCAAATAACCACAACTTCTACAAAGAAAAAGCTTGATACCTTTTTTTTGCTTGAAAGTAGGGTCTCTAGCAATTCAGTTATACTGATGGAAGACATGACCTTCTTTTGTGGTATTCAGGGCATTTAAATTGTCTGGCTGATACTACTTTAGTCATGTGTTAAAGTGCTGTTTGGAGGAACCCAGATTCCTCATACTGCCGATGTAGAGAAGGCAGGCATGATTCAGAGAAGCCAAGCTAAATGCCTGAAGGAATTTGAAGGAGATGGTGTGAATACCACCTGTGTTTCTACTCTGAACCTCATTTTTCACTAATTTGTAGTTTTACTGTAAAATTTCTCTTGGAGCTCAAACTTTGCACACATGAAGTCAAAGAGACTTGTAACAGCCACCAATTTGTAACAGCTGAGGATCTGGCCCAGGATCTGTAATTTTGTTTTTAATAGTTATTTGGAAGAGATTATTTTACAACTTGTTTTAATATGTACATTCCCAGTAGACTGCTCAGGTAATTACTTGGGCTGCTGTTCAAATATTCAACAGTTTGAAATATACTTGCAGAAAAATCTATTTTTCTGTATACAGAGAGTATAGAACAGTCACTTCTTTGGCATGTGTAGCCATTCCTTTGCAAACAAATCCAAGGTTTTAGGTGTACAAATGTATGAACATGCAAATATTTTCAGTGTATATTTAGGGATATGTTTGGAAATTTGTACCTTTACACAGCAAAAATTTGGTACATGGCAACACACTAGATTATACAGAATAAAAAATGAAGAAGTGATCATGAAACAGAAGTATAACATTGGAGAAAGGTCTTGTATACCATCCTGAGTGCTGGTGATTTTCTCATTGGCATATATAAAAGATATTACTTTTCTACCTGTGACTTCCTCTTACGTTCACAGGTCAGTAGGGGTTAGCTTAAATTCCTACGCAATATTTATCTATATATTTATATTACGTGTCTCCATGATTAATAAAAAGTTAAAGATCTTTGAGCCACAACAAATTAAAGTGATATTTTAAACAAGGTGTTCAAGGCTGATAATTTGGTGCTTTAAAGATCCTCCCTGCATAAATGTGAAATTATTCTGAACTGGGCACAGTGGATGCATAGGACAGCTTCATAAGTTAATTTTCCCAGGTTAGAGTCTTGACAAACTGCCTCTGTTTGTATTGTGAAATGTATTTGCTGGGTGTATGTCTCAGCCCTGCTCCTGATTTCCCATGGAACCCTGCCCTTTATATTAGAGGTGAATAATTAGATCACTAGGTTTAATGTTATTATGCAGCTTGCCAAGGTTTGGTATGCTATCACTTGCTACAAGGTGTTCTTGGTCACCCTAACGATCCTAAGGCAGGACCAAGCCTTCATTTTCCCTTGGGAATCAACCTCAGGGTGGCGTCACTCAGTCAATGCATGACTTTTCTTTCAGGGTTTAACAAGCCTCACCAAAGACTAAATGGTGTATTGTAAAACCAGACCTGCAAAGTCTCACACACCTAACAAATGAGTCCCACTCCTTTTTGCTTAAGTAAAAATTAAAAAAAACAAAAAAAAAAAAAAAAAAAAAAATTCTTGCCTAAAGGGATTTCTCAGTGCTATGAGGAAAACAATCAAGTCAAACAAATCATCTTTCTCATGCCTAGAGACTCAGTGACATTATCTTTTGCATGACACCATAACTGTGCTTTGGTGGTAGGGATTAAATGGGGCTCAGCAGGCTAAGCTGTGTCTGAGAAGTTCTGTGTTTAAGAGAAAGGACTTTGTGAAGGATGGGTTATTTGGCTTGCTAGCAGTTTCAAAAACTGACTAAAAATGTGTCAGACAAGATTGTGAGAAAGTTTATTGCTATTTGAGAAAAAAAAATTAAGAGAATTTCAAAATAAAGTTTTCTTTAATCCAGTGATCAAAATGCTTCACATTGAAACATTGTTAAGATGCTTAAATAGTTAAATAGTATCAATACTTAAAACGCTTTAAAATACCCTCATTTTCCCTCTACACAAAATCATCGGGTAAATTGACTGCACACTACATGGCATATTTCAACACCTCTGTTCTGAAAAGGGACTGTAGCTGCAAATTTGGTCTAACTCCAGTTAGAATGACCTCAATTTAATACTGTCTCAGAGGGCAAGTTGGGAATAGATTTTTTTTGTACATTTTATACTTTTACAT
>JANZLP010000023.1:10324460-10336661 GCA_026930925.1 Chelictinia riocourii
CTGTACACTTGCAAAGACCGGCATCTCCAAACATTAGTATTTCTTTATATCGGGAAGCTTTTACATGTAACAAACATACCTTTGCCATGTTGCCTCTTTTTCAGCCAGAAAAAACAGAGAAAATATATGTCTTTCATCTATGCATGACTGACAGAAGTCTAGCTGTTGCCTTGCTCTTTCTTTTTTTTTTTTTCTTATATACATCTTATAGAGCTTGCAGATAATACGAAGCCAGAGATATAAGGCTAGGTGTGCCATCTTCATGTCAGTGGTTTTGTTTTGTACTTCCTGTCCTGCCCCAGTTCATGTGTATCAGTTATTTTGAGAATATAATCAGTCTGAATTAAATTTATTTAAAGTAAGGTTAAACCACAAGTGAAGTATTTATTGGAGATTTAATTTTACCAAACCAGAAGCTTGGCTCCATGATTTAACTTCAGAGTAATCACTCCTTTCTAGGGGAGATTAAAATTAATGAGTTCATAATAGCTAGATTTTATAATTCACAGATGTATCTCCTATGCTATTCAGGAAGACTTACAATAAAAAATCAAGATGATATAAATGATCAAGTAGAAAGAACTTTAGACTAATCTTTCAAGTCCTTCTGTAAAACAGCTTTCACTGTCGAATCCTTCCAACTTTAGATTCAAAACTCTCACGACTTCATTGGGGCAGGTGTTCCTTGTCATAGGAATTTTTCATGCAGAAGGCTGACAGATCTGTTTGGTCCATCAGTCCTAAAATGTAAACTTCAAACCAGTCTTCTTCCAAACTTGAAACAGAAAACTACTAAACAATCTTTAAATTTGTTGCATTACTGAGACACTGAATAAAGCTGCAACAACAAGCAAGAAATTTAGAATGGGATGCACCAATATATTTTCTTCTATGGAACATGAATCCTGTATAAGGAACAAAATTATTAAGTCATTTGAACTAAATTACAAGTAAAATATGAATTTGGAAAACACAGTGAAAAGCATCAGGATAATATTTTTTTATAAAAAAGGCATGATTCTGTATTTAAAAGTAAAAGGCTGCCTGTAGTGAGGATGCAGGATGCTCAGGGCAATGAGATGAAGGCAACGCCATATTCTCCACTCTCACTTTAGTGGGTAAAGAACTTCGTCATGGTTGAAGAAACCAGGGTTTTATAAAACATGTCTGTGCAATGGCTCTGGAGCTCTAAGAAAGGTCAAATGACTGAGTTCAGCTTTGTGCAGTGTCCTACAGACAGTGGGTAGTGTACTTTTAATTCATGAAAAGTGTTGTGAAGCTTTTTATGCTCCTTAATGTTATAAAGCAATCAAAACTATTACGGGTAAAATCATAGAAGAAAGCACCAAGTGTTAATGAACAAGAAATCACTTTCTATGTGAGTTCTTATACCTTCTTTAACATTGTAACATCAAAGAATCTTCCAGACATACATTAACCAACATGCTTAACATAGATACGTGTGGTTTGCACTCTCTCTCGCTCAGGAATAGACTGTATATACATGACAGTTTTGAGGGTAGGCATGTTTGTTTGGTTTTCCTTGTATTAGAGAAGTCAGCTTAAAGAAGTCTGCCTTGCATCTGGAACAGAAAACAGTGGTCTTTATATCCTGTGCAAATTCCTTCCATGGTCAGAAATGGTGAAAAAGGGCTGTCTTCTGCAGCCTTTCGCTTAACTTTGAAACATTTTAACTAGTCATATTCCTATCTTTCTATTTATATAATATAGTTGTACCCTCTTAGTATTTGTGTACCTTTCACATTTAAAAAATGTCAGATAGCATTCTCCTTTTTCACTCCCAAGACAAAATACACTTTGTTAGTATTATGTATGCATATGTTAGTTTTCTAACAAATAGCCCTGTTAGTGCAGCTAAATCTGGTGCCCAAAGTAAATCTCTCCCAAAGTAAAATCACCAAAACTGGAAAGTTTGACTTTGAGCTCACAAAGTCAAATTGCTGAGATAGACTTACACGTGTGTGAAGATAAGTTGTTGTATTTAAGGTCTCCATGTAACCTGTAATATGCATGTTATTTTACATATGAAATTCATGTATGTATTTAATGGTGAATATAAAATAAGACATGAAATCTAAACATAGTCACATTTGGGGAAAACTGATGGCTTAGTTTTATTTCTAAAAATAAATACACTTTTTAAAAATTAATATAACTTCATAACATCATAGTGAGATGCAAGGGCATGTAAAGCTACCTGTTTCTAGATGTGAGGGATTAATTACAATTAATGCATACTAAATAATTCTACCTATAGTAAAACAAAATATATATACATATGCATATTTCTACACCGTATTTGTCAAAGTGCTTAGAACTAAATTTCTCATTATTTACTATAGATTTAATATTAAGAGCTGCCGGGAATATCTTGGCATAAGCTCCATTGGTGGTCATTTCCTCAGCATGAAACAGTGATTGCCCATTCATATTTCACTGCAAAATTACTCATAATGTAGATGTAAATCCATTATATAAACAAATAAGTTGCTGTAACCCTTATCCACATTTTTTCTCTGAATACTGTAAGAATTATTTACAAATAAGAATCTATCCATCAAATTTAATGTTTGAGTTCTTTGGTAACATAAGCTGCTAAAGCCATCTTGCATTATAAATGCTAAAAAAGGACGTGTAAATATGAGTCAGAGGTGAGAGTGGTCTCCTTTTTTTCTTGTTACATATGCAGCATATTAAGTGGGGAAAACTGGTTAATGTTCACATTGAAAGAATTCCAAATTGTTCTGAGTGCAGTTATTCTAGATTAGTTCAATTTGGAATCTATTTAAGGCAAGTACAGATGAATAAAGGGGTGAAAAAAGACCAAACTCTATGACTGTTCTTTGAAGGAAATTCTATAAAAAAAAATTAAAAGGCAGCAGAAAGGAAGTAATATATAACAGGACACAAGTGGTAAAACTAAGATAAATTAACCACTACAGTAGAAAGTGTTTTGCCCTTTAATCTCTCAACCACTACAGGGAAATCCATCTAAGACTAACTGTTAAGCACTGTAAAAGAAATGTGTACCTTGTTAAGTGGAATCCAGCAGATTGTGAGGAATTCATGTCAAATTCTGGGCTAGCTACTTTGGATAAAAGAAAAAAAAAAGTTCATCAGAATCAAACAACTTAATATTTTCTTTAAGAATAATGTTACCAGCAAAGAAATTAGGACGTACTTCCAAATTAGAAAGAAGGGCAAAGACAAGTCAATTCAAATGGACATAGATAGGCTTGCTTTTTACACAAAATATGATGGCATGAAAAAAAAGTACTAGTGATCTGAATAAAAGCATTGCAGGGCAAAGTCATGAAGCTTAAAATGGAAAGAAAATTGTACAACATTTCATTAGATTCCCTTGAGAAGTTCTACATACAAAATTACTGAGAAATAATTTAGGAAGGTCTGTGTGCCTGTTCTTAAAAAAATTATGCTCCTACAGTAGCCTTGCATGCAAATTAATCTTTCACTGTAGTGGTATCCTATTGCTTAAATGTCAAAATCGGTTATAAATTTACCATGGTGAAATTAGCCATGGAAAAAATATATGGTTATTATTTAGATTTTTGTTCCACTTTTATATTCTTGGCAGTACTCAGAGGAGCTAACTGGGTATGAGGACAGAATTGTGTTGAACTAGGTATTTCACTATACTGTAAAGAATAGTCAGACTTTTCAAAATGATGACTGTTTGCTCTCATAAAAGTGTATTTCTTTTTAAGTGATCTGTTTTTTCTTTGTTGTGAGGTTCCATTTCTTTGGAATTTCCTAGAACATGCATGTGAAAGTTACTTTTCAGAGGAAAAATAGTGAATCCTTAGAGTACTCTAGTAAGACTGTGAAGATCACTCCCTAGCTCCATAGCACATTTTTCTTTTGACTAGCTACTTAAGTGCACCTACAACACAATTCCCCTTATAACTCTGAGGTTGTAATTGTGGCTTATCTTGACCATCATGTTTTGCAGCTAGGTTGTCTATAACAGTCCGTACGCTGCAGTATATTCACACACTGTCTATATATGTCCATCCTGCAACAACTCAAAGCCTTTTCTGTAAAACAAAAAATGAAACTATAACCCCATTCCTTTACCTCACCCATTGTACCACATTTCTTTGGTTTCTTTTCTTTATTCTTCAATTTTAACAACATGGCAAGAATATATGCCTCCTACCAGAGAAAAATCAACACAAAAATAAGCATTAATATTCCAGAACACAGGAAAAGTGCTCTGATCTGAATTTAAAAGGAGATAGAATCTGCCTTGATTGCAGAGTCAAACTGTTGCCCTCAAAGGAGAATAACCCCTACTACTTACACATTGCTTTATAAGCAGTGACAAATTAAAACTTTCCTTTAAGAGTGGCATGGCTTCTCTGTTGCAAATTGCAAAGAGAATTCCACAGCAGCTACGCTTACTGGGAAGTTGCCAGCTTTGCTCTGTACCCAAGAGATTTGAAAAAAAACCAATACAAAGTTGTTCCAGGCTTCATTTGAAGAGGAGTTATTTATTTTACAGAAAAAATAAGTGCTGAAACCCAGTTTACAAGAAAGTATTGTTCTGTGAATGAAACCAGAGTTCAGTGGCAGGACTGTTTTGAAAACCTAAAATTTATTATATGAATTTTTAAATTGGATTTCAATAAAAGACACAGTGAAAACTCCTATCCTCTTACTCCATTCTTGAGAAAGGTCAAAGATGAAAAAAGTGAAGTAAAGGAGAATCTGAAAAGTAGCAAATTAAAAATAAGATAAGCAATTAAATACAAAATTTAATAAACTGCCTGGCTAGGAATACTGCTCTCAGTGGAAATACAGCATTGCACTCTCTGATTTACCTCCCTATGCAAGAGAATGTATTTTAATATCCCTGTCCTGACAGCTAAAGCTTTCAGGTCAAAGCTGACAGTCAAGACTGAAGGTAGTGAACTGGAGTGGGAGGCGGAGGGAAAACAAAGAAGCAAAAGTGTAACTGCTGTGAGATTGCATAGTGCTTAGAAAGTAAGAAGTTTGAACATTATTTATTTGGAAGACAGCTATTTGTAGCATCAAGGTATTTAGCCTAAACATATATTCATTAGAATTACAACAGTGGATGAGATAAAAGAAGAACCAGAAGAAACTGAAGTTTATGACACTGTCCAGATCTCCAAAGACAAACTAAACAAGGCATAGGTAAAGTGGTTACAAAATGTCAAATGGAAGAGTTGGAGTGTGCAAGTAGCTCTTTTTTGACTGTCTTTCTGAAGTCAGTTTGAATTGACTGGACAAGATGGAAACCACTCGCAAAAGAATCAAGCCAATAAAGTGACTCGATTTTAGAGAAAAAGTACTGAATCAGGTACTTTGTAAGGCACTTGTGGATCAGGGCAAAGGATTTTCTAAAAGAGACTGAGTGCAAGAATTATTCGTAGTTCAGAAGAGGTACAAGATTAGGTATGTGTTAGGGACAGGCTTAAGAAAGGGAGCAAGTGATCTATTCTGAGTTATTATAACCACAATACTGCTTGAAGCAGAAAATGTGTGTTTTAATTCTGTGTTATGTGTGGGGAAAAAGAAGGGCTTGCTTTTCCCTTTGCAGTCTTACAAAGTCTGGATTGAATTTCTGGATCAAGCAAGAGGGATTGGTTTGGGGTTTTCGTCTAGAAAATTGCCAGATTACAGCAAGTCATTGCTTTGTCAGGTCCAGTATTGTGTTTCTGAAAGTCATCAGTGCAGCAAACTTGGGGTACAGTTGCAAAACATAACAGACACATAATCATGGTTCAACGTTCCCTATCTGAGTTTCATTCTTCATCTTCTAGTTTGTTTGGTTTTTTAAACTTTTTTTTTTTTATATTTAGCTAATGAAACCTTTATTTAGAATCATAGAAATATGTCACTGTATTTGCACTTCTTTTAAAAAAGTTTGTACAGAGATTATTATCAATGAGTTTTAAACTAGTGAATGCCTCAAAAAAGGTTGGTTTTGTGGGTAGTTTGTAATATCATAGCGCATTTCTGAGAATAATTGCTTCTTTCTGCTTCTTACTTCCTTCTTTTTGAGTGGACAAATTTCACTGTCCTTTGAGAATTACACAAATCCTTTAGAAGCTGTTGTTATGGAACACAATGTTGAAAGGATTAATATAAAATGACCATACTAGGTTGTGCAGTTGACATGCAATTTGATGGCTGGTATGCTGGGAATGATGGCAGGTTCTCTGATGTCTCTTTGTGAAGTAACAGGGCAGGAGATGGGTGAGGATCTAGTTGTGGATCTTCAGCTTTGCCTGGAGTCCTCATACTGTCCTTGACAAGCACTGACAGATGGGGATGGCTGGCTCTGAGCTCCCATCAGAGCCCTTAGGCTACATCTCCCCCTTCTTTTCTCCTCTGATGCTCATCTTCCACTCTCCTATGGTGTGCATACCAGAAAACACTATTCAAAGTCTGAGAAGAGATAGAGAAAATTCCATTGCTGGTCCTGCGCTTGGTGGGGCTTCTCCTTGCAGGTCTGTCCCCAGCACCGCAAATGAAACAGAGCGTGAAAGGTGCTGGTGCCAAGTAAGAGACACATGGTGAGTTGTTCAGGAAACTTTGACACAGTGGGAAGTCCCTTAGAGACAACGTGTTTTCCTTTAGCAGCAAATTCATACGTAAGTATGTATGTGTGTAGCATGTATGCATTTCTATTTCATATAGTCTAATATTTATGGCTCCTAACTATTCAAGAGTGGCCAATAGACTTTGGTGGAATGTAGGCAGAAGAAAAATGGGTTCAAGAGTATGACAGCTTTCTTGGAGTCAGTTTTTTAAGGGAGAATCATGCAACATAAAATTCAGTGTTTTAGTTGCATGCAATAATGAAAAAGTCTAGATTGGAAGACAGCTCTGAAGCTCATCTGGTCCAACTCTGTTGAAAGCAGGGCTTTAGATTAGTTTGTCAATGGCCCTGTCAAGCTGAGTCTTGAATGTTTCCAGTGAGGGAGATTGCACCACTTTTCTGGCAAACTGTTTCCAATGTTCAGCAGTCCTCACAGTGGGGATTTTTTTCATATATCAAGTTGGTATTTACACTGATTCAGTTTCTACCTGTCACTTCTGGTTGTATCATTGTGCATCATTATACAGAGTGTACCTCCATCTTCTCTATCAACTACCTTTTAAGTATTATAAGCCATCTTTTCTGAACAAACCCAACTAATTCAACTGTCTTTATTATGTCATGTTCTTCAATGCTTTACTCATCTTGGAGACCTTCCGCTTTTGTGGAGGACACTTGGTGGCCTCTCTAATTTTTTCATTGTCTTTCTTGAACTGGGGTACCAAAGTAAAGCCAATGGAACATACTGAAATTGTGGACTACTAAATACTGAAGAAAAGCTGGGGAGTCAAATGGGGTAGGATGAGGACCACTTATAACGTGGTATTAATGGTACTGCAAAATATGTACTACTTCTGTGTTGCATCTTTGTGTTTTGGACATAGTGCCACTTGTCCCGTTTCAGCTGATATGTAAATTATTGGTTTTTTCTATGCTTTTTAAGGATTCTGGTTAGGAAGGGATTTTCTTAGCGTTTCATGAAACCAGTATTGGCAGATGCGTTCCTACAGAGGATGCTGATCTTTCTGTCCTTAAAACTGTATGAGTCCTGGTGTTTTATTAAACTGGCAGTCATGCATAATTCAAAAAAGCATGGCCCCATGTCACCAGAACGTATGATTCATCGTACTGATATTGCCCGAGTGGCCGTGAAGAACAAGGCCTTGCAAGTCCAGTCCTTTCTGTTGTTCTTGGAGGACTCTGCCCTTGGAGTTTTTGATACACATGAATCCATACTCCCTCAGACAAACTAAATGAAATGTCTTTTGAACAGGACAGAAGGCAGCATCTACAACCATGTTGGCCTAATATGATGTGGAACAAGGTGCAAACATGACTAACATGGCAGTAAGATGAAGTATAGGTATGCCAAGAAGCCATAGAAATGGGAATTAAAAAGATGAAGACACTAATTAGTCCTGATGAGATGGGAGTTAATAGACCACACATTACTCATGAGGCTGTATTGCTTTGCATTCTAACGCTTGTATTTCCCCTTTGCAGCACTCTGTTCTCAGGATGTTCCGATGTGCTTTGTAGTAGCCTCTTTGCACAATTTGGATGGTACTAACACCTGGAAAACTACCAGAAAGTAACACACCTATCATTCTAAGGTCATCATCTGCCATTTCTCTAGATACCTGTGCTTTGGTGATCTATTGACAGTCAAGTACGTCCTCCTAAACTTTTCCTCTCTTCTGGGGTGAAATGTGCAGTTCTGCATTGGGGCTGCAGTATTGCGTGTGCTCTTTTGAATCTGCATCCAGTTTGGATGCTGATGCTTTTTCAATTGCTAGTGGTTTATGACCCATAATGGCACACTTAAAATGCAGCCAGCTTGCAGTCTTTAATAATGGGTTACTTTTCAGAGGGAAAGGATTATAACAAAATCATCTAAATATTTTTTTTAGCATCCTGCTAATAAAAGTAATCATGGTGACTTGTTTTCTTTAGAAATCTTAGTCTTTGTATGCTGTCATCTCATCTTTCTCTGCTTGAAATGCTCTCAATGTCTTTGTCAGCTTTATTGTTTGTGGGGAGTCCTTAAGAAAAAACCCAACACTTTGTCCATCAAACACTGTCTTTGGTCTGTGTACTATTCCTTGTTCATGGGACATGACAGATATTAGGTGAACCTCTGATGGTCAAAACCAAAACAAAAAGCTCAATCCCATTATACAAGCAGGGAAACCAACAGAAGAGAAGAACTGAAATAATAAACAAACAGCCAGAGTTCTAATTTTTCAGTCTGCTCTACATTACTGTAGTGTTTTGTTCTAACTGAAAACCACTATAGAAATAAGAGACTAGTTCTTGTTTCTTTGTTGTTCACACCCACCCCACCCCCAATATCTAGGCAGTACTTGGTTTCTTAATTGGTTTGTTTTCTTTGTTTATAATGATAGGTGAAAAAGGCTGATCTACATCAGCAATGTGAGGCTTCAGGTCCAGGTGATAAGCCTCTCTGGAACAGAAGGCCTGTGTTGCTTCTTCAGTTGGGAACTTCATAAAACTTGCCTTCCAGAAACACGCATCTTTATGCTGAGCTAATTCAGCAGTAAACATTTTCATATAAGTAAGAAAAATGCAGAGAGTATTTTCAGGGCTACCTCTGAATCCATCATATTATAGCAGAACATTCAATTATTAAATATCTTCCCTATTCAATATGCTTGCTTGTTTGTTTAGATAAGTCTGCCTTCCATCAGGACACAATACAGTGTGGGGAAAAAAACCCACCCAAACAAGCCTTCTGCCACCTTAATATCCTTGGAAATTCCCAGAACACTAAGGGATATGCTGAACAGCAGCTTAGTCTTGGAGGGGATCAGACATGAAAGCAGAGGGTAGGAATAATCACTTGTATTTCAGGCTAGGGGAGGAGCAGTTGGTTAACTTATTTGGTCTGTGCTTCCTAGTCCAAGAAAACAGTCCTAGAAAATTCATTGTAAAGTTAGATGTGCACATAAACCCACCCGCATGTCATTGTTCCCACTTCTAAATTGTTGTACCTAGAAGTGGTACCCATCTCTCATACTCAGGAATGGACCCCTGTGTGTCATCTTCTAGCTGTGTGTTGGGACAAGTTCCAGGTATGCGTTGTGTTTTTCTTGTGTGTTGCGATTCCCTTTGAGGACTAGCATGTGTGAAGCAGGGAGGATGCTAACAGGTGTAATGCAGGTACCAGGGCTATCTAGTACTCTGTAGAGTGCTTCTGCACCACAATTTATGTGTACATAATATTTTTAATCCACCTCTAATGGCGTAATAAGGTTGTTATGGAACACACGGCGATTACGTGGGACCCCAAGGAACTAGGGATCTTTGAAATTCATTTGTGCTCTTGACAAGGTCACACAGTAGATGAAGGATATGGATTCAGAAAGGAAAGGCATAATCTGACAACGTTTAGAATTAGAAGTAGTCTCCCTGTGAAAAAACTAGGCTAAGATTAAGATAAACTTCTGGAGCATTTTCATCTCCTGCTGTTGTGTCAGGCAAGTCAGTGGAGCTAAGATGAACGAGGTTTTCATGTAACGAGCACCGTGCTCTTGTCGAGAGCTCCCTAGGCACTTTGGTGTTGGTCCCACTGTTCTAAATACATATGCAGATAAATGTTCTGCAATCTGAATAGGGTGCAGCGGTAACTTTTCTCTGTACCTTTTGACTGGCGTCTGAGTCTGTGGTTTCCTTTTGTTTCCGCTTTCACCACAGGCCAGGTCCAGCATGACAAGGACCAGCACTCCTGTTCCCCAGAGGCAGAGATGTACCCTTACCAAAACTCCATCTTTGAAAGAGGTGGATAGTTGAAAGCAAAGTTATTTCTGTTCTGTTACATCACTTTGATAATTAGTCTGTAGTCTGTGTGGCATCTACTGTTGATTATTACTACAACTGCTACAAAACAGCAATCATTGAGGTCACCGTTGTGCAGGAAATTAAAGCAGGATTATCACTCACTGTGTAGCAAGCAAAAGTGCCAGAAGCAGACTAGAATATGTAAGTTTCCATACTATACTACCAAGCATTTGACAGAGCTTATTGCAATGCAGGTTACAATAAACATAATTACAAGCATTATTAAAGATTAGGAAAACTAGTCACCCACCCCGTGATAAAAAAATCTGAATGTATATCAAAACTTCCCCCCCACCCAGCTAGTCCCTGGTGCAGAAGCGATTGCCTCTGAGTCTCTTGCCATATTCTCTCCTTGATTTAGTCTTGAGGCCACATTGACACATTTGGAGTGAACCCAGCTAGGAAAGCCTACAATCAGCTCCTCCTGCTGTGCGTTTTGTTATTCATTTGTAGCACAGCAACACTTTGCCACCCACAAAAAAGCCCAAGATTTCACTGTGCTAGGAGATGTACAGACACAGAGTGAAAAAGGTGGCTCCTGTCCACAAATACTTCTCATCTAACTGCTTGGTGAAATGTCACCATCCTTATATAGCCATTTGAGAGCAATCCGTCTGTCATCTCCACAGTCTGCTAGGCAATGTGACCATCAGCTTTGCAACGCCCAAGTGCTTGCACTGTTAAAGAGAACATTCAGCCAACCTCTCTCACATAAGCACTGCTCTGTGGCAACCCTGTGTGGCTCCAAATTACCAAGTGTGTTGTATACAAATGTTTTCATATGACATTGTTATTAAAACTGATACTTGGCTGAAGTAGCAGCTGCAAATCTTTTGCAGAACAAACCCTACAAGTGGTTTCTCTGTTTTCAGCTGCTAGAGACTGACTAACAAACTCATGTTATTTGGTGCCCCCAGGAAGGGGTGGAAGTCTCAGCGCATGTTGGAAGAGTTGAGCAGTATGGTTCCAAAATTGTGTCCATGCCACGAACTTCCCAACCTGTCCATTCTGCAATGCTCAGTCCCACTTCTCATTTCCTTCCCCTAAACTTCCACTTGATTCTTTGTTCTGCCTCATCATCCAGAGGGTCCAGTCTTTCTCTCTGGCACATCCCTCCTCGTAGCCCATCAGAGTGTAGGGACTTCTGTAGGATGTGCCAAAGGCAAATCCCAAGGCAAGACGGAGAAACGCAGGTGGAATTTCAAGATCTCAGCGGAGGACCCAGCCCCAACAAGAGGGGCCAGGAGCCACGGCTGCCTTCCTGCCTGCAGGGGTAAACAGGGAGCCTGAGAAAAAGCACACCAGGCCATCTCTTAGAAGTCATGAGACAGTAAATATTTAGTGGAGGAAGAGGGAAGAGGAAGATGAAGGGTGGAAGGGGTCATGGCATGGCATCAAAGGCTTCATCAGGGTAGAGCGTCATGGCTGTGGAGCCTAGCTCAGTTTGTCACAGCTCTCCCTGGCACAACTGGTTGTAGACCTGGAGCTTCACTGGTGAGACAGCAAAAGCTCAACAAGGGAGGAAAGAGGGGCTGGGCAGGGAGGTGCCCTTGGGAGTAGGAAGGCAGGAACTGCAGGAAAAACATGAGGGCAAGTTCTCACTGGAGGTGTGGGGCACAAGTACTCTGGAAAAGAAAGGCTGAATGTAAAGCATATAGGCAAGAGATAGAGATATGATCTTTACAGCAGCATCCCAAACAGATAAGAGACCACAACTGAATTTGGGAAAGCCA
>JANZLP010000023.1:10649311-10660594 GCA_026930925.1 Chelictinia riocourii
TCCTTCTGGTTTTACTCTTCTCTTCCTGTTATGTCTGTTCTTCATCTGCCTTTTCTTTCTCTTCCTCCTCCTCCTCCCAGGCTCCTTTGCATCTCAGCCAAAACCAAGAGTCCTAATGGTAATGAGGTTGGGGATGGGAGGGGAGAGAAGAGAATGACCCTGCTCATTCATCAGCCTCATCATTTTAACACAAGTTTCCAGGTAGCTTTCATACCACATTTCCCAGATCTTTGTGCAGTTCTTGTAACAATGATAAGGATAGACTCTACTGTCTCCTATTAGAGAAGGTTGAGGGCCACAGTCTTAGATAACTTGAAAATTTTTATTCCTTCAAAGTTCTGAATTTAATTTAGGTTAGTAAGTGCATGAACTTCTTGGGAAAGAGCCAAGGGTTTCAATCCAGCAAAATGGCATCCACATCAAAGGAAACTGGAAACCCTCCAGAGCTACAGGGAAATCCTACCGTCTGGGAAAACAGAAATGTTTTGTAAACATCTCGGCTTTGAGAAACTCTGCTGGTGACACAGCCAAAGATCTCTGCCGGTTTTTCTAGAGGGCTGCTCTGCTGAATGGGCCTCCAAAGTCTGCAGCCACAGGTCCTCCTGCACAGAAGCACAAGCTGGATGATGCTAGGGTCTCCAGGCAGGAAAAGTAAAAAAACCCCCAAAACAAAAAACAAGGACCCCACCACCAAAAACCCCCAACATAAATGATGATATTCTCTGTAGCTGTGGAAAATTTCAGAGTCAGGTTGCACTTTTGAGAATCTCTCTTACTTTTAAGAGGAGCAAAATGTCTGATTCCCCAAATCAGTATCCATTCAGACAGAAATAGCCCTCTCCTAGTCAGTAACAAACAAGCTGAAGAGCTTTAGCTGGGCAAAACAGTTGCAAGAAGGGTCCTGTTTCTTGCTCCTAATAAATAAAGAATATCCTAAACAGTTCACCAATACAGGACAATGGTCTTACCTAGGTTCTGTGAAACTGAAGAAAACAATTAAAGTATCTATGTGAAAAAAAAGGTATTCAGGCAGCGCTCCTGAGACAAGAAAATAAATAAATACTCAAGAAGGTTAAAGTTCCAGTGAAGTTCATAATTAATTTCATGGCTTCCCTGTTTATGGAGGCTACCTTACCTTCTGGAGTACCTAACCCATTACATACCAGGCCAAACCATTAACGTTTGAAGCTAAAAAGCCTGTCAGTCTCTTTTCATATAAAGGTGAAAACAAAAATGCAATTCTTTGTTAGTGTTTCAGCCAATGTCTTCAGGCACTGGGTGATTAACAAGCAGTGCTGAGTAGGTTGGTTGCTTATCTTTGCTGCTGTTTTTTTTCTCTGTTCAGTTGTTGCTGTTGTGTGCAGAGATGAACAGGAAGGCTATGATGAAAGTTGGCTGGTTGAAGGGATGAGTTGAGTATGCTTTTGCTTTCTCCTATTAGGCTGAGGCAAATGATTTTTTCACTACTTCATTGTTAGGTGGTGTGGTTAGATTCAAATCTAGTTAGTATCATTAATTTTATTTTTATTAACTTATTTCAATGAATTATTTCATTTTATTCTATTAATTCAAGCTTATGCACAGGAATATAGTATTTCTCTCTCACTTTGGTAACTTGTTTTTTTTCCTGGAAGATCTCAGAAGATCTTCAATGTTAAATTTCTAACTTTCTCTTTTGTTCTGTCCTTCTTTTAATATGTCCTTTGAGATCTATCAGTGTTTCAAAGGAGTGAGAACTCTGCCTCAAATGTGTCCATCAAGAAACTCTCTCAACTTTAATATGATTTCTTTAAAATACATAATTAATCCTTAAAGAGAACTTTCAACCTTGATTTGTCACTTTTCTTTTAAAATACTGTAAAGATCAATCTTACAGCTTTTCAATGACAGAACTTAAGTTATATCAAAATATTATTATATTTTTAAAGTAAAAGATCCTATTCACACCAAACTGCTATTTCATCCAGAACTAAAGCTCTTGTCAAAAGTAGAATGCGAGATATTTGTAAATGGAGAAGGTTTACTTGGTCTAAATACTGGGAGCTGGGGGCAGGGGGAGATACTGAAAGAAGAAATTATCAGCTTCTTGAGGACAGCCTGCTACTGCTAGCAAGGAGAATATGTTTGATTACAGAAACCATCTGGGGGTCCTCTGGGAGATGTCAGGAGCCAGAGTGCTCTTACCAGGCCTGAGAAGGCTCTGACTTGACCATGAAGACTGCAACACAACCAAGTGCTAGCTCATGCTGATGACATACACAGGTCTTAGTATGATGCTATATGACAACAGGTCTGACCTTTTTCTCACAGTTTTTTTAAAATGGAAAATTATGCACAAGAAATATATTGCTAATGGAATTTTAACACTCCAAAAAGAAATGTTTGCAAGCTATGAAGAACTAGAATTAAAGTTTCTAATACAAGTAGAGAAAATAATTTGAAGCTGTGATTTGAATGGTTTAATATTAAATATGCTGGTAAAGCAAGGTGTAGTTGGGCACTAAAAATCAATGGGCACATTGAGTTGTTTGAGCGTTAATTTCTTTATGGCTCCTTTACCTACCTGTAAAATGGATATGTTGCCTACTCTCACAAACACAATATTTATTGATGATTGTGATACATTTTAAACAGCCTGTTTAAACTGCAAGAGGCATCCGTACAGAAATGAATCATTTTTCTAGTCAGTCTAGACTTAACTGATGTGTGAAGATTAAGACCAGAGGCTATACCATGAATAGCAAAGTTACATACAGATTGAGTACCTCCTTGTTCATTGAATGAGACATGAAACAATAAAATATGATAATTTAATTAAAGCTACATCACAGTGCAAATGCACAAGGGATGAAAAGTTCTGCACAGTCTAGCTTAACTTCTAAAACCTCCTGCTTTTGATTTTGCAGGCTGAATATTCTTCTAACATTATGGGAACATTTATTGTGCCTTTTATTGTTCATGCCATTACTACTTATTGAACCCCAGTTCATGCCTTGTGCTTACGAGATTTTCCTGAACAGCAATCCCTGTCGCTTGCAGTTCCAGGATTCTCACAGCTAAAATAGTGACTCCCAAGAAAGAACAGGGATGACACTTCCCACAGCATCCAAGCTCTTCATGGGCAGGAGCAAGGTAGTAAATACCCCTGTAGATAATTCAAGGCAATGAAATACGTGACGGTCAATGTAGCTATACTCTAAAATAGCACTGTAGTAACAGAATTGGGGCAGTCTCAATTGTTGCCAAAAAATGCACAGCCCTTCCCAACTGCCTTTTCTTAACGTCTTACTGAAACCTGAAACAGTTACTCCCAGAGCATCCCTTGGATATTAGCTTTTCTTCACAATAGCAACACTGTTGTGGATCAAGGATCTAAGGTTGAAGAGGTTTGCTGGGAAGCCTCATCTCTCAGCTTTTAGATAACTTATTTATTTATGTTAAAAGGCTATTGCTGTAAGAGGCAGCATTTACCATCATGAAGATACTTGACATATTATAGGACTCAGTGGACTCCATATGTCTCCTTGCCACCTGCTTTAAATTGAAAACCAGACTGGCTTAGAACCTAAGAAAAAGAATCCCTATTAATTTGTGGAGAATCCATGGTATATTATGTTTGTCACCGGTTTATCAACTGTCACTTTAAATCCCAGTGGAAATAAAAAAAATGACTGCTTGTGATTGACTGGGATTTGTTCTTTGCGCTCCTAACTGGGGTTCCTGCAATCCCTCCCTGGGATCCACCCATCTGATCATCTCTTCTGGGACTGACTGAATAGAGGCTCAGCGCGTTGGCGACCATCCTGAGCCCTGCCACACGTGTTTTGCAGATGGCTGTTCCACGGAGCCCCCAGCGTCCCCCTGACACCAGACAGGGTCAGGCCTCAGGAAGTGGCAGTGCCAGGTGCCACCCAGGGAAGGGTCGGATCCCGGCGGCCGAATGTCAAGAAGGGTGTCTCTCTGCCACCCGCTGCCCACATGCGTACTTCAGCTACAGCTCTTGGGCTGTGGAAGCGTACTGATTGTTACCCATCACAAAATGCTGACGCCTTTTGTTACCGGGTGAGCAGAAAAGCTCCCAGTGGAGAAGCGTACTTTGTGGTCAGTCTGGCTCCCACACCTTCAGCTTCAATACAAGTTCTTTATTTATTACGTTTATTATATCCAGAAGTGGGGTGCAGGTCCCCCCTAAGCTGACTGAGGGATCACAAAGCTGTGCATGCATCTCCTGCTGCTTGGAGAAGAGCTTCAGGTGGAATGGGTCTTCTTGAAGACAGTGCCTCTGGAGGCCAAGCGTCCTGGCATGCTGAGGAGCTAGCTGCTGTTAGGGCTTTAGATGCCACAGTAGGCAGGCTTGGTTGGATGAACACAGCTGAACAAGGCATGTGCCCTGTCATGCTTCTTTTCAGGGAAGTAAAGGCATAGCTTGTCCAGGAGATGATAATCTCAGAGTCAGTACATGGAGAATCCTGAAGGTTTCAGGGCTTGCTTCATTTTTCTTTGATACAGAAAGTCAGGCAAGCAGAGAGTACAGTTTAAGATAAAGGCACAAAGTTAAAAATGCCTGATCTATTAGATAGCGTGCATACCAGAGAGGTGCCACATACTAATCGATTCAGTAGGTGTGGAGAACCTGTACATTGGAAATTCAAGAAAATAAATGGATAGCAATAACAGACTATTAAATACATTACAGACTTATAATATGAAGACCTCAAGACCTTTTTTTTTTCTCACTTACAAATCCAGATCTCCCAAACTGGGTCCTTTAAAGCATAAACCCCCAAAGAATCATAAATACTTTAGTTCTCTAAGCAATATATAAAAGCTTCTTGGAGAATGTTTTTCTGGCAGTTGTCATGAAGAGCTATGTGTCACATACGCTAATAACACTGTTTTGCAGGTCTTCCTATAACTGTTCACCAGCCTTTGGGAAAACTCCTTCATTCATCTCAAATGTTTTATAGAACATATAATGCAATTCTTTCAGTGCCCCAAAACTCATTATATTCTTCTATTACAAATTAAAAAGTGCATCACCTAGAAATAAAAAAAGTTTAACAAAACCAACAAAGACTGTGCAGCTCCCTTCAAAGTTAAGGTTTTGTACACACAAATAGAGATACACATTTTTGTGAACTGAGTGGAAGTTGTACATAAGCAAATCAAATGACAAACTCCCAAGTTTTCTAGCCAGATAGAACAGTATTTATGTTGTCAACAGATTCCTTAAAAAATGTATTCAGTCTTCTGATATATAGTCACTTAAATAAATTGCATAAGTAAACTACTGCATGACATTCACAAAAAAGATTTTCCACAGAAAATGTTTACATAAAAAAGAGGTACAAATATTATTTTTAACTTCTCTATGTATTATTTTGAAACAGATTGTGGTACTGTAAAACTTTCAGTGTTGTAAAGGAGAACGCTGTTAGTATCCTCAGGAACTTACCTGCAGTGTTGCACCTTAATTAATTTGTATGTTAGAATAAAGTGTAGCACCATGGATAAAAAAGAGGACATACAGGGTTTTAGGTAAATTAGGCAGTGTGAGGTGATTAGGATGGCTGTAATGCAATTGCATTAGAAAAGAAGAGAAACAATACTGTATAATGCAACATAATGTGTTGCCCAGTGACTGCTACAGTTGAAATTGTCAAACAAGCCATAGGATGAAAACTTGCCTCAAATCTGCCCTAAGTGTTTCAACCACATTTTAGTGAGTACCTAAATAGGAAAAAACATTACCTACTCTCCATCATTTTATGGAAAGATAAAGGTGGCCATTCTCTCAGACAAAAATTTGTTCCGATACCTTCATAATGATAATGGCAGGTGTAGGTTGTGTCTGTGCTGGTGATGTTCTTCAACAATATTGCTATACTCACACAAACTGAAACATAAACTAGAAGTATTTAGTCACATAAGCTAAAAGTATTATTTCTCCACCTAATGAAGGATTTCATATGAAGCAGGAGTTCAAAATCTCTTTTCCAAGAAAGATCTGAAAAAAACCAATAAAAAATGGAAAACAGTTTGCAGGACAAGGAAAACATGAGTAAAATGTAAATTAAATTATCTATATCTTATTAATATTTACATACACATTTGTGCATTAAGACTGTACAAAAGTCCTAGAAACTGTCACATGAATTAACAAACTCAATATTTTAAAAAAGCTATTTAAAATGTCATAATGTTTATGAAAAAACCTATTTGTATCTAATTCTTCATAAATGGTATGAAACTTTACAATCAGTATTTGAAAAATCAGTACGAACTATTAGCTTTCCACTTCCAATGATGGCTCATCCACAACTTCTTGGGGCAACCTGTTCCAGTGTCTCACCACCCCGTCATAAGAAATTTTTTCCTTCTGTCCAATTTCAACCTACTCTTTTTTAGTTTTAAAAACATTGCCCCTTGTCCTGTCATTGTAGGCCTTGGTAAAAAGTCCCTCTCCAGCTTTCTTGTAGGTCCCTTTAGGCACTGGCCGGCTGCTGTAAGGTGTCCCTGGAGCCTTCTCTTCTCCAGGCTGAACAATCCCAACTCCCTCAGCCTGTCCTCACGGGAGAGGTGCTCCAGCCCCCTGATCGTCTTCGTGGCTTCCTCTGGACCTGCTCCGACAGGTCCATGTCTTTCTTGTACATGTTCACTTTATTATTTTGCCACTACTCATATCAAATTCAAGCACTCTTTTCTGGGTAAAGGTTAACTCAAAGCTATATTCTATAGACTACAGAGTTCAATGTCAGATAATTCATTCAGTCCATCTCTTACTTCTTCCCAAATAACACTGCACGTGCAAAATCTTTTAATGAAATTAAAGGGGGTCTTGGACAAGTACTTGGAGGATAGATCGAATGAATATAATTAAATACTTTATTTATGACATTTTCATGTTTCCCAGAACACAAAGCTCAAGTAGTAGTTTCTGAGGACACCTGAGAAGTTCTGTCTTGTATTTTGATGCAGTGGGGTCTTCAGTAAATCTTCAGGCAATTTCTATTTTAAACTTAACACTGTGCTAGTGTTATTTTAAGTTTTCTTTCTTAATCACTACTGAATTGACTGTGGACTATTTTTGATAGTGAATAATCACTAATCAACTGAACTGAAGCCAAGTTCTTCAATTCATGATTTTAACAGTTTTTCAGCTATTCCAATATTCAAGTTATTTATGCAATGAAACAATATTTAAATTTTCCCCTCTTACATTTCAAGTTAGTAATTTTTTTTTTCCAACATGCCTGACAAATTGCAGTCAAAATTTCACAAATGCTCTAAATCACAAACTCACTGTCAATGCTCATGCACAAGTTTATAGAGGGTAATGACTCTCATTATGCTTATGGTTTCCAGACAAAAGCTGTACAACCCTGTGTGACTTGTGTCCTGTCATTTAATCTTTTTATAATAATTAACTATGTAAGTCAAAATTAGTGTTTAAAAACTGTCATCTGTGCTAAATGTACTTCAAAACAAACACATCATAGTTCGATAAAAACATCGCTTCTATGACTGCACAGACCTATGATAAATATGAGTACACAAAGTACTAAACTGAGTTCTTCAGAACAAATCTGTACTGTGATGTGATTATAACAGCACTGGCATAAATCATAGCTGTTTCGTCTGCATATGCCCTGCTTTCTCTTACTCATTTTCTGACTGATAGTTCATAGAGCCAACAGTAGTTTATCATCTAGAGCATTTGGTATGTTGCCTTATAACAAACCGTTGTGATTTCCTGAAAGGAGAATGAACAGTTTTTAAGACTATCTAGTTAAATCAGATTCTTCCAACATTTCAGAAAATAGTTTCTTAATTCAGCTAAACAGTTTGTAAACTACCAAATGTAATTACGGACACAACAGTATTTCTCTCCCTGCACGTTAAAAAGTAGTAACATGTATACTTGTGCTCTTGTTCTGTAGGACTCTCTGGAGCCAAAGCTCTAGTGCAAGATCTTGCCTTTTTTTTTTCTTATTAACGATGTATAGTTTGAAAGAGAACTGTGACATATAGGCCAAGCAAACATTAGCAAATGTTTGACTCTGATTAATTCCTATCATGTAGTCCTTCATTTCCAGTATTGATGTACCTGGAGTGAAAAGGCCACCTGCCTCCTGTGTTGGCATACATGGAAGTTTAAATCTGATCATTAGTGAGAACCTCTTCCACTGGGGACTTCTTCAAAAAATGTGCACCAGCAATTTCATTTGCATTATTTGAAGTACAGGATGTCAAATAACATCCTCTTACAGAATTTCCCTCTTTCTTCCTTCTTGGTACTCTACTAAAAGGGAATTTAGTTAGTCTTTGTAAATACCATTAATCTCCTTTCTCCTGGCTGCCTAATCAAGTTTTCCAGATTCTGTTTAGTTACTCTTTGCACTAGAAGGTGTCTCAGTATACAGCATCTACTCCAGACATAATTTTTCTTTTGAGATGTTTTAGATGCTAAATGTTTGGGGTTTTTTAAATTAAAAAAAATTCTAAAAAGATGCAAAAACTTCTCTTGCAGGTGTTAGACATTACAAACCAAATTTTACACTAGGCCATTTTTGCAGCATTGTGTATCAATGTCTACTGGGGGAAACATTTTTCCCAAGATCTGAACAATTACAGCACATCTGTTCAGGCGCTACATTTGTCTAACATTAGCTAGTATATACATGTCAATGTTTTAATGAGCAAATATAACTCTTTTGTGGGTGATTTATGTTAGGTATGAACAAACACATTTATGTTAGGTATGAACATACACAAATATTATGATAAACATTTACAAATAAGGTTTTGCAGCCAGTGTAGCCATCTTAAGAATTAAGGATGGAGACTGATAGATTACAAAGCATAACAAGATGTGTGCAGAAGTTCATCTAACTACTATTCTGAAAGTGATCCAATATATAAAACTACTTACTCAAGTGGCATTCAATAACTTATTTTTAACATGTTTCTAGCAAAGAAATTGTCTACTCTTCAAGTGTATGGGTGTATATACATAGACATAAGTATGTTACATATGTTTCTGTTTATAATGACATTCATTAAAGTTGTTTTCTGTAATGTGCATATTTGCATCACAGCTTGTACGAATAATGTATGTATTTGTTTGTGTGAGTGTACATTGCAATATACCTACATGTGCAAAGCGCTATGTCTGTACTCCATCACATTTACTGCTCATTAAAGCAGCAGTCAAAAATATATATTTTTCAGAAGAGAAAAAAAATCATCCCTCATAGGACTGAAAATAAATTAGTGCTGCTGAATTATATTGTGATGCTAGAACAAAGTAACGAAAGGCCACATAATGGCCCACGAGGTGCATATCAACAAAGCTCAGTGTACCTGTCATCTATTCTCTCACAGACACCTTGCACTGTTCATCAAAAAAGGGAATATGCTGCAAACAATAAATAGCAGTGCACATATATTTAATTTGTTTTTCATACCAAAAGGCTACTAAATAACACAGAACAGAATTTCTCTTAATTTGTTTAGGAACAAACTCCATGTTTTCTAGGGATACATGCCTTAAGGTCTGTCTCTTCATGCAACTGATACACATGCAAACAAAATGGCATGTAAAAACCCCCTTGATATCCAAATTTCAGTAATAAAGAAGGCAGAAGGAAACCATGCTCACTTCAAGGTGGAGATTTAGTAATGTAACTCTTGTGAACAAATATTTATTCCATGCTTAGAAATTGAAATGCTGAACAAATAGCTACTATAACTTTAATATAAGCCATCAAGCATGGTTGATACAGTTTTATGTACTGTGGCTAGAAACAAACAAATGTTGGTAGCTCATCCATCAGTACTAAGCAAATAAACTGTAGTATTTTAACATTCGATGTAACTTCAGTAACGGACAAGAACAGTAATTTTATTAGGGCTGACTTTCTTGCTTTTTTCCTTTGTCTGATTTTTGTTCTCTATCCTCTGTGTCCTCCCCTGTCTTTCCCTTCACAGTTATAAAGCCACAGCAGTTGACAAAGGAAATTGCCTTGGACCATAATTCTTTTGTAGTAAGACACTCTCCAGAGATCAGTAACACAGTAGAACTGAGCACGAACAAGATCTTAATCCTACTCAGTTCCCTACTGCTGCTATCAGTATGGACAAAATGTCACTTTGCAAGAATGCAATCTTTCTCAATTAGGTATGAGACAAACAGCCAAATTAAGGTGTATCCCAGGTGCCTGAAGACCCAATTACTTTTATTCTTGAAAATAAGGACCTACAAGGCATCTGCTCTTGATTTAGTTTGACTTGTAGGAGTATTACTTATTCTAGTCAGATGACAAACATTAGCTTGAAAGGTGTCCACTGAAATTTAGCATAATTCTGTAATATATATATTATAAAGAATTGCCTTACAAAGCTAAACAGAAGAGTTAATCCGAGTATCAAGAAAAACAGAGGTGGTGTTGGAACAGTAGAGCTACAGCTTTTTGAAGATGTGATGGAAAAAACAACAAAGGGCTTTGCTGAAACTGGTATTTGAAAAGTGACCTCTGACATCCTTTCCTTTATAAAGATGGTTTCTTTATTTACTCCATCATTTACAGGTGGTCTGAGATGTAGCTGTCTAATCATTATAAAACAATAACAGACTCTTTCCAATTTTTTCCAAGCATCCTACTGAAGGCCAAAATTCTTTTGCTATTACATAATAAAACCTGTATGATTCATGTCAATGGAAAGTATAGAGAAAACCTGTATTTGGTGATGTGCACTGGCAGGTGAAAAGATGCCGTTGCATTATGTGGTGCAAACACTATTTCACAAGTTCATTAAGTGTAAATGGTCTTTTTGCAAGAACAGAACTGGTCCACAGTGCATAATCCAATATAGATGAAGCAAGACTGTTTAATAATAAATTGAAGGTTGTTCATCACTGAAGCCATAGGACACAAATTAATTCTGTTCTGGTTGGAGACTTTCATGTTGGCAAAATATAGCTTTTCTTTCCTAGTGCCAATGCAAAATGCCCTGTATATCCTTTCTAAATCATACAGCTGTCACAGAGTCATGGAATAGTCAGACACTCATATTTCTGTGCATATTCCTTAGAGTATGGCAAGTAAAAGTACAGAGACACCTATTTATTCTGTCTTTGGCAATCCAGTCTCTGTTTATGGAAAATCAAGCTCCTTGACCCAAAACAACAACAACAAAAAAAACCCTTACCAATGCTCCCAATCATACCCTAAGCTAAGATGATTATGATGCATTCCCACTTTTTTGATACTATTATCTACA
>JANZLP010000023.1:11114221-11124782 GCA_026930925.1 Chelictinia riocourii
GATATTCCATACCATATGACGTCAGCTCAGGTATAAAAGCTAAGTAAACGGAGACGGAAGGGGGGACATTTTTCCGTCTTCCAGAGCAACCACTACGCGTGCTGGAGCCCTACTTCCCGGGAAGTGGCCAGACATCGCCTGCTGATGGGAAGTAGAGAATAACATCATTTGTTTTCTCTTTGTTTTTATGCATGACCTCTGCTTTCGCTTATTAAACTGTCCTTATCTCGACCCACAAGCCTGTTGTTATATTTTCTCTCCCCTCTCCAGCAAAGGAGGGGCAGTGATAGAGCGGCTTTGGTGGGCACCTGGGGCCCAGCCAGGGTCAACCCATCACACATGTGAGCATCTGATATTTTATTGGTGACCATCTGTGCCACTGACCTTCTACACTGGCATGTTGAAAGAAGCTTTCAGGTAATTTATAACAACTTAGAAAAGTGAGGACTAGAGGATTTTTTGCATTTGTTTCTCCTTTAAGTCAAAATATGTTTGTCAGATCTAATGGCTCTTTAATCAGTTCAAAGCATGAACACCATTTTGAAGCACCAGTTTCATGCAGCTTTTTTGGGAACTGGGGACTAGCAGCACCTCAGCTATGAGAATCTATGAATCCTATGAAAAGATTCCTGATGCATAAAATACCTAGTTATTGCCACGTTAATTAGTTAGCTAGAAAGCTTTTACAGTACACACGTGTAGCTGAAGACCTTCATTGGCACATTAAACTATTTTTCATTAAAAGCATAGTTTTAAGGAAGAAAAATCCAATTTTATGTAGAAGATGGTGCTGCCTCCAAAGTACTCAAGTAGTGATTCTTCAATTATGACTATAATAGGTGGCTATTCCCAACAGATGGCACTGCAGAACATATGTGATTTTCAAAGCAATAGTGTGTGTGACTTCTTAGAAAGTCAAAGAGAGGCTGCCTACTCCATTCACACCATCGTTGTTCCCATGAGACACCAAATTCAGCCTTCTACCTCCACCCTTTCACCTGCTGTCATATTCATGGCCTGGACTCCAGAGGAGCTATTTATTATTTTGACTGCTAAATTATCATACAGAGCAATCTCCTTGTAAGCCAGGACATGAGACACAATTTAATAAAGAACCTGAATATTAACTCCAAATGAAGTCATTCCTTTGTCAGAAGTAAGTCAGCCTGCAGCTTAGGCAAATGAAAAGCTTACCCTCAATCATGTAAAATAAAGCTCCCTAATCTTAAACATTTTGATCATCTAATGTCAAAGATATATATATTAACCTGATAAGATATTCAGGCAGGGTTAGATATTTTTTTTTTTTGAGGGGGGTGGTACTTGAAATACAATTTGTTTTGGAAAATATATGCTATTTTCATTCACTAGATATCATTTTCCATCAAAATGTCATGCATGGCAATGCCTGTTATTGGTTGCAGGACAAACAGGTCTTTATTAGACCTACTCAGTAATCTGCACTCTTCTCCATCTGTGAGATATCATTCTTTCTTTTTCATTATTATTCAAACAACAAGAGCTAAGAGTAGTCTCACTGGAATATTCTTGAACTAGGAAGTCAGCCAACTCTTAGCTTCAAGAGAATGTATTTGTCTAACTTAAAGGCATGAGATAGTGTAGCCTCACAGCACACAAGAGTCTGAAAGGAAGAGTCTAATATACAATCAGAACATGAAATATAAAACTCTCTCAAGACAATCTGAAGTCCAGAGGGGCTTGATGAGAAGTAGGTTGGTGTATGGGTCAGAAGGAAGTCACTGGTCAGTTGGAACTTCTGCAAGAGGGAATACCAAGGTTGTGTTGAAGTTTTAGGCCAGGAATCTTGAGTTCTGGTTAAGACCATAAAGTCTAAGAAGTCCCCAAAGCCTCTAAAAAAGACCCCCCCAAAAAAACAAACCCCCTAAACTAAACAAACAAACAAACAAATGTATAAAGAAGCTCTCCCAACTTACTCAAATGTCATAGATGAATATTTACTAGCAATAAAAATGTAAAGGTTTTTCCATTTTGTTGCTTCAGGTTTTTTTACCTTGAGGAAACAAAGCTACCAGACATATAACCCAGGCTGTACTCTAAATCTTTCCTGACACCATTTCCTGTGCATAGCACTCCTAATAAATTTTGTCTTCCAGTAATAAACTGGTAGTTGTCAAAACATAGTTGGGTCCTTTTCTGTAGTTACAAAAATGTCTTATTAATGCAAGATTAGAATCAGTTCAAACAGTGTTAACCCTACTGTGTACCACCTCTAACTAGAGCTACAAGGAACAACTGAGATACCTGAATCATGAAGTGTGGTTGTACAGAAGTGATGATATCACAACAACAAAAAAAAAAAGACTTCACAAAGGCTTTTGTCACATCTATATTTCATAAGTCAGACAGTTCTACATTAATTTTTAAGCAGTCTGTACTTGTCCTTCTATAGCACTCAGAGTAATGAATGCAAGTAGCAAATAGACAGGTAACTCATAACTGCTTTTGACAACCCTAATTTTCAAACACCCGATCTAGTCATATATGAGAACTACTACAAACTGAGCTGCAAGGTCAGAATGTCCAGATGCTGCCAGCCTAACTGACAGCTTCGTTGTCCTTCCTCATGTGATTGCGGCTTTGGTTTGGTTTGGTTTGTGGAGTTTTTTAAAGAGCAATTCAAATAACGAAAAAAACAGTTAATAATATCAGAATTACAAAAGGCGCTTCTTTTATATGAATAATATATACTTATACTTTACATATACAGTATAAAATGTTTATCATCTGTATAATAAATTTGATAGAAATATCTATTTATTTTATAGTTATAAAAATCCTTACAGATGCTTTAAGCAGTCTTCCAAACTCATGCCTAGCTATCTTTCTAGAAAAAAACCCAAATCTTCTGTGCCTACTGTGCATCTCTGGATAAGTAGTGCATACATTTTGGGGTATCTGTGTACTTGCAAACTATCTGTAAGTACCACATAAGAATTTCCCTGATGGTTTAAAGCAGCTTTTGCCTGAAGTACTCATTAAACTACTTGCATTTCAATTATTCAACTGTTAGGGAATTGGCTTGGAACATCAGCTTTTTGGATGAAGTTTCTGTTTTGCTCAGCTTTTGTTGCCTAACCATGTACATATTATCTATTCTTTCCATATCTTACACCTGTATCACAGTAGAGGTGCAATATTCAAACTGGAAGAGCATAACTATGGTGTGCTATTGAACACGTGTGATACACACTAGTAACCAATGTGGAATGATCTGTATATATTTTCCCCACTAGCAAATCAAACTAACCCTTTCAACTGTGAAATTCACTTAGTAACGGGAATTAGAAAGATACCAACATCACAGCATCAAGCAGTCAGCTGAACAGCACTGTAGCGGCATATTTATGCACACAAAAGCAAGAATGCTTTAGATTTCAAACCTCTGGCATATTGGAGCCTTGACAGGAAAAGAAGTAAAAGGAAAGAATTTTCCTGGGAGCATTTAATTTTATTTCATTAGGACATATTCAGAAGCCAAAGGTGCTAGTAGTTCTTATTTAAACAATCCAAATTCTCCACGCTGACAAGGCAGCAGGACCGTAGCCGCTCTGTGAATTACCACGCCGTGCTTGGCACAGTACGTGCCTTGCTGGAACACCAGCCGCAAATCCGCCTGTCACTGATCTAGACTGGGACAACTTACTTGCAAGACTGGGGATGGCTGGGCCAGGTGCAACACGGAGCATTTTAGGCAACCGTCAGACTTGCAACAGAGATCAGATGTGGTATGTGTTCTACTCTCATGTACATAAGGGAACTGCCTGGCGAAGAAAGCATGCTGGCTAGAAGTCTGGTTAGCAAAGAAAGAAAGTCATGGGATAAAATTGCCAGTATGTTTGATGACTATTTTATCCTTCTGTTCTGAAATATTTACAAAACATACATTTTCCTCCTATTGCAAAGAAAAAAAAGTATATGGGAAAAAAACCTGCTAAAGCTGTGTAGTTCTTCTGGCAACACTGACGATTGCCGGATTTTATGCCAAAATTATCCAGGATCACTTAGCAGCATAAGGGATTGCAATGTGTCAGAGAAGTTGCAGTCTAACGTGGCTTATCACTTTTAAAAGCATTCATAGTGGTGAGACCAACTAAGGCAATCAAGACACAACTAGCAGATGTTTTAGGGTCACAGGACTGCTAACAACAGCAACCCTGTCAGCATCTGATGTCAGTCGCTGGCGAGACACCAGACCTACAACAGGGGTCACAAACAGCCGGAGGACACCACAGTGTACCTCTCGTGTACGCCAACTGGCAGACATGAGGAATGTCCGATGTGAAAGATAAAAGAAGGGCTACTATTCTTATATGACCTGGACTCCATGAAAACGAGAAGAATTAATTCCTAGGACCCATTCTGCTGACCACATTGCTAGGCTTCTCCTTGAACAAAGTTACTTCTATCTTGTTAGTGATACTGCTTTAAAATATGCTGACCTTGTAAAATGTCTCCTAAACTACTTGCCTTATTATACAGCTAGGAGGCACTTAGATCCCTGTTATAAGAAATACAAAACAAAGGCAGGATGAAGAAGCTTTTTCCCATGTAATGATTTAAAAACAAAGCAGCTTCTTTCTCCCAGTGTTTCTAATAAGCTGGTGTCAAGAATCCATTCTGTCTGCTCCTTTCCTACAGATAGGAATGTTGAAAATATTGAGAAGGTTTAAAAAAAAAAAAAAAAAAAGAGAGAGAGAAGAAAAAAGTGATCTGTGTTCTCTAAATAGTCTTTTCAACACTAAATTAGGGGAATTTAAAAGCACAGTTTGACTCTTGAATTTTTTTCAGATTTACTACTTGGATTTATAGGCTACACAATATCCTTGCATATTTAGATGGCCACCTTATCTTTGGATAAAGTAACTTCAACAGGTTCATAAACATTACAAGTGGGAGAAAAAAAGCAAAACTGGAAGTTTGTTGACTTTCATTCTTTTTAGTCAACAATGCTCCAAATCAATACAGTTGCAAATACTGTATTTACATAACAATCTATATTTTTTGCTAATAAAATGCTTAAGAAAGTTGGCAATCTAATATCACTAGTTTTCCACAGTGTTAACATAAAAAATTCACTCAGCACTGAGGTTTATTAATGTAATATACTTGGACTTCAAAGGCTTGCCTGTTATGAGATAGCATAAGCCATGAAGTCTTAATTCTAAGCTCATAAATATTACAAGGACATTCACAGTTTGATTTCAAGGTCAACTCAGGCTATATGTGGAAAACCAAGTAACTACCAGACTGTTGAGTACTTTTATTTTTTTATTTTTTAAATATTTGTTCTGAAATCCTTCACCTCTTCTAGTCAATGCTTTAAAACAACATTTCTGTTTTAATCTTCATGGTATTTTCTTCTTAAATTAACAAATCTAGGAATTGCTTCCTCTGTCCTAAGTTATTGTATTTTTTTCTCCACAGTACATTACCAGACAGCTCCTCACCATATAACCGTTTAGCAAGGTTTATAATCTGCTGAATTTTTTCTTCTTGTTCAGGCACTGTAGGCTCAATAAACTTGTTGAATTGCTTGTAGAGAGTCTCTATTGCTTCTCTTGTTTTGCATTCTGCAGAATACTTGCCAACTCTAATGACTGTTGCACTCACATCTTCAAACCAAAATTGACACTGAGGGATAAAAATGCTGCATTATAATGAATTATTATCAGGAGTTCAAGATTTTGTAGAGTAGACTGGACTATTCTTAGACTTTTCAGAATCAGTGGCATACAGTATGTCTTAAATTTTCCGATTTTAATTTTACCTGAAAAACATTCATTCATTACCAAAGCCGCTTCGAATATTAATAGCTGTTAAAATTTCTTTAAACACTAGATCTATGCTTATCTTACAAGCATGGTGAGGTTATTAGTTAATGGTTCTGCAAACATGTCTGAGTTCTGAGGTTTCATTTCTGAGCTCTTTCCACCTTGTATATCAAGTAATTGCCAAACTTCATATCATGGCCACAGTTATACCTCTGTAAAGGCGGGAAGGTTGTTTAGATTTCGTCTACTAGTAAATGGGTTTTGGTCTCAGCAACCATTAAAGTTGCTAAGAATCTTTCTATTAGGACCTGGATTAAAAGCCACCAACTGTGCCTTTTCATGGGAAAAGAACTAGATGAGAAGCTTTGGATGTGTTTTTGGTTTTGCAGTCAAACGTGTGTTCTTTTTTTCTTGTTTTCTTTGGTTGCTTTTTAACACTTACTAGTCAAACAGGAGAAAGAAGAGGAAAGATTCAGAATGTTGGTTTTCCCGTAGAGTTTTCATAGCCCAAATTGTCAGGCAGTCGTTATGGCACACAACAAACTTGTCCCAATGTCTGTCTGTTTATAAAACAATTTGTTTCTTACTGTAGCAAGGCAAAAAGAAAAAAAGACAAAAAAAAGGCAAAAAAAAAAAAAAAAGAGGCATGGTTTGGCTAGCTCCATTCTTCCTCACTGAAAAATTGGACTTTTCGTGCAAGTGAAAGATAGAATGCACTCGAGTATTTCAGCATTCATTTAAGTTGCTCAGGACCTACCTGAATCCAGATGCCAGTCTCATTTTTAACTCCCTGCTTTAATCTAGATACCATGCCTTTCAGGCTGATATTTTCAAAGGAATAAAGGGTAGCAATATAAAGGACAGATAATGACAGCCCCCACCAGAAAAAAAACTCCTTCAGGTCCTTCAGTGCTTGTGTTCTAATGTCTCTGAAGTCCAACACATGCAAGAAAGCAGCAATAAGGAAGTGTAGAGAGAGATTTTGGTAGAACTGCACCTTAAAGAACCACTGGGTACCAGCAGTCAACAGACCAGTTGCATAAGTCCTGTTGTTTCTGATCTATGAATTTGTATAAAAATTACAACCCTATAAAGTTATCAAGAATAAAATAAAAAAAATTAATCTTAAATAAATCTATTAGGATTTCCTAAATGCTATATAGTAACAATAGTGTACAGATCTATAGTTACCTAATTAATCTTGCTGGAAGATAAGAATCTTCGATCCAGATCTCTTTCATTTGAGACACTGCTTGTTAACCTATTTAATTTTAAAATAACAATCAGACTTAGTTATCTTTTCAGATATGCAACTAACAATCTGAAAAAGGTTCATGGACAAACTATATAGGTAAAAGTTTGGGGGATTTCTCCTCCGCACAGTATCCTTAGCTGCCTAGCACTTCAGCAGTTCTATTGTTTGTACAGTAACGTTTTTGCATAACATATTTTAAAAGTATCACTTTTCAAAAAAAATATAAAACATTTAAAGGATCAGTATTTATCCTGCATTAAAATCTTAATCTTAAATAATTTCAGATTTTAAAAGCTAGTACAAAATTGGCTGTTATAAATTGCATGCCATGCTTTTAGTGTAGTTCAGAGGATGAATGAGCTACATTCATAAAGCAAGAGACTCCTCTAAAATCAAGAAACATTGCTTGTTTGAATCCCTGCCCAAATTTTGTGTTTGGATTTGTTTTTCCCTAATCACATTGCAATACCTCAGAGCAGCTATGTATAAACAAGGAATATTGTCAAATCGGACTCAATTTTCATTCTTTTTAAAATGTAGAATAAGAGGGTTGTAGTGAGAGGATTGTTTAATTGAACATTATAATAAAAAGCTGCTCTCACCTCTAGAACTCATTTAGAAATTAATAGTAGAAAAGCAGTTTACTTCATTCTGTGATTATCAAAAATATTTTAAATTTAACTTTTATTTATTTCTTAAAATTGAAACTTGGGCAGCTGAAAGTTAGGTGCTAGGTTTTGAGACTAGTACCTAGAAAAGCTCAGGCATAGGCACAGGCAATGCTCTTCTGAATCAAACTACTAATTTCTGCTGGCTGGTGCTTCATAGTGAAACTCAAGAAACGCTGCAAGAAACAATTAAGACATAACATTTCCAGACAAAAATTTCTCCCAACTCTTGACAGTTAGAGGTCAGTCCGACCTAAAATATGGGGATTTATATCTTTCTCTTAGGTCCATTACTTTGTACATGGTTAGAGAGCTGAAAATCAAAGTTAAAATTCATTGGTGCTTCTATGTGGGATCAGTTAGAATTCTTAATTATGTTGGCCTGGATCCACAAAAAGATCCACAGAATGTAGGTGCTTAAGGCTAAGTCTCATGCTCTGTTCAACATTTAGGTGCCTTAAGGTCAGTTGCTGCAAATCAAGCTAGTAAAGTTCCCTCAGGAATATTTATTCTGCCCTGATATTTGGTGGGTTTCATTACTGGGTTGAGCATCTTGTCATCCTGTATCTTAGACAGAGCTTACAGAGCTCGGTTCTAAAGCTCCAGACAGAATTTGTGGCTCAAACTACGTAAAAGGACAAATCATCATAAAATTTTTAGAAATAATAATCTCTTCTATACCTAGTCCTGCCACTGAAAGCAATGATATATCTGCAGGTATTGCAAGTGTATAATTAGTTCTATGAGAGGTCTGCTTAGAATCACCATAAAGAAATAAGGGAAAAATTGTGTTCAGCAAATTGTTCCCTGTAGAAGAGATACCTTGTGTTTGGATAAGAAGAGATTTGAGATCAGGTCCTCCACTAGCTTGAATGGGCAGAGTTCCATCTCACTTCAGGAGAGCATTGCAGTTTTGGCTTAGATTAGGCAAAATCCAGGGTTTCACAACTATTTAAAAGTACATTTCTGACAGAATTCATTTACCCTATCATTATGCCCTTCAGTAGCCTAGCTGATAAGAAATTGAACACATTTTAGGGAAAGAGATTCAAACTGGTTGAAATGGTACTGCCCTTCTAGATATTACAGTGATTCAACACTGCAAATTCTTAAGGTAGTAAAATAATCATAGAAAAAGAAATTTTGTTCCATTTTTCTTTTTATTAAATGAAAAGTTCCATAGAAGTCCAGTAGGTCGTTGACCTGTGGCAGAATGGGGGAGAGTGGGCCCTGCTGGAAAGATTAATTGTAGCTTGTAGTATAGCCTTATCCTAAGAGGTTCCTTTTCTTAAGTAATGTATTACTTACAGATCTAGACATAAGCACATTTATCTTCTGCTCTGTGGGGGAGCAGGATGGATTGCTTCTGCATTACTTTTATCATGATCTTGTAGTAGGTACACCTTTAGTAAAATAATTCCAATTTCCTGGGATGGTGGATTGTGGACTGTGGGAAGTAGTAAAGCATGTAAGAAAAGGCATGTGGGGTACTGATGAACTAATGAAGGGTGTGTGTGTGTGCAGAAAAACAGTTTCACAAGTGGCAGAATTTTGGATTTCTCTGTGGATATGTATTGTCTGATGCCTATTAAGAAAATTAAGATCATACTCAGCTCTTAACCCAAGTTCTCTCTCCATTCTCTGGCTTCCTGTTTTTACAAACCTCGTAAGAAACATGTATCTGAGATTATTTCTCCTTTGTAAAATTTCATTGAATTCAGCAAACAGTCTCAAAGTTAGAGGGAAACATTCAAACAAGAGGTTTAGTGTTTGGGGTGGAAGTGTGCGAATAAAGCTAATAGTATAAAGTTTTGCTTCCTTTGAGTAGTCCTGTATTTCTTCCAACAGAAAAGACAAAGGACAATAAAGACATCCTCATTGCAGTTATGAAGAAAAAGTCTTGGGTTTAAAGAGTAGCAGTTACTGAGCTGTATGTAGTTTTCAAGCATATGATAGGTATGTATTTTAAAGTATTACATTAAATCATACAGGATTTCCCATGTCCTGTATGTTTCAGCATTGTTTGTTTTTTTTTCAATTCAAACATACTTTATGAAACCCAGATGGTTTTGCATAGAAGTCCAAGTATAATCCTGGTAATAATTACCCACAAGCATTTGCATCCTTTGTCAACCTGTTGCTTAGTCTTTCAATGGATGTTGTTTCTGTGTCTTTAAAATTTATTTCAGCTCTATGATAGCATAGCAATAATATGAAAGAAAGCAGGTAGCAGTCTGAGGGGGTAGATGAGAGCAGATGCCTGTAGTGTTGTATGTGGCAGCATAACCTTCCCCATCCCCAAGATTGTGCTCCCTCTGATCCCAGGCCAAGGTCTCATGTGATGCAGCTGCATAACCTTGGCTCAGACCAAGGATAAACTGTAGAGATGAACCACAGAAGAAAAGAACAGTAAAACTATAGACTGAAGTTAGTTTGTTGAGAGGGGCTTACATAGCAGGTCAAGGACTGAAAATGGGGAAAAAAATCACTGGCATAGAAACATACAGAATTAAATTAAAGGAAAAACAGGGAGTTGGAAGGTGGTGACTGTGGCAGTACGTCCGTGTCCCCCCCCCATCCTGCTGGCACGAAACGAAACTCCTCCAGGCAGGGAGAAGGGGGAAAAAAAAAAAAATCTAAGCCCTAGAGCCTGCAGGTTAAAATGTGAACTGGCCAATCGAGATGAGCCAGGCACACTGAGGTGACTGTCTTGGCCAACAGGGATTAATGAGCACAGATCAGATTCGACAGGGGTATAACCGGGGTCCCGCTGGAGGACACACTGGCATCAGTCCTCCTGGGATCAGGGGGTCTGCGGTCAGGGA
>JANZLP010000023.1:11194860-11206411 GCA_026930925.1 Chelictinia riocourii
GGGACCTATTTACCCACAGAAGATAGCACTTGTGAATTTTTTATTTGAAGTCAGCTACCTTATGTCTGTCCCCTCTCTCATTAGCAAAGAGACCATCTTTACAGTTTCTCTTCAAGACAAAGTAGACAATCAGAAGAAGAAATAGATAAACAAAGATTGCTAGAAAAATTATTACATCTCCTTACCCAGGATTAAGAAGTATTTTTACACCTTCTTTCCTGCCCAGAGCTCTAGGCACAACAGTAAAAGCTGGTGAAGCAAACCCTAGATCCCTGTATTTGCCAATTCCAGGCCTGCGACAGCACATGGGTGCAGCAGCAATGCCAGCACAGCTGTGATGTTTAACCAGCTTCATTTACTTCCTAGCTGCACTTATGAATATTTGGAAACCCTCGGTTTAGATTTAATAGGTATTCTCAAAGATACGTCTTTTCAGGAAAGGAAGAAAAGGCAGTCAGGTTGTCCCAAAAGGGCTAGAAAACACAAGGACAAAAATCTTCCCAGCTGAAAGTCTATTCCCAACACACAAAAAAGCATGCAAGAGAATTAAGATTTATCCCACCTGGTATAGGTTAAATATACATTAAACATACTAAATACTTAGAAAAGCTTATATAAGGCAGGATGTGCCAACCAATCCCTTACAAGGGAAGCCAGCTCCCCTCAGTCACTGCTATCTTGTTGACAACCTGTTTTATGTTCTGCCTGTGATCCATGTTGGGGACATACTCCATCAGCAGGTTACCCCTGGGCAGTATCCTCCTGGCCATGCTTCTCACCATGTTGGGCTGGTCCACACCAACCACGTACTCAGTCACCCAGTAACCATCTCAGAGTGTATCCTCACCAAGGACTATAGATACCATATTGTTCCCTACATGCACAAAAGGAATGAACCCAGTCCCATACCCCCTTCCTTCACGCTTTTGTCCTGCTCAAGGCAAAGAGGTTTTGCCTCACATTGGCTAACAAGGCTGGAGAATAGTCCCACCATGGTTTTCAATCAGCACATTTTTTTTAGGAAACAAAAATCGCAAAACAGCAACTTCTGAAGAGAAGTGAAGTAGTAGACCTTTGGGTAACAGAGAGAAATTCATCTTCAAACCTTTCTTTAGGAAGCCGTGCTATGAGAGAAATCCCAAAGCACTCAGACCTTGGTGTCTTACAGCAGCATGTAGTGTCTCCCTTTAGAGATGGAAGAAGGAGTGTCTGGAGAATTACAAATCAGTGATCCTGGTTTGCATGCATGGGGAAGCTCTAGAAAAAAATTATGAGGGTATTAAGGATTTCTCAGGAGGAAATAGTTTCAAAACAATCTACTTTCTTTTTCTGGAAGAGCAAATAGCCTAGTGGATAGACAATTTTGCAAATAATTGGGTGGTTTTTTTATTAAATAAGCTATTTGCACACACTTCCTACTTTTTTTAATTAAAGGTTAGGACACTTGCCTCCAAACATCCTGCCTTCACATTCCTCTCCAGACTGGGTAAACAGGAAATCTTGCATAATTGTCAATGATGTTCCTTATAGCAGTTTGGCATTGACACTGTAACAAAGGGCATTTTGACACCTTTGCTCTTAAGAACCCCCAGCAGCTTAATTACTATTGGAATTACAACTAGGGGGGGAAAAAAAAAACAAAACAACTGCCCAGTTGTTGAGCAAACATTAGAATGAGCTGAACAATTTATTTCTCAATCAAGTTGTATTTGTGCAGCTCTATGAACTCACCTCCCTTCCAGGGCAAGGTAGGAGTGAAGCAGAGCAATGGGCCAGGAGCCTTTATCCTGTTTTACCAATTATCTGGTCAAGTAGTGAAGCAGCAAAGTGCTTGCTAATGGCCTAATGTAATCATGTAGACTAACACAGGTTTTACAGTAGACTTCAGGTAACTGCAGTGAAATAATGCACTTTGGAAGATCCTATTCAGTGGCCAAATGCTTAGTGAATTCAATAGTCCTTAGTGAATAAAGTGCCCTTCTTGGCCCCCTGGATCTCAAATTTCTTTCTAGACTGTGGCCCAGTTCAATTGGAGGGGCCAAATATACCACCTAACCTTCCCCACATCACATCCCCCTACATTTTCTTGCTTACAATGCTATTCTTTCTCTGGGAGTGGAAAAACTATCCCCAAGTAGGCTCTGAACACACATCCAGTATTCTCCAGCCTGAACTCCAGACCGACAGCTTAAATCCCCTCTCTGTTGGGGAATACCCTCCTGTGGGACGATAACGCCGAGAGGTGTAGTGTATTCACGGCTGCTCTCGTGCTCAGAAGAAGTGATAGATGGTGGGAACCTAAAAGTTAGCAGGGGAAGGCTTTCATCTGACTGGCTCAAAGCGATGGAGGGGGAGGTATTCTGGAGTGTGCATTTTGGATGGGAGCCATTTCAGTGGGAAATGAGCAACTTCTCCCATCGCCTTCACTAGTCCTGTTGAAAGCCAAGTCAGGATGGCAGCGGTGGGCAGTCCTCCCTCCACCGATTCATTCCCTAGCCCGGTTGCAAATGCAGAGCTGCTCTCGCTCTCAGTGACCACTGTTGCGCAAGATGATGGCCTGAGCCGCTGCACGGGCACACAAAGCTATGATTTTTTGCAGTTTCCTGTATGCATGAATTTTAATAAATCTATTTTCTTGGGGGGGGGGAGGCGTCCCATTTTACCTCAAATACATGTTGTCCTGACTTCCTAAATAAATGTCTAATTTCTACATCAGTTGTAATTCTGAAAAGTATCTTTCTATCTGCAGTTTCCTAGCAGGTCAGATGCTTGTGTGTCTGAAATCTGGCCTTTCTGCATATACTGCTCTTCGGGTGTTTCGTAAGCCTGTGGAGACTGTGGCAAAGACTGGAGACCCGAGACCGATGTGGGAATTGACGAGCCCTCCTTTTAAGGTGTTTTTTTGAGTAAGGCATTGTAACACAGTGCTCCCAGCCCTCAGGACCCAATGCACAGCTGCACAGAACAAATAGCGGGGCTGATGCTTGAGATGTGCAAGTCCTGAAACGTTATCCCAAGGTACCGTGGCCATCGGAAGTATCATCCCCACCTCCCCAGTTCCTCTCGTGGGCTGAACAGTGGGGTCAGGTCAACTAATTGCCACGTACTGCTGGACCATGGGGTAGTGCTCTAGGCTGTAGCGTCGGCATTTTCTGGGGTAGTCATTAATGTAGTGTACCATAGATGGTACTATCTTTCAGCTAACCACAAGCCTGAAGAAAACTGGAACTGTAAGGAAGGAAAACCAATACAAGCTAATTCTGGAGAAGATTGGAAAGCTGTCAGCAAGAGGAAAACAATTTGAAGACAGACAAGTATTTGCTGTCAGGAGTCATTATCCTTCAAGAGGACTGCTCTCAGATTCTTGCAGTTTCTTGACAACTAAATAAAATCAGAAAGCCAAAATACATATTTGGCAATTCAGGGATTTTTTTGTTGTTGTTGCTGTTTGATATCACCTCTAGACTCAAGCAGCAGCATGATGTATTTTTTCTTGCTTCCAACCACTAACATTTCTGAGACTGGTTACAAAAGCCAGAAGAAACTTCTTTTCCTTTAACTTATGCTTTCCAAAGTATAAAACCATAAAGTATTGGTTTCTATCTGCTTCCAATTTTGCTTCAGGCTGAGAAAAAAGGGAAACAGTCTTGCCTGAAAATTTCAAGTTGTTAGGCAGAACAGTTACAGCACCCCTAGATTAAATACTACTAGAGTAATTGTTTAAATCATTATTACCCTGACTGAACATTGTCATTGCTCCTTTAAACATGAAAAAAAATCTCTTACCTGTAAGCATGGAGTCAAACATGAACATAGTTTTTGAATACTTGGGTATTTCCCTATGCTCTTTAGAAAAATTAATAAAATGCATTATTAAAGCAGGGGCTACTGGTTACCCTCTATAGAAATGAATTTTCTTTTCTACCATAGCTGATATTCTTTCTTTGACATGATTTCAGATGTATCTAGATTCAGGCATAGACTTTTTTTTTCGTGCTTCCACTCTATTCCATACTCTGTTGCAAGTTCTTAATTTTTGTTTTTCATGCTATGCATGCTACATGTATGACTTATTTTAATGATGAAATGGACAATGAAGAAAAAAAGGTAAAGCTGAGAGTTTTGCCCTGCTGACCTGGTCTGAATTTCGTATCTGTGTGGTGATCACTGTTTTATAGATGAGCTTGAGGAGTTATGAGAGATTAAGGAAGAACAAACTTTCCCTCATATGAAATACAAGTTGGTACCCTCATAAGACACACGATGTCCTGTGGCTGAAGGGGAAATGATGAACTGATGGTATGAAGTTAAAAACAAAGTCATAAAATAATATAAAAAATCCTAGGAAACTTGGTTATCTTCTCCACTAGAGACCATTGGATAATTTTTGTTTCATGGCTATCTGGAAATGGAGAAACCTTCCCTTGGTGGAGTTAATAACACTGAAGATAGTTGTTTTCTTAAGCTCAAGTCACCTGCAGCATCCTCTCTGTACAGAGTATGGGCTGAATGAACTCTTCCCAGCCATTTCCCCTAATCAGTATTATGCAAAAGCTTTATTTTGTGTTTGGTCTTCTAAAAATATTGCAGTTGTGTTCTTTGTGCAGGCTGTAGAACTAAACACTGAATGCCAGCAGTTCCTTACAACAAACATGGTTTTCTGCTTTTAGCTCTATTATTTAGGAGTAGACTTTTCAGTTACTTACCTGAATACCATACACTGTTGACTGTAACATGTAAGTCTAAATAAAAGATTATCAGCAAATAATATATCTGAATGCAAATAATATCTATAGGGAGAATGAGGCATAATTCCATTATTTCTTCACAATACAAACATTGGTTTGGGAAGTATGGCAAGTGGGGACACCAGGAAAGCTGGCATGAATATACTTGTTAGTAAACTGCAGCTAGGATGTGATAACTGAGAGCCTGGTACACATCAAGAATACATTTTGTAGCTGTAATTTATCTATAAATCCACATATTGAGCAGTGCTTTTGCTTTTAGACTACTGATGCTCCTGAGAGCACTGCTGCTTGCTTTACCCCATCTGCAAATTGTCCTGAAAGCTAGTCTGTGTCAAGGCATTCTATTATACATCATCATTTATCTCTATTATCTTGCCCAGTTTTTTGTCTTTATTAATGCATGACACGCTAGAGCATCCTTCACTACTTATTTATATTAGTGTCACAAAAATTGCGACGTGCAAAAAAGAAATTGTCTCCCTCAAAAGGATGATAAATATCTACTTAGGCCTGTAATGGCATTAAATGTTAATGTTTTCCCCAAATGAATCAGAAGAGGTGTTTGAAGGAAGAGTAACCCAGAAAGCATGACCAATTGAAACCAAAGACTCTTAATGCACTTCTTCAGGTATCCCTCAGTGTGAATAACACTTGAAAGTACTAAGCCACTTCAGAAAGAAAAGTGATGATACTTCTGCGCTAATAGCAGCAGGGAGCCCCTTAAAGGAACAGTAAATTTTGAGGGTCTTTTAATGTGCCTAAGACCGGGCAAGAAAGGAAGGTGAAAGAAAGACCACAAAATGAGGCTTTTAAGCAGAAGCCAGGTTTAATACTGGATACTTTGGCTTATTGTGCACTGGTTATACCTTCTTATAGTACGTACTGCTGTTGAAGAGCTCTTACTGTTCAAAATGTTTTTATGAGAACTGTCAAATCTCAAGTAAAATCCTATTTTGTCCCTGACAAAGCAGAAACGATTTCTTCAAGATGGAAAAGTATCTTTTTGACCAACCTTATTCTTCTTACAGTTTGTTTCATTTCTTCACAGGAATAGGTAAACTCTTCATTTCTACAACAAGCAAAACATGCCACAAAAAGATCCAATATAGATTTGACACAATCCAAGTAAGAGAAATGCATCCTACAATATATGAAAGGAATCCTAGAATAGAAAAAAACAACTTCTAAACAGGTATCTAGAATTTATGTCTGAGACAGCACTGCCTATATTCAAATGAAAACCAAGTATTGCACTTATTTGACTTTTTCTTTAGTTTTATCTTTTGTATACATACCCATACAATTCACCAGAGAATTGCATGACATATTACAATGATGGAGAACACTCACCTGAAACAGTCGAATCAATGTTAGACTCTTTGTTAGCAAGCAGTTAGTTTGCATCTGAAAAACCTGTATTTATTATCAGGATTTTTTTAAATCTCCCAGTTTTCTGATCCATTTCAAAAAGCGGAAGATTTAAGCATCTTTTCGGTTGATAAGGGAGTTCATGCTCTTTGAGGGACTTTAATGGTGTGTCACACGCATGTATAACCAGGTTAATATTGAAGACAGAGGATAAGATTTCAAGTAGCAGTAGTTCTGCATTTAGCTTAAGTTTATTTGACTTATGCTTAAACAGCCCTAGTTTTGTACATGTTGACAGAATAAGGTTATAGCTTAAATTAATAAATAAAGTAAACAGGGCCAATTAAATGCATACAAACCTTTCCCTGGTGTGCTTGTGGGTACGTTTGCAGTGCTTGGTAATTTTTTTCTTATGGTAAGTAAGCAGATCTGTTCCAGAGCAAAGCTTTTATCGCTTGTATCTTTTTTCAGGTCACATGCCTGAAAAATGGTACACTGTGGGAGTTCATGGCATTGCGTATAATACATTGCAAGCCTTTGTTACCATTAAATTAATTTAAATACTTTGAAATAAATCTCTCTGCTCCTAGATGTTTTAATCTGCTACGCCTATTCCACCTTCTATGGAGCACACGGTCATAATTCTCTTTTAAAATCCTGTATTAGTGCTATGCAAAACACTGATTAATTAAACAGCACCAATGATAAAGAAAACTACCAAGATAAATACACGCTCCTTCTTGCAGAAGGTATGCAACAGGGATGATTATTACAGTAGATGGTAGATTCCTCACGTGCAGCAGCCTGGAGAGGACTGGTGCCCTCTCAAATAGCACAGCTTTTGACAAAAAAAACCCTCACAGGCATCCATTGAGGAAAAGTGACGTTTCAGTGATTTTCTCTACAGACTTTTTGTCCACTCTCTTCTATTCTGCATATACAATGTCTTCCCAGCGCTATTCCACCCTTTCTACTACATGTTTCCACATTTCTTTTAGCTGTGGGCAGCACCTCCCCAGGTCCTTGGCTCCGGCTGGCCAAGCCATGCCACTCAGCAAACGGGACCTCACTGCCCTCCACAACTGGAGCCACAGGCAGCAATCCCACCTCAGACTGCGAACTGGTGCAGGGACTGTGCAACGAGCTTGGCATGTGGGCCCTTCGTCAATGATTTGTGACTCCAACAGTAGAAACAACAATAACAGTGTTTTTGATAATCTAGTTGAAATTCATCAATTAATTCCAATATAATCCATAGATGATTTAACTTCTTAACAAAGGCTGAAGCCTCCAGCATTCAGCTGTAGGTAGGTGCTGTGACCATAAATTGTGGGGTTTTTTTAAAAGAGAAATAATGGGGTGAGCTAGGGTGAAATTTTTTATTGATCTGAGCTTCAGGAAAGAGAATCTGAAGGAACAACACACAGTGTTGCAGCTATAAAACTTACTGCTTAGCACCTTCAGGTAACATGCTGTATTTGAGAAGATTAATTCAATTGTGATCAAATCCAGCCCAAAGTTCTTTCATTCCCCTGTAATTTCCAGCCATCCATTGTTCACCCATTTAATAAACTGCCACTTGCTTCCCAGGCTCCAAAAAAGCATCAGGCAGATTGCTATCGAGGCTATAAAGACAAAACCAATGATTACAAAGTTCTCAACATTGCCGTAACTCTTTTCTGAAGGCAAACTAGCACAACTCCTGGCTCCGTCCACACACAGAGAATTGGACAGGCAAACAGAGCGTGTTTGCCCACAGCAGCTTTAGTCAGTTACAGTCAAACTAATTTTGATTTTAAACAGTTCACAAGGAGGTGGCAGGCTCAAAAACTTAATCACTTACAAGCACATACTCTGAAATAATAGTCATTTGAGAATCCCATGCCGCTATAATAATTATCCAGTATTCCTTGTTCATATTACACTCCCACAAAACAAGCGTTTCCAAGCATCCCTTTCTGATGTACAAACATAAGGAGAGCAAAAATTACATCTGGGAACCTTAACTAAATGACAGTAGAAGTAATCAAGCTGAAAAACATCTGCCATTACTGGCTCTGCAGTGAAGTTTGCTCTAAAAACTACCGTGTGGGAGGCTTATCTCGTGAGCTGAGAAAAAAGGTATCCTGGCTTAGCAGCAAGGAGAACCTTCAAACGCACATCAGCCTCCTCCGCCAGCAACTGCACCGTGCCCCATCCAATATATCTGAATATACCGAATACACTAAAGTGTCCATGTCTGCGAAGACATTTCCTACTATTAATATTACACAGTATCCAGCAGCTTTTTTATTCAGCCAGGGCACCTGCCCACTGTGTCATGCAGGCACACAGCGTGAGAAATAAGCATTTCTCATTTAAGCCGACAATTTTCTGCCCTGCTGCTGCCGCCCTTTATTCTGCTAGAGGTCCTGCCAGCACCAGGCTCTTTGAAGCTGCTGCACTTTCACCTTCAGCATTTCTAGAAATTCAAGTATTTTGAGGTTCTGCTCATGCACTGGGATGGTTTCTGGACAGTCTGTGGGCAGTCACAGAGAATTTTCAAAGGGAAAGAGGAGGCAGAAGGAAGAGCTGCTCCTCACCTGAAAAGTAATGAAAGCCAGTTGGACAACCCAGCTGTGCATGTGCCTACAGGGAAATGGGGCAGATGTTGCTGATGACAAACTGTCTCGCAAGAGGAGAGCTGCCAACGCAGTCTGCTTCTGGAATTCCTCAGGGATAACGCCAATCTAAGACTGCGACCAGCGAGAAGCTATCTAGGTGCAGAGCGTGAAAGCTCCATCAACATTCCCTGCAGCCTGGGCAGGCAAACCCCCTCGCTTTTGCTCTTGCTCCTTCTGTCTTTCACTGCTGTCTTTCCCCGTTCCTTCCCCATCCAGAGAAACCAGGAGGAAAGCAGCTTCCTGACTTTGTTTGTCCTGCGCCAGGATCTAGGCCCAGCTGCGTGAAGTCTCATTTAAACAACAAAGCACTTCTTAGAGTGAAATAGCCCGTCTTGTAAAAGCATTTGCCAAAGGGGTTCGGTGACACAAAGCATGTTTTCCTGAGGGATAAACTGAGGCGTGGGCTACTGGCACGTACAGTCACCAACAGAGCCTCCAATTCCCCCCAGATTTCCAACACCTCTCTAAGAAAGGCTGCTGCCTCAGATCTGCTGGCACAACTGGAAGTTTGTGGCTAGATCGACTAAACAGCTTAGATCTCACAGCTTTAACATTACCATTGTGTAATATTCCCTAACTTCTGGGCATGTTGCCTCCAGAGTGTAAGTGCTCCTATCGCCAGGCAACACTTTAAAATTGTAAAAAAAAAAAAATTTGGAGACAGGCTTTTTGTTTACAGCTTTGCATTTTTATGAAAATAAACTGGCATCTTGAGAGGAAATTAATATTGTTCCCTTGGACCCCAGTGTAGAGCATGTATATTTATTCAGAAACTCCTGTTGGGCCCCATATCAAAGAGATATTCCACAGCAGCTCTCTCCCTCCCTCCTGTCAGACCCTTGTTTAACTGCAGACTTAAAGTCACTGAGGGCTCTCCCTCCCTCTCTGCCCATCAGGCCCCAAAATCCAGGCTGGCGACAGGGGAACCGCCACAGCCAGGGAGAGCATTCAGCTAAAAGGAAATGCTGACAAAAAGGTGAGATTGGAAGGTGAGTCTGAAATTTAACAGTTTTAAGAACAGCGTATTTCATTGAGTCCTATCATTTATCTTCATTGAGACTGAAAGGGCTGAGCATTCACCTGATAGATGCCTGTGCTGCTCCTTTCTCATGAAAAAAAGGGTGAATGCCAGCTCTTTCTTTCCTCAGTAGATGGATTACTGCAGGAACTCTAATATTTTCTCTGCTCCCTTGAAGGAAACGTACTGGTGGGAGATGGGGAGGTGGTGGCAAGCCCTGGCTGGGGAAGGCTGGCCAGGCCCCGCAGGGAGCAGGAGCCGGTGCCCGAATCAGCACGTAATGACTGCCAGTGAGTCCATCTCTCGCCCTTTTCGGGGGCAGACACAGCCCTTCTCCCCACCCCAACCTCTGCATTTCTGCTTTTACCTGTTTCCAGTCAGAACTGTGTCCGTGTTCGTGGCTCTGCCCCTGACCAGTTCCCAATACTTTCCCCTCCTCTCCCTTCCATCTCCATGTCCCTTCCTCCTTTGGAAGGGGGAACTCAGCCAAACTCTTGTCTCTCCATCACTTGTTCTTCCCTTTTTGGATGAAAAAAACCCCTACCTGGCTTTTCCTGGATTTAGTTTGTTCCTTATGAGGGTGCTTAAAATTAAATATTTAAACACACATTGGATTGCAGGGTGGAATTCAAGTTCCTTCTCCCCTGTGAGGACCCTACCCACCAAAAATGATTGGTTTTAGTTGTCTCTGACCTAATGCTTACTGAATTATTCCATGTAAATTAAAATCATTTCAGCTGAAGAGACTCAGAAGAATCACATTTCCTTTCCATCTTCCACACAATAATCTACAGCTCAAAAGTTACCACATTCAAAAGACAAAGAGGATTTTCAAACACTGATCTAGCACAGGAGTGCAAGGGGCATATCACATACATTCAGTGGGATATAACTTCAGATTTATCTTCTGAGGCTGCCTTCCAACAGGCTTTACATGGCTTCAAAGGGGAGGAAGGCGATCGAGAGCCTGGGAGGCCGCGCACTAAAAGGGAGAGCATATGCCCTCCCTTGACATTGTCTTTTATGAAGCAGCAGTCGGAGGATTCGGAGACTCTTGGGCAACCTTGAATAATGACTACCCTCTGGCACCAGCACACGAAAGAGGGCAAAGTAGCATGATTCTACCCAAAACAAAGAATAGTAATGGAAAATGGTGATTGACCTTTGCCAGTCTACTGTTAACGCTCACTTCTTCATTCAAAACAAGCCGGCAAGACCTCATCTAACTCACAGGTTTTGGTGCCGAGAATTATATTTATATACCATCCCACCCCGACACAGAGGCCTCGCATATGGTACCATACCTCAAATATAAGTTAGTGACCTGCTTTTATATATACATACATATATGTATGTATGCGTGTTCGTATTCAATTTTCCATGAGAAGAAGACTGTATGCATTAAAGTCCAAGTCATGTATTTTTTAATTCCTTCTAATGTTGCCAGGCTTAAATCATTTGGGTTCAAATGCTTCATGCTCCTTCAGTTTACTTAATTTTTTATTACTTCAGCCATGAAGTAGATTAATCTTCACGTAGATTAGATTATTTAAGCAACCGTTTCACTGAACCTTTAGCATTTCCCTTACTTTGCAGTCTCTTGAAATTCATGAGGGGAACTGGGACAAGGACAAGACTGAGACAGAGATGAGAAAAAGTCTGGATCAAACACCTCAGGAAAGCATGCATGAGAAACTGATGAACTTGGATGTAGAAACAGAAGATGGAGAAGAGACAACAGACTGAACAAT
>JANZLP010000023.1:11414079-11425336 GCA_026930925.1 Chelictinia riocourii
GGTAGTTATTCTACCAATGACATCACCACAGAACTACATACCTAAATGAAAAATTAATCCATGTCATTGATAAGTAAATAATTAAGACTGGAAGGAGAAACAGTTCTGTTTTGAAGGACTTCTTAAGTTGAGCATATTATGCTTCAACACTACAGCATATACAGTAGATATAGTAAAAAAAAAAAAAAGTCTTGTGAATCTGAACTAATAACACAGCAGTATTAATAATATTCATGCATAAAGAAAATTATTCATATGATACTGAAATTTGGGATTCCTTAAGGTGCACAATTACATGAAATCAGTGCAGGTTTGACACTTAAATAGTTGGGTATAGGTGGTCAGCATCTAGAAGAAAAGTACTGTCCTCTGAACACTCAGCCCAGTGCAAGAGAATTTTTAGTTATTTTACTAAACAGAAAAAAAAATTAAACCCAAACTTGTTCCTTAAGGTTTTTCTGAAAATATACTTTTTTATGCAGAAGAGTTGTCCAGTTTCTCAGGAAAAGATGTGTAATAGAAAAACCATTAGCCAGATTTCTGGGTGAAACCTTGGCTTTCTTGAAATCAATAGATTTTTTTGGCATTGAAAGTCATTAAACAAGAATGCAATCCCTGAAATTTAGAAGAGAGAAATTTTCATGCATTATTAATCTAATTGGTGATTGCAACTCTTTGTTTTGCTTTTAATTTATTTCATTCTCTACTTTGTGAAATACAACTTACGGAATAAGAAAAGGCTAACAAATGCTCTAGAACCAATCAATGTTATGAAACTAATAATAATACAATATGAGCATGTAAGCTTATGTAGTGCCTTTCATGTAGAAGTATCCCAAGGCACTTTGTAACAGAAACTCAATAAGGAGTGCAAAAGTGCTTTGTCAGATAGGATAAGCCAGGGGAAAAGGAGAAATTAATTAAGCATGGATTTAAATTCTCAGCCAACACAGCATTTAGAACCTTGGTCAGAAAAGACAGTGGTTCCAATATCTGTATCCAGGGAACACAGCAGACTGTTTCAGTCTTTAATTCTTGAGGAATGTTCAATAGTTTTTCCACAATAATATGGGTATGAGTAATAGGAATGCGGTTCATAGGCTACGTTTCCAAAAGGCAGCATCTGCCTCTCTTCCTCTAGTTTTTCATAAACAAACAGATTCATAAAAGTTGATCACCTGACTCGTATGCCAGTAAAGCCACTTGACTACGGAGATGTCCAACATGGAATTTGGTACTGTAGAAATTACAAATACCAAGTTAAGGACTAGGCAATGGCTTTACTGGCTGTTTAACTCACTGTTTTAAACCAATGTATGTTTCCTTCCGGAGGTAGTCCACACCTCTGACAGAGTAATCTGTTACGCAGTAGTTCCTAAGTTAGCATGTATTTCACAGGGAAAAGTAAAATTGCTTGGGTAAAGCTATAGTAATTGATAATGCATAAATTACAGCTTCCCTGATGTTGCAGAAACTTGCACATCCTCTATTTTTCAAACATTTGTCTCTTAGGAACACATGGAGCATCCTCATTTTTGGATGGCTGCCTCTTTGGATTAATGCATCCTTCTGGTGCATAAATTAGGGATGCACAGAGGAAAAAGGAGAAGCACTAAATCTCAGGAAACTGAAGCCATACAGAAAAATGAGATTCACAGCAGAGCTGAATGAGTGACTCACCATGAATAACTTATCCAAAAAGTTAGCCTCTACTTCTGTTCATACAATATCTATAAGAAGCTTATAATTTCCTCAGTTTTATTATAAAACGAAACATTAAAATATTGCACATCTTCACTGCAAATAACTTCCTGTAAGTATTTCATGTCTTATCTTAAGAGAGAGTGGCACTTTGATCAAATAAATCACATGGTGATGTTTCTCTTCCCTAGGTGGGTGAAACCACAAGCATATACTGCTGTGGTTAAGAAAGCAGTTCAGCAGCATGTGATGAAAAGTTAATTTAAGAAGTTTTTGCAAAAATGTTTTCATTATTTATATCGCAGCTGTAGCCCATTGTAATTTTGATTAATAACTCTAGGAATTTGCAGCTACGTGTAAATATTTTCCCTGGGGGACATGAAGAGTGGACTTGTACCAGAGAATACTTGATTCTGATGGTACGTGTTCTTTTTTGAAGATTTGGTACTGAATAATATGCCAGTCTTTCCAGAGTTTGTTCTAAGCTCTTGGACCAGTTATTAGGAGTTGGTGCACTCATTAGTAAGATTAAAATAATAATATACAAATGTTACTACATTATTTGTGATCTGAAATATCCTTGTACAATTGATGGTTTTGAATGGACTGCCACGCTTTTTGCGGATTTGAAAAGAACTCTCTGCTACTTCAATAAAACATGAAACCTCAGCAAGTACTTGAGGAAGAATGAGCCATTAGTGTATTTAAAATTTACAGTAATTTACAGAGACTATAAGTTTTATAAAATCCATCTACAAAAACTTATAAATGTTAATATCTTTTAGAATGTTCAGATGTTGAAATACTATAATACTTATTACAGGAAAAAGACTGAAGGCTGATCAGAAACTGTACTCTGTTGTGTGCCCTGACACAGGCTGAAGGTAAAGACAGCCTACCAGAATCCTGCACACTTTGCATGACTTTTGATTATATTTGCATAATTACTGCTAATATTTTGCACTTTTTTGATATATTAAAAAAGTGAATCTGCATCAAGTACCCTTTGTCAGATCTATGCTAAATCTCTACATAATGTGTCATTTGCTGGATTCTCTATTTTATAGCAATATTGGCATGAATTTATCAATATAATCAGAAAATAAAACTGAAAAAATAAACATGTGAGTTCTTACCTGAGCTCTTGAGCTATAGAGTCCACTTGAACTGTTAATAGAAGGAGGAAATAATGAATTAGTTTACACTTCAAGACTTGTGCTTTCTGCAACCTTGCACCTGCCTATCTGTGATGACAGAGGAGTGGCTATCAAAACACAGGTGATTATTTCATGCTAACCAGGGGATTGTAGTTACTAGTAGCAAATGTTAACTGAACGTATAATTCTCACAGTGATTTTAGGGTGAATAAAACTTGGAGTCTGATGTTCAGTGGAACAATAATAAAAATAACAAGAAAAAAACAAAAGTAAAAGAGAAGGCACTTGTTTTTATTGAAAATAGAATGACAAATCTCTGCTTTTTCTAAACTTTAATTCAGTTTGGGAATGATGAAGGCTGATGTTTACAAATACCTGCCCACACAAGGATATACAAGGATATACAGCATATTGACAAAGCCAACAGGTGGTTCTAAGGATTACTCATATGGCACAAACAACTTTTGTTGTTTCCACTTCTGGGAAAATGTTCCTGATATACTAATTCCTATAGAGGTGCATGGATGTATATAAAAAATACAGAGAAAGAAAGTCCATAAGTTTAAAAAATGTGTTACTAGCTTTTTGAGTGAAAAGGGTGTGAATCCCCTATTAAATACAATTAAAGTCTGCTAAGCCAGCCAGACTGTTTTAACTTACAGTCCTGATCAACAAAGACATGCTCTAATGCTGAGGTGTGAATAACTTCCCTCTTCAATGGCTTTGTTCCAGCCCTCTGTTCTGGTACTTTTGAAATATATATGAATTTTACATTCATTTCAGAGAACATTACTGAGGGATGCCTCAAAGTTTTGATATGGTAGTGCTTATGTTTTTTAGAAAGGCTTGTCTGTATTTATCCCCTTGTCTGTGGGCAATTTGTGGCCCTCCCATCCCCTTCCTCTGTCTTTTCCTAAGAGAAGTTAGCACTTTTCACCCCTTTGGTCATTTGCAGCTAGAGAACTAAGCCAAACCACACTATAATTTTTCATTCTGACCACAGCTTGAAGCTGGAAGCATGATATTAACAATCCAGAACTACTGAGTTGTGATAATGAATCAAATTAATCTGTTTTGCACAATCCTGAGAGTGCACAATTCACATTAAAATCAAAGTGAAGGATGGGTGCTTTGCACCTCTGAAAATAGTCGTAAGCAAAAACCTTCACAGGGCAGGCAAAACTTTGACATTTATTTTTAAGTATCTCCATTTATCACTCATTATCAAGAGTCACAAAAAGTGTTATGAATTAAAATAAAAAGTTATTTTCCTGAAAGGGCTGTATTGCTAGTCAATCATGTTTTCCAGATGTTGAGATCATTAAGGGCCTGTTTATCTCTCAGTACTGCATTTCCATCTGTTCCTTACAAAAAGAGAGGAATAGCTGGGAAATACAACTATGTCATAACTTTGCAAAATGAAACATGAGCATCAGTACTTAAAAAAAGCACAGGGTTCTCCTCTGCTGCATACACCTGCACCTTTTGATTAGAGTAAATTTACTTCTGGACCATTTGCACATCTAATTTACAGATAATTAATGGCAATAGACAGAAAATAGACAGAAAAACATTCTGTTGGCTGAGACAAAGTTTTGTACATTATTTTGAAAACATCCATTGGATATTGTTTAGCTGTACTCCCTATGGAAAAGCTTTGTTTGCATAATAAAAAGCATAACCTTTATTTTCTTTGAGAAATAGCTCAAAGAAAATAGCATACAGTAGATTTTTTTCTGCTTTTCTTTAAACCATTGCTAATAACATCGTGCCTCTTAATGCCAGCAGTCTGTGTCCTGCCTTGATTAAAAAAGCAGCCCTAAGGAAGCTACACACTCTCTTACTGCACATTAGGGACTGTGCACAGGAACTATCATATTTCACGGTGTGCTGGGCACAGGGTCATGGAACGTGCTTGCTAACTCACCCTTGGTTCCTTTTGAGCGCGTGCGCAGCTTTTTATTTTCCCCATCTGCATCCATCTGTAATATTAACACAAAGTCTTTAATTCATTCCTTTTGCCATTGAGAAAAAAAAGAGTCTCCAATGCTTTTTCTTTCCACATTTCCAAAGGCTAGACAGTAATAGAAAGAAGAATAATCATGCCTTATTAATCTTGTCAAAGAGATAAAAAGCCATCTGTGAATATCTGGTAAATACCTAGGAGATACCTTTAATGATACAGATTTGTTTAATAAAGTGATGGTTATGAGTGACTCTGTAAGGCTTAATGACAAGGTCTACAGGTGTTTGCTGAAGGCATAAGGTTAGACACAGCACTGCTATATAAGTGCTGCTTTCGGCATCTACCGCCTGGAAGAAATGGTCCCAGGAAGCCACAGTGCCTATAGGCACTCTGCATTATTGTTGTGACTGAAGTGTCTCTTAACAGCTGTACTGGAACCTGTGCTTCTGACTACTTCATCCCTAAAACGTCAAACCCTCTTGCTTGAACGTGCGTGATTGCACATGTACAGCTTTAAAATTCATCACCACTTAATCAGTTACTTCTTACAGAAGTTTTGGTCGAAGAGACAGTTGCAGATTTGTGGGGGGTTTGGGAGACTGTAAATGTCCAGGTTTGTATTTCACATTAAAAAAACCCAAAAAACAAAAACCACAGCCAAAAAATCCAACCACCCAAAAGTCAGCTGTTGCAGTAAGATTTCTAACTGAAATAAGAGACCTTTCAAGATCAGCTGTTCTCATGACACTTTTGGCTACATCTAAACCAGCACTGGAAATATGCACCTTCTGGTCTTGGATCCGGCCCAGATCCATAATTGTAGGGGCAGGTTTTCAATCCATGGATTTTATTACAAACCCCTGAAATTCAAATGGATTAAGATTTCATGTTCTGGTGTGGAGAGCTGCCGTGACATACAGCAGATTGTACAACAGTGGAATTTTGACCATGTCCAGGGAGGCAAACTCCTCTTCTTTCTGAAAGTAACTCTTAATTTTTATGTAAGGAAGACTCTCTCAAGAGGAATTTTTGTTTAGGCAAACTATCAGGAACCCTGGAATTCTTCAGTGTCCGGTATTTTACTACCTATCTTCACTTTGAATCTCAGTTTCCCTCTTTGTAAAATGGTGATGATCAAACATAATGTAGACGAAACAAGTCCCATATGCTTCTGCAGATCACCAACCGATTGAGTTCTGGTAAAACGTCCCCATTTGTGCAGGATTTCTGGCTACCACTCTTCAACCTTCATCATCTTAATTACTCCCCACAAGATAGTAAACTTTTTGGTGAATCATCCTCCTGATGTTGCACTACTGCAAAAAATAAAAATTAAGATCTATGTGTGAAACACACTTATGAAACCCTTTAGCATTATTTGACCTCCTTTGACAAAATCCCTTTCAGAAGGGATTTTAGAAGGATTATGTAACCTTTGTTTTCCCAATAATAAACTAAGATTGTATTTCAGAAGCTCACTTCTGCTGCAGTTCCAAGACTAGGAGCAGATTTTCAAAGGACATAAAATTGATGAGAGCAGCCTTGGTTTGTAAAAAAAAGGAGAAAAAAAAGTAAAAATAAAAGGGGGGGGATGGTGTAGTCAGAAACACAGAAATATTCTAATGTATTGCCAAAACACTTTCTGATATCTGGATTTTAATTAGTTCCCTTTAGACTGCATCTATGCATACGGTAGGTACTGGATGAGAAGTCAAACTATCCCTGTATTTAGACTAGCAGATCCATGGTATACTTCCAAGGTAACAAAAGTTTTGAAACATGGTCTTAAGGATTTTTGGACGCTTCAGCTGGATCATGATTGCTTCTACATCCACACTGTTACTTTCTTTACATGCAATTGGTAACACTGTCGGTACTTAGATATTACCCACGCTCTCTGAAGTAACATGAGGGAAGGGACTTCTTCACTGTTCCGGCTCATCCAATAGATAGGCATCGCTTCCCTTGGGAGCCGTAAGGACTTCCCAGGCCTGAGCGCACCAGTATGCCTCACCGGCCCGGCCCAGTCTCACCTGGGGCCTCTACCCACACCCCTGCCCAGGGCCCAGCGTCTCCATTTACCCTCAGGCCTGGACCACCAGTCCCCGCTTGAGCGTTACCAGCGATGTGCCTGTCCCCAGCCGCAGCCTTGGGCACGGGCCTGGCGATCTCCCCCCTTGGAACCCCATTACCATGAACCTGCCCCAGGATCCCTGGGCTGGCTCCAACTCTGGGTACTGGCATCCAACCCGAGCTGTGGACTGATTTCCCAGCGTGAACCTGGACCTGCCTCATCACCGTCATTTTGCCTGATAATCCGGACTCTCCTTTGCCCCTGCCCTGCTGACCTAACTGGGCTCCACCCCGCCATGCCGACTTTTATATGCTGATTTTCTTCTCCAGTGGCTGAATTGTGACAAGGAGAGAGCAGGTCTAGAGAAGGAAACACAAATCTCTGTAGGTCTTGGCTGCCCTTCTATCAGTGTCTCCTTCAAAACTCTCCCGGTTGTATGTTTCATTGGGAATCATGAAGTGAGTTGCCAATTTATACATAACGCAAAATTTGTATTTCCATATGATTCCCACATGAAATCAATGGAAAGCAGTATTTAATCTTCTTTTCATTTTATACTGAAAATAAACAGCAATAATCAAAAATAACGAAAACATCTGCACAAGCTCCATGGTGGTCTCTTTCCCCTTGGTTTTTTTTCAGGATCTAGGAGATTTTATGTAAGCCATCCAGATTTAAATAAAAACAGTGAAAGAACAGTGTGAGCTACAATATTCATTGGTGGCTCCACGTTTGAGTGGTCAACAAACCCACTTGTACCTGTTAGGTAATGCTTTAGGATTGCAAGGAATAAAGCACTGATTTTTACGAAGCATGCTACAGTTCTCTAATGGAGGATATTACAGAAGCATTGCTGTTATTCCTTTTAATGAAAAAGTGAAATCCAGGGCATGCGTTTGATCTGTTTTGATTTTGTTCCCTGATGTGCAGCGTTTTTTCTTTCTTCCCAAGATTTTATTTTGGCCTCAGAATCTCATTAACATCTAAGAATTGTTTGTATTTTGGCTTCTTTTCTAAGTGTGCTCCAAACATAAAATGAGAAACAAATGAACAGAGGAGATGGCAAACAAAAATGCAAGAGGGGAATGCTCCAGTTAGCTGGAAGGAAACACCCATGAGTCTCCCCTCGCTGTAAATCAGGAGAATGCAGTTTCCCACTTCTGACCCATAGGAGAAGTAAACTTTCCAGCAACTAGAGCTGTCAAAGAATCAGTCATGTGAAATGTTTGCAAGAATCTCATCTGCTCCCATCAATCCAATTTTGTTGCTAACTTCACTAAGGTTCACTGGCTTTACTCTACTGATTAATGGATGCAGTTTGATGGAACTCTGCCTTTTTAATGCAGGATAACATCTTAAGAGAATTTTGAGACAGGAAGCCATCTTTCTACAAACACACATAAAAATATCACAAAAATTTGTCCAGACTCTCTATAATCAAAAGGGGTTAAAGTTCCTGTAGAAGACAAAGCCATGAAACTGAAGTTAATTATCTTATATATACGCAACATAGAATAATAAATGTAAAGACAGTCACATACAAAGCAAGATGAGTCTCACTTTGCTGCTAGAGACTTTTAACCTGTAATTTTTCCCACTGAAATGAGTAAAAATTTCTGTTTCTCTCAGGATCGAGCCTGGGAGATATCAGAATATAGTGTTTAGATCTACTTCAAAGACAAATAACAGAGCATATATTTTTCAGGAAATAAAGGTTTGTTTCTTAAGGATGAATTGCTTTCCTTCCTTTACATGTTCCACCAGTGTGCGCATGGTCGCTATACAACTCATGAGCTTTGCAGGTAAAAGTGTGTGTGTGTGTAACATACATGCAATGGACTCTGATACCTGATTATCAAAATAACTCAAATCAGTAACTATTGTTTTAAGAACACGGAGGGTTTTTTAGTTACTTAGGATTAATAATACGTATAAAGAATCAGTCTGTGCAGTAACTGAATCCAAGAAGGTCAATGCCATGGTGAGGAAACAGGTGGGCCATAAAATGCGTAAATATATGTTGTGGGAAAACAAGACGGGAGAACATGGCGAGAAGGCAGCCAAGTGTTATTTATGGAGTAAAGCTACATACAGCCCACCCTGGGAAGGAGACACAACTACAAACAGCTCTGTATAAACTCTGTAGGTTTTTAAGTGCAGGTATGTTGAATTGCAGAAGTTGTATTTAGGGAAATTTAATGATATAATCTTCCAATTCAGAACCACAGAAACCATTAATGAAAATGAAGGCAACTAACATGATTTTGCATCAATTAAAACTTTGCAAGGTTTCAGTAAAATAAGAAAACCCTGAATCTTTCCACCAATCCTAAATTAGATCCTGTCCTTTTCTTAGAACTCAGCTGTGACTGTTCATCTCTTCCTCTCCCTGGGTTAAAGAATACCCTTGTCAAATTCTGCACATATATATATCACAGTTATCAAATCCTGAAATTTAACATCTGTTGGCAGCAAAGACAACTGTAATTTTTACGTTACTGTGCTTTTTCGCTAATTAACCAAGGCTATATTGTAATGCCCCATGCATCACATAAATCCGGACATGGAAGTTTGATATATCCCTTGCTGAAAGAGAAAGTGTGTGCCTAACCGATCTCTGACAGGCCTCTGGAAATCTCTACTTGCTGATGTGCAACAGTACACATTAAGTGTTGGAAAAATGGGTTCAGAAAAGTACAGGCCAGGCCTTCTCTTATGGCTGTGACCAAGTTTGAACTCAACCATTTCAAAGTTCCAACGTTCTCAAAAGTTATGATAAGTTCTTTTACCTCTTATTTCTAGCCACAGCTGAAATGTCAAAATACAATGGGAAAGACTGTTCCGTGGTATTTCCAGCTGGGACCTGAAGTAGGCATGTAATAAATCTCACAAAGAACGTCTGTTCTTGTGAGATTTCCACCACAGTTTTGCGGACTCAAGAGGTTTGAATAAGCTTTCTTTAAGCATTTGAACTTTTGGCTGCTTATCTGAACCATTTGTGGCTGCCCATCGCTGATCTACGCTTATTGCTGAAGTGTGGCTTGGCTTAAAGTACTTCTTGAAGAATTGTTTGGGGAAATTACCCATGCGAAGTCCATACACCTGGGAATGCCCACTTCCATTCTATGACAGAATTCTCCTTTTGTCTTTCAACAGAAACACACTCCTCTACAAAGAGAGAGTGACTTCTGACAAAAAGAAAAATAGGAAAGAAATACATAAAAAGCTAAGCAATGTTTTGTCGTCTGGGTTCTGGTCCAAAGACAGGGCTTAAGGAGTTCTCCCAAAAGAAATTAAAGCAGTCATGAAGAGTGCTGTGATATTAAAACAGAGTCATACAGGTTGTCCAGAGTTCCCATTCCCACTTCACCATGTCATCTATGCTAGTACTTGCAGAAAAACGGCCACATAGAGATCTTTATGTTTGTTCTAGTCTGTTTTGTATGATTAGGGGCTATATACCACAGTTGCAATGTGAAGAAGCTAGAACCAGTCCCTCTGAGGGTCCCTTCTAGTTACAATAGCTTCATTTTTTACGTATGTGCTTAGGATGTGTGTTAGAGAAACATATTTGTTTTTTCAGAGGTAATTTTGAAAAGTATTCTAAGTGTCTTGGAGTAGTTAAAACATCCCCCTCTACCCACAAGGGGACAGACCCTTTTTAATTCACTTTCCCTTTTGGTCATCTGGTGGCTTCTTTTAATAGACCTTGGATCTCTACTTGGATCAGCAATTTTTTATGCAAGCATAATTCAGCTTTTCAGACTATCTGAAGGCAAATTTACCCATGCTACATTGCAGAATTTGGAGTAGGTTTTGGTTTACTTTTCTTTGCTTTTTCAAAAAATACAATAGTTTAGGTCAGGAAGAATCCCTCTGGTCAACCTGGTGTACTCCAGAATATTCAGTTACTGTGGTAATGAGCTTCAGCCTATATAAAGACAGAAAACATATAGTATGAAGATAAGCATCAACATAAGATATCTCTGTTATGTGGTTTACAAAAGCATCACCATTATGATGGCATAATCATGATGGAATTGCAGGACACTGCAGAAAGTATTTGGATAGCAGATAATAAGGCAACATATAATCCAAAACTTCTTTGTCACAGTCAATATAGATAAGGAAATGGAAAACTGATACTAGAGGGGAGGCCTCTTCCAGCTTGTTCTGTTTCTTTTTAGTGTCTAACATTCAGAGTCATCACCAAAAGTAATTCAATGGCTTCACTTTCATCAAAGCATTGCAATTCCTCTGCAAAGCTGCTGTAGACAATCCAGCAAGGGGAGGTGGATCCACAGAACTCCTCAGAGGACACTGAAACCAGATCCATTTGTGGCAGCTGCCCTTCTCAAA
>JANZLP010000023.1:12149081-12161248 GCA_026930925.1 Chelictinia riocourii
CAGCGGGTGGTTTTCTCCATGTCTAGGTAGGGGGGTCTGTGTGTGCCTCCCACAAATAGGTGTATCTGTATCGGGTGGCTGTAGCGGTGATGCAGGCGCTTTCCTGGTGCGCCGGAGTAACAGCAAACGTGGTTTGAGTTGGCTTGTTTTTCTTCTTCTTCTCCAAGAAGGTGAACCCGTGTGAAATGGAAGCTTGCTTTCCACCAGCAATTGGCTGTTTCTTGGTTAATGTCCACTTTAAAAGAGGAGAAAGGGCTGGAAACATTAAATTGATTAATGTGCACTGTATTATTGGCGGGGTTTTATTTTATTTTTGTAAGTGAAAATGTTAATCTGTGCACAATTCTTAGGATGCTCTTGCTAACCTTCAGATGAGAAAATTTTTTTTAAGTATCCATATTTATTACACAGATTTACAGGGCTTGGTCAGAGTCTTGTAGCTTTGTTTTCTGTCTTGTTTTCTGTTTGGTCTTTTTTTCCAGAGAACTGCAGATACTCTCTTCTTCAAGTCTGTTTAGTTGCTGATTTCCTGGAAGCTGTACAAACACTACAAATCACTCTGTAGAAGCAATTTAAATCCTCATTTCCAGTCTGGTATTTTAAACTATTTTGGGAGTACGTGGGGTGAAGGGGGATTGGCTCTAAACAAAGTGGGTTAAAAAGCACGGACTCATTGGTGTCATTTAAATGACTCTAGGTTTTTGGTCTAAGCGGAAAAGCTGAAGGGAGACTGTCCCTTCTAATGAGTATCACCCATTTCCTTGGAGCTGTACCACCTTTACTGTCAGGTTACAAAGACGCAGAAGTAACAGTATCTGTGTAAGCATGAATGTTCATGGAAGACTACGACAAAATCTACATTACAAGGGAAAGATTACATTTTAATCTGAAGAAAATCTGAAAGTCTACTCTTCTTTCTGTCCTGCAAGAGAATTATGTAAACATAATATAATTTGTAGAAACAACAAAAATAAAGGAAAACTGAAGAAACAGACTCCATACTGAAGAACTCTGAATCTTGGTAGAAAACGTTATTTTTTTATGATGGAAGAAAAATACATTGTCATGCTCTCACAGAGCTCATCAGTTTTGTGGTGAGTAACTCCTGAACTAATAGGACCCTCCCTGGCTGGGAGAGCCTGGGCAGGCAGCAAGGCTGAACAGTGATGGATGGGTAGGAGGAAGAGCCAAAATCAGTGCTGTGGCCAGCCAGCCGCTCCGAGACACCCACTCCCTGCGCTCGAGGGACCAGGGATAACTGGGGAGGGGGGGGAACACCACTCTTGGGATCACGTCTGCACTACTGCCTTTAGATATCTTTTGCTGATCATCTCTAATTTACTGATAAACACCAGAGAATGTGTATTTTAAGACACATTTCTGTAATTCTGCACCTGCAAGGTTGATGAGAACCTGGACAGAGGAGACAATATGGTGCATTAACTGTGCTAATCCAGACCCTGGCTGGCAGCTCATTTCCACAGCTATTCAACGCTGCCCGGAATAGCTTTGTGCATCAGAACAGGACTCAAGGCAATCACACTTACCCAATGCGTAATTGTTTGTGTGAATCCTCATTTTAATTGCCAGCTTAGCAGCCTTGCATAATTCACTTTGCTTCAGTTTCTCACGTTTATAGATGGGACTGTGACACGGGCCTTTCTGTGAAGTCTTCAGGAACTGAACTGATGAAAAATGTTAGTTGAAACAGGAGCCCTCACACAGTTACCGATGATGATAATGATGATTATGACAACAACAACAATAATAATAATTTGATGTGGTCATTGCAAGGACTGATTTTTCTCCTACGGCTCAAATACAACAGACATCCCAAAAGTAGAGGCTTTCCCAACAGACTGTGCTGTATTTAAAAGAGTATATCAGCAGCATATGCTACCATAAGGTTTAAATACAGAAAAGCTGTAATTAGCAGCAAGACGTTAGTGTTGTTGATATCTGAAATTAAATTAGAACTTGCATTCAAATTCAGTCGCACATGTACGCACACACTTGGTTTCTTTTCACATTTACACTTTTTCAGAAGGACAACTATAACCTTTCCCTTAAAACAGCACAATATTATTTCCTTAAGCTTTAATGATCAATAATTATGTCCCCCTAAAATAACAGAAGTATCTTGAGTATCTTACAACATCAAAATATTATCTAAGTTTTAAGGATTCAATAATTATGTCCCCCCTAAAATAAGAGATAGAGGAATCTTCCATTAGCTACCAAGAGAGGCTGGGTATCTAATTTTCATTAGACACCTGCATTTCAAATGACAAAAAAGCGTGTTAAAACAGGTTAGCTGGATTGTGCACCTGAACCCTGAGAGCATCATCATGTGAGAGATTTTGCTTTCCTTCAAAAACAGGGAAAACTACCTTGTAGCTAGTGCATGGTCAGAGTGATCATCAGGGAATTTAGATGAGAGGAACTAGCTTACTATAAATTATTACACCCTTGCTAACTGCCAGACAACTTCCTCCAGTAAACAAGAGCTGTGAGAAAACACAGCTGGTTGTGGATAATTGCTCCCTCTAATCAGCCCTTGTCATTACACTGTTGGAGGGGTATGATCACAGATTTTACATATATATTTCAATAACCTTTTTAGAGGACTGCAGACAGAGTTGGAAAAAAAAAAGGAAAAAGAAGATTACTCTGGCAGAGTTTTATCCTGAAATTTAAGGCTTCAGAGAAAAGTTTTTTAAAGTATGACAACAAAGACATATTGATGGTAAAAGAATATTAGGAATAATTCTTGATATATTTCTGATATGAGCAAGCTAAAGAATCTGAAGAAGACGACTTCAGCAGCTAGTCAAAATGAATTATTTCTGCTTAAACATCAGTGCAGTTGAACCTGGAGACTAGGAACTGTCTTCACAAGTGAGTTTAGTAGCCGGTGTGCCTCTTGCCCACAGAGTTGTATTCTGAGAAAAATGTGGTTTTGTTAGGAGGGAAGGAAAACTTTAATAAACATTGTTCACTCCCCAGATTAATGATTTGTACTGTGCCACCTCACTTGTACATTTAACAAATGCATAGATTCCCATTAAATACTTCAGTTATTCATGGAGTTCAAATAATTTATAGGTACTTGATACTCCTGCAGTGACACAGACTTTATGAGCACTGTACTAGTATGTCACACAGAAAACAGGAAAGATTACTGCTATTCTCAGCAACAGATGTCAGAACTATGATTATAATCCCCTTGAAATACCACTCAATAAAAATTGTCTGAAGAATTTTGGATTTTAATCATTTCTAAAAGCAGTTTTAGACTCTCTGCCCAGTAGTTTGTTTCCGCTGTGTGTGCTGCAGCCCTTACAAATAACTTGCCTGTGATTTCAGATCACCCTGAGATCTCCCAACACATCAGTTATCTTTAGCATATGCAAGAGAAAATTAATTCGAACAGTGTCAATGACAAAATCCCCCAGGCCATGACCACTGTCCGTAAAGACAGTGAGCAGGGAAGCACAGCCAAAGGCTGCACAACCCAGGGTGGCCAGCAGGAATCACCTGCAGATTCAGAAACTCAGGTGTTCGGTCATACTCTTTAAAAGGCACATGCAGAGACAAGGTATTCAACCCCTACCAGGGTCTGTAGGATGAAAGCACCAACCATGTTTTGGTGCTTTCCAGTATTATTCTTAGACACTCTGAGTGTCTTTGAAAATTTAGTAATTTCCAATATAACTTTTGATGAAAGTCTTTGTTTTCCAGCTTGATATTCACTTAACATTAAGCAAATAAGAGAGATTTTACACATATAGATGTGTGCATACATACTGTATATATGTATAATTGAGAGTCACTCAGGCAATACAGGAAATAACATGTAAAGAAAAACCTGCAACTTCAAGTCAGTGCTCTCAGCCTTCACTTTGCTCACGGAGGGAGGGATTGGGAGTAGGGCCACCTCCAGATAAGCACCAGCAATTTGGGAGTTGAACTCCTTAATTAAGTCCTCACCAGCCCTGTGTGGCAGCAGAGTGGCTGCTGCAGCTGGTGCACAGCTGCAGGATGTTTCCCTGTATATCAAATTCAAGCCTCATCAGCTGAAGCTGGTCTTAGTAAGTCAGATGTGAAATAGGACAAATGCATAATACAAGACCTATCCCTCTCCAATACCTACTTGTCAATCAGGTAGGCAGAACCTTCTCCTGCTCAGCAGACAAACCAGGGCAGCAACCTCCCTGTCAGACTAAGTTTGAAACAAATATGCAAAATAGGCAATAATTTTAAAAGTCTTAGTGAGATTTCTGTTTCCTTTGACTGCTGCTAGGAGGACAAGAAAGCCATTCCCCAAGGTAGACTTTGGCTGTGGGAAGACAGCAGGGAAGCACAAGCAGTTTGTTGCTGTGAAGGATCATAAACTGAAAGCCAAGTAAATTGTGCCATATACCACAAGCCGGCCAAGCGCTTGCTTCAGCACAGAAGCCTGCAGCCTCCACCCCTCCTGCACACAAGTACAACAGTCATCTGCCAGCTTTTCCTGTTAACAACCCCATAGGATAAGGCTTTATCAATTCACAAAGAATGCAAGCTCAAACAGAAAGAAAAGAAAAAAAATAAAGAGCTAGAGTTTTAGCAGCATTATCCTGTGAAGACATCATGTTTCCACTTGGTTACAGCTAAGGACAGAAAGAAATGGGATGTAAGAGCCTAAGGGGCTAGAGATGTAGGAAGGCAGCAGAGTGTGCTGAGAACAGTGTGAGTTGACCATCAGATCATCTATCACTGCCGGGCCACTTATGTCTGGTCTTACTCCACGTGCTCCGTTGCATTCCGTCAGGTAGATTTGCTGTAAATGGCTCACTGGGTCAAGAAAGTTTCCCCCACAGAGCAGGCTTGCCAGTAGGATGAGAAAGCAGCATATGGAGCAGGATCCTGGATATATGGTCAGAGAAACTCAGCTGATCAATCTGTTCAGGAAAAATTAAAATGAGATATTAATGGCTTTAACACAATGCTGTAGTTCAGAGAAATGCAGCCCCGGTACGAGAGCAGAGGGCCTGAGAAGTGGGGACACAGGAGGTGGCGTAGGTGGATATTGGCATGGGAAGGGAAGAGATGGGGCTGGTGCCTGGCAATGGAAGCCCCAAGGTGGAGCACAGCTCAGTTAAAAAACCAATGTAGACCTGGAGCTGGGTAACACTGGTGTTGAGGGTAACAAAACTAGTGTCTAACATGCATAATCCCTTTGAAACTCAGATGCCTTAAGCACAATGAAAAATCTCTGTTCAATTTAATATAGGGCTGATACTGTGAATTATGTTGATGCTACAGATCTCAAGGGTACTATTAACCCTTTTAAGATTTAAAAATCATCAATCAATCAATCAACTGTTGGTACTTTGCATAGATTACTGAAAAAAAGCATAGCTGTACTATGCCACTTGTCCTTGGGGCCAAGCCCTTTTGGCACAGTGGCCCACAGCCACAGCTGCCATCTGCACAGTATTGCAGCTGGGAATGAACTAAAAGCAGGACTGCAGCCTTCAAGGGCCAGGCAGGGCACATTTCACATGTGACAATAAATACATCGGGGGTATGCACTTGTCAGGGGTAAGCACTTATATTTTGGAGTAGTTATACCAGTGAGATGAATAAAATGAGTAACTAACTGACTCGCATAACTTCAAAGAACATTCACAGAAATATTTTTCAGAAAACCCACCATCAATTTTGAAATGTTGGTTATTTGGGTAGAGGAATGTGCATCTCAGAAACCTGGAGAGGACCCACAGTTTATTTTACAGTTCATTCTAAGTAGACATTTTTATAGTTCATCATTCTCAAAGAATACAGAAGGTTAATATCCATATTGATACCTATAAAATGTGTAATTCTGGTCACGATTCCAAGTGTTTATTAAATTGTCCACTCAAGCTTGCCAGTTCAAAGGGAAGCTGGGCATAGCAACCTTACAGACAGTTAACCTCTGTTTCCAGAGTGCTGAGATTTTCCAACCCCAGATTTTTATAGCAGAACCTATCTGGTTTTTTCACATTGAGAATTGTCATGAGAACAGCAGCTCTGCAGCTGCAAGGACTGTGGATTTCAACAAACGGCAGCTTTTTCTGCCATGCATGTCCCAGATCACTAGGTATGACCTGCCATAATTCACGGAGAATCAGATATACAAGTTGGGGTAGGCAGAGCAAAGAGGGGAGATGAAATTCAGAAGTCTCCTGCTGTGATTCTTCATTGCATGTTACCTGGAGCAGCTGTTCAAGCCAGGGTTTGTCAGACGCAATTCCATGCTACACATGTATTGGTTTCTCTCATTAACATGAGTTATCATTTTGGAAGACCAAGTCCCAGGAAAATTCCCTGTATGGTGCAAAGCTAGTTTTGTACACCACTTGTGTACGAAGCCAGCAGCTTGAGGTGTACTGAGACCTTGCCACATTTCCCTCATCCCTGTCTGTTGCATAGATACCACAATGTTATCCTGCAGTTGTAGGTACTCTGACCCAAATTAATCCGTCCTGGGGGAGAATTCTGGTGCATATCAGGATTAACCTGGCTGAGAAAACAATAGGAAATCAATAAGCCATGTTTAATTTCAAATTTCTTGCTCTAAAAATCAAGCTAAGTTGTGCTGATAGATCAGATTCACCGAATGCAAGGTGCTCTAATGCATGGGTTTGATTCATTTTACAGGTTTTGCTTGAACAGGGCCCCAGCTTCCAGGGAATATGGCCATGCATCACATTATAGCAGTATAAGAGGGAAGGCATATGCAGGAGATGGCAGGTAAAACCTTTGCTGTTTGCTTAACTTCAAGCCAATTTGCTTGGAATGAGCTCCGTATCACACAAAGGGCAGAGTTCTTTCATTATAAAGCCATATGCTGATGAAGTTTATCTTACCCTTGTACCATATTTGACCTGATAGTTCTCCAGCTCCGGTCTTCCCTGGTGCAAACAGCTCAGCTCTCGAGTGAGCTTTAGCTTGGAGGCCGTAGAGCTACTCAAGTCGACCACATCAACTCACTACGGGTCTCAAGAACACAGTCCGGAGTCCTTCACAGCCTCCAGGAGCTCTTTCTTTTGGACCCAAAAAGCACCCAGCTGTGGCTGGATACCTGTCAGGCAGCTCATTTAAAGTAGCTCTTCAGGTTAAGGTAACCAAATAGATCCATTTGGCAGTGTCCTACCAACAGATTTATTTTGTCTGCTACTCCAAATACAGACCCTAAAACATAAAGCATCTGCAAATCAATTAATAAATTAATTGCCATACATGAACACTTAGAAGTAATACAAGTACCAGGCAAGCAGGCTGATCTTTCACATTACTAATAATTCACACAGTTGGTATTTAGAGGAAGAGAAAAACTCTCCTTTCTTCCCTGCTTCCAACATGTTCCTGGAAGAAGGTCTAAGATTGTTCTGCCTCCCAAAATAGAGAAGTTTTGTCAAGTTTGTTATACAAACAAATCAAGTCTGATGACTTCTTTCAACACTTTTTTAAACATTATGAATTAAAACAGTTAGCCTGGAAGAACCCTTAAGACTGATTTTAGCCTAGATTAATTCATTTTCCTTGCCTTTTTCTACCAAGGAAAAAAAAGGCCAATTCAGTGCAAAAGCATAACTTGGCCACTCTGAGTTCCTCAACAGGGAAGCCATTCTCCATCAGCCATAGAGAGAACACATTTAAAAACTAAACAAACATTTGCTTTTGCTTCGGATTGTTTTTTTTTTTTAATTAAAGTGCCCAAGGTTTCCCCAAAATTTGGAAAGAAAGCTTTTCCTACAAAATGAGTGCTGGAAAAAGATTGGCTTTTTCTCCAAAATAATTTCCATTACATCTAAGGAACAGCAGGAGCAAACATGTGGCTTTCCTGGGGAACCTGAAAGTCATCAGTTTCAGGCTACTTGAACCATGAAGATCTTCCAGTATGCCAATCACCAGCACAGCTGTAGCTGTGATATACCTCAAGCAGAAGTAATTTTCTCTATATATAATGCTCATCCTGATAGAGAAGAGGGATGGAAACCAGATGCTGTACCTGTACCCAGTGTCCTCAACTGGATGTATCACATGGGGAAGAAACTTTATCAGCCTACCCCACCTTGAAAGCCCTAAAAAAAATGTAAAGTAAGAGTAGTCAGTTTGTCATCCCCACCACATTTTGGCACTTACCTGACTGTCAGAGCTATTTGGTGGAACAGAGGGAGAAGCCAGCCTTGGGGAGTTTCTTCTTCAATGACAAATTCAAGATAATAAAACCAACAATAGTAATAATAATTCCATACAAAGTAATTCAGACAAAATTATTTTATTTTCCAGAGCCAATCATTCAACATCAAAAATGTCAAAACTGGGATGATCTACAGAGTCTCCAGGCAGGCCTCCTGGGTACCATATTCATGTGTTTAAGTAATATAATTGAATTCTCCCCAGGATGCCCACTTTATTTGGTGAACAGGATGAAGAAATTGTTTGAGGGCAGCAAGTGTGTTACAGAAGTTTGACTGGCTGGACTACACTGCTGATGTATTTTCGCATAGCTGGTATTTCTACCACAAGGTCCACTGTGCAAGGTCTGTGTGGGAAAGATTTTATTTATCATTAAAATAAGCAGTCAGACACAAGTGCTCTACAGACAGTCTAATTTAACTTCTGGACAGAGAGTTGAATTTATTCTGAAACAACATATTCGAGACAGACAAACTAAATACCCAACTCCGCAATTGGTTGTAAGTTCCTACAAGTGTTTTTTAGAAAAAGAAATAGTAGAAAACAGCCTGGCAGACAGCAATGTCATTTTTCTTGCCAGAATTTTTGCCCACTCTCTTTAAGCTACAAATACATTAATTGGTCCTGTCAATATTCCTGTACGTCTACGTACAATGATACCAATCACACATCAGAACCATATCTAGGTCAGGATTGTTCTTATGACTGACTGAAGAACATTTACTAAAATCTGAAGGAGAATAAGATCTGATTAAAAGAGTAAAAATAAATTCAGTTTAAGAAATGCTTCAACACAAATTTGTACTTTACAATCTGTAGCATTAATATTTTTGTTTCAGAAAGTAGGACGTTCAGACATAGCGGTGCACTTAGCACATGGACTGCCAATGCTTTATCTGCAGAAGACAGGAAAGCACATTAGTAAAAGCAATATTTCAACCAGCTAAAAGCACTATTTGCATAAACATCCCTTCCACATTCTAAAGGCAATGAACAAAAATTAGACATCATTTCTGCAAGCTGCACCCTACTGCATGGGAACTTAAGTGGAATTTGTGACTTTGCTGTTGAAGCAATTTAACCCCAGATCCTTTTGACTACAAGGAGACAAGTCATATAATGAATATATGAAAAGGCAAGGGAAAAGCAGGATGTACAGGAAAAAAAGACACACCAAAATGAAAGAAGGGACATCCCATCATATTGTCTCCTCATAAATTAATTCTTTACAGGATGTCATTGTTTCATTTCTGAAATGTCACTCCTTATTTTTTAATAAACAATTTCCCTTGCTATTAATTCAAACTTGTGATTATTTGTTTGGGTTGTTGTTTTTTTTTTATTATTTCCTTTAATTGTAACAGCATGAAAATCAGATATCTTTTGCACTTTTCTCTGAGCATTCAGTAATGAAGAGCTACCCTCTATAATTAAAATAAAATTATCCTGTGCTCTGAAATGCACTGTAAATTCTCATTACTGTCTCAAATATGTCTTTAAAAATGTGCTTATGTAAACAGCAAAGTTATCTAAGGATACCATTTCAGTGATATTTGGTCTGGGAGGCTTTGTCTGTGTGTCATAAGAGGGGGGGTAGTGAGTCAACAGTGAATCTTAGTACGGGAGTGCTGCTGACTGACGGGGCCAATTTGAGATGGAAATGGCAAAGAAAACTGCATCAGGCGGGCTAAGACCTGCCTGAGAAGGGAGAGCACACATTTCCCCGGCCCGTGGTAAGCGCCGTGCAGGGGGAGAGGGGCAGGCCAAAGCCTGACGTGAGCGGCGCAGCGGGACGCTGCCTCCAACCCGAGCCCAGCTGAACCCCCGGTGCAAGTGCCTGCCCCTTCCACACACTGCCAGCGGGAGCGAGAATTTCCCCTCCCAAAACCAGAGGACATCCTGGAAGATGATGCTTTTGTCAGATACATTATTTTAGAACAAGAGCGACACAATACAGAAACCCGAGGCCAAATGACACTGGTGAGGCTCCGTTTCTAATGATTCTTTCCAGCCTAAGGAGTTCATCTTCCCCAGCAGCAGAGAAACACAACACTGCTGGGGGAAAAAAGCAATAGCACACTTGGTTTTGCAAGTATTTACCCCCAAAATGGCACTAGTGGACATTTTGCTACTGCTGTTAGGTTTGTGCAAGACAAACTATGTAGAAAAACTGGTCACCTTTACACTGCGGAACAGGTCTTTTTCTCTTGCACTAGCTTCTTTGGATTGCATAAAATTATGCAAGGCAATCTTTGCAGCTGTAAAAACACAGAAGAGATTTAAACGGTATATAAAAACGTGCAGGCTTCAATAGGCAGAACACTGGAAAGGATTGAAGTTCTTTTAATACAGTACCTTTCCCCTTCTTTTGGGTGCCTGGAGTGAGCTTGACTTTATACCTTTCGAAAGAAAAGGTTTCTGTGAGTAGTACGCAGGCTCCCCTCGGCCAGGGAAGGCTGCCACCAAACCCTTCCAACAGAGTGCTGCAACTTACTTATAGTTCATCATCGCCGTGTAGGGAGCACAGATGGGAACAGCAAAGAGCAGAATGTCCTCCGGGTGCGGCTGGCCGGTCAGGGAGTCCAGCAACGCCTCGCCTTCCTGGACGAGCAAAGGAGCTTCACTGAAACCAGACCGCGTCTCTCCAGCCCCTAACTACTGGTTTCAGCGAGGGCAGAGGCCGAAGGGTCTCCCCTTGCAGCCAAACTACAGCAGCAGCTGCAATCCCACAGGTACCCTGGGTCAGATCTCCTGAAGGAGTTACCGAAACATACTACACTCTGGCACCTAATTACCAAGCCATGACTCGTTACTGACCATCTTTGATGACTAAAATCACATCATTTGAAAGAGGATGGATCTTAGTTTTAAACGACCCAAATGAGACCCCCAAATGTAATTACATCTTCACAGGGTCACCAAAAGCTTCCCCCTCCAGCCAACCGTTATCCTCCTTCATTTTAAGAATTTAATGAAACCTACTTATTTCAAGCCTTGGGCAACACCCACACAGCCTGTAATTACAGAAAACTTTGAAGCGATTTTATATGTAAACAAACTTCTGAACTGAAGAGCAACTTGCACTGCATCGTGTTGTGCCATCCTCCAGCCCAGAGCAAGCACCACCGGGGGGGGTGCAAACACCTCCAGAGACAAAGGCAAGGGACAAACTTCAATTTAGCCAGCCCCTGCTTTCTATAGGGGATGTACATGATAAGCAGGGTAGGAAGAAAAAAAAAAAAAAAGAGGTTACGGGGTTTTTTTAAAAATAAAAGTCACGGGCAAGAAGGGGACTTCTAACAGCAGAGCCGTGACATTCTGGAGGGCTCGGACATGACCCAGTCCCAGCCCACTGAAAGCCCGTGCCGCTGGTCCCGCTCACAGGGAGCCGCGTCCTGCAGCAGGGCCCGCCGGCTTCGAGCAGGAATAAAGCCTTCTCCTCAGCACTTATCCGAGCTTCAAAGACAAGCATTTACCTCCACCCCCGGCTGATCCTGGTCTTGCTCCTCCTGTACACACAAACAGAGGAGACATCAGAGCTGAAATGAGCACACCACTGCTTTTTTTCTCCCCCAGCCCCTGGAGAAAATAAATTCTTTTATCAGGAGTACACAGACAGCCACATTCTCATGGCAAAGAGAATGTAACTTATTTTAAAGCAACGGTAAGAAGAGCACTTTTATGTGGGTAAGGGGAGGAATATTTCTTTCAAAACTCTAATTTGCTTGGCACACACCAAGCTGGGAGGAGAGAGATGGGCTGCGATTCAGAGATACTGACTCACAACAACAGATCTGGAGAGTGCTCGGTTACATTTCAGCTGCACCGAGTGGGAGGTGTTGGCTTAACTGGATCCTCAGCAGCCTGGCGAGGCCTGAAGAGCCCCAGCGAGCCTCAGTGCCGATAGCCTGGGCCGACAAAACCCCAAAACATGT
>JANZLP010000023.1:12430236-12441295 GCA_026930925.1 Chelictinia riocourii
AACTCAAACCCAGCACCCTACCAGCCACTAGGAAGACAACTAACTCTATCCCAGCTGAATCCAGGACGACAATCATACACATAATAAATAGTCTGCAGCTAAAAGTCCTCACTGGAGTCCAATCTTCAAGATGTGCTTTTGATTAGTATCATGAATAGACTGATCCAGGTGGGTGAAATCATCCTTTCTGAAACCTGGCTATGATCCCTCATCAAAGGCTTTTGTTTAACCAAGGTGTAAACACAGATCCATCAACAAAACTTCTACTCTTTAAAAACAACATGCTATTTCATTTTCCTTTTTCCTGAGGTAAAATTTTACCAGGATCATTCTAATATACACCATGAAATTTCAGCATGTCTCTAATCTCGAAAATATGTTTAAACATAGAATTATTATGATGGATTCATGGACATAGAGTGGAAGCATAAGAAATTATCATGGAACAGTATTTCATTCAGGTAAAGAAGACTGCTGTCTTCAATGCCATTAGTTTGATAAGTCATAAACTGAATATATTCTAAAGAATTATAAAATCAACTCACATTACTGGTGTAGAATATGCAGAGCATGGCATGTATAGAGATGCGCCTTCTAGGCATGTCACTCATAACTCTTGAACCAAGTGTGCTAAAAAATTCACAGTCTTACAGCTTCACGTCCCTTTGGTAGACAAAAAAGCAGTGCTCCGAGTCAGCCAGAGTTTCAGAAGTGCTCAACTTTGTTCTTTGCCTAGCAAAGCTTCAATTCACCTCATAGATCTGAAAAAAAGAAAAAAGAACGCAGCAAGATTGAAATGCCAGATTAAATTAAAACACAGTTAAGGGAGAATCTACTCATCTTTCTGCACTGCTAATTCCTCCATATTTCTCTGTTGTGCCCTGAGCTGCCTCTTCATCAGTTTTGACTTGCAGTGCATCTCTAGATCAGGGTTTTCTCAGTGATGTTTATCACTTATAAATATTACATCTGTTAATTTCAATTTAACATTGCGGTGATGAAAAAACCTTTCTAGACCTAAATTGAAGTTATTAACAATGAAAGAGTAGTTACGTATGTCTAGAGTCAAAGCACTCATCTGGGGCAGGACACCTTAACTAACCTAAGCTAAGTTTTACAATGGTACCTGTCCCGGGCTCTGGTGTATAATTTTTTTCTATTGGTTGCTCAGTGGCAGAAATCATTCAGATATCCTCAAGATTTACAACTTTATTTCACTTCTTTCTATGTGATTTCACCTGCAGTTACAGAGCAGTTTGTTGAAGTATTCTTGTGGACTTTTCCTAAACCGTTGTCGTTGTGAATAGCTCATGGCAGGGCTATGATTAATACCCCTCAATCCAGAAGCGACACTTAAGGAGAAGAGGAGAATCCCCAAAGTGCTGTATACCCTCTATTGAGATTGAAAGACCATAGTAGAATCGCTCCGAAATTAACTTTTCTTCAATGCTTTATTTTAAGACCTTTCATGGTAAAAGCTGTGCTTTTTTTATCGTACTGTACAGATTTCAAATATCCATGACCATTGTTCTCAACTAATACTTTATTTTTGCCATTACTGCTTCAGTTGCTTCCTCCTTCACATTTCTACAGCACCAAACAAATGGATCATAATTATACTCAAGCAATCTGTTTGTGTATGAAAAGACAGATACAATTCAAAGCACAGAGGTAAAAGAAAATCCAAACCAAAGACACCTTTACGACCTTTGAAATTCTTCTTGGGAGCATAACTGAAATTTCCTGCGTTGGTTTACCATACAGATGTGTTAACTGAGATGCGTTTATTCTAAAGGGTCAAAAGGTCAAAGATCTAAAGTAAATTTTTTTATTTGCTCTTTTGAACAGGACAATTTATCAAGGAGAAAACTGAATTTCTCTTAAAGCTGGAACTGAGTATGTAATGCTAAAACTGTACAAACTCATAGCAATCGGTAATCTAGCAGAAATGCAAGAAACTAATACTGCACTCTAAGTGTACTTACCTCTGTCTGGATTAGGAGCGTGTAATTAAGCAAACATTATAGCCAGATCTGAATAATTGATTTTAATCCGTCACTCAGGCCCTGTGCCAGCAGTCAGTGGGTAGATGTATATATTTCCTCAGTAGTTATTATATTGGTTTCTAGATTCAGGGAGGTTGTTTTTTTTTTAATTGGAGCTGTGTGTATAAATTATGAATTCAAGCACAAGAGCTGGCTACAATCCAGGGGTTTACACCTGCCGAGGTGTTTGATTTGTTGACTAGGAGCTGAAAACTGAAATATTTTGGTGCTGCCAAACTGTGATGGAGCTAATCAGTAGCTTTCCAATATCCTGAAAAAGGAGATTTCTTTGGAATGGGACAGAACAAAATTCTTGAAGAATTGAACCCACTGATTTGAGCTATTTCTCCTATTCACAGAATAGCGTAGATACAGCCAATAAATGCACATACAGGTGTGAGTGTAGCAAGAATATCCAAGTGTTTGCAGCACTGGAAGACACTGAAAATGTGAAGGGGTCTGAAAAACTGGTATTTAATGCACTGATCTTTGGAGCCTTCACAATGAGGCATTGTTAGATATAGGATCTGCTAAACAATGAGTCCTTGATAGGACATAATACCTATTCAGAAGCTCAGCTTTGCACACTTGCTCTTAAAACATCTTTAGCTCAACTTAAATTTACCTTTGTGGCACACAATGCACGTGACAGACGGTTGCATTCATTCATCTACTTTATTTAGATCTCTGACAGGCTTACCTACTGTCTGCCGTAAAGCTGAGATTGTTACGGGTTCTTGAATCAACGCTATTGATAGCTAGTACCTTTTGAAATTGTCACTGTCAGATGCTTCTGAAATAACGTTGAGGTAAAGTTGAAACCTGGGCCTCTGTGAGCATAACCTGGTTTTGCCTGTTGCCTTTTGTGCATTCCTTATATGACCTGCTTGGACACTTTCTCCTTTTGAATAAGAAATGCAATTTACAGCACATACTGTACTTTGCCTACCGGCCATTAAAGATCCGAAAGTACTGTTTGTTGTTTGCAATCACTTGAGCACCTCCTATTACTGCAGGCTGACAGCCAAGCTGGCAGGTCTGGAAAAGGTATGAGAATCCAGGACGCAGTATCCTGACTGTACGTAATGTACTCTGCCAGTCAAGCAGAGGTTTTCGGCAGCGAGCGCCCGCGGTTGGCATTCTTCTAGCACGACGGCAAATGACAGTGACAAAAAATGGCAAAGGTTTTCACCAGAAACACTTTGTTCCACTTTGGTTCCTTAACCTGGAATTGCCTTGCAAACAAAGTTGCTTTTATAAGCTTGCCGGCTCTTTCGAATTTTGCCAGTGCCTCATACAAAAGTGACCATTTAAAAATACGTAACTTTCTGAAATCTCATACATTGAAAAATGGAAAGTTCAGGGCTCCAAAATGTGTAGAAATGTGTTTGTACATTTGTTCGGTTGATTTTAGAAGATTTGTTAACTATTTCCAAATCTAAAGAAAATTTGAAAATAATGGTGGTTTTTATATAAAATGTGTGCTTAAGTTATAGCTGTTTATGGTAGTTTCTGGAGACTCTCAGCTGGAAAAATATTTCCTAGCTGGAAGAAGACTCAAGATGCTGCAGTTCCAAAGAGCAAATCCGTAGCAAATCCAGACGGTCCCTTGTAGTATTTAAGGGTTTAATTAGAGGTAAACACTGCTCATCTGATACAAATTCTTCCAGGAGCAAAGCGGTTCATGATTCAGATTTCTGTCTGCCACAGCGAAATGCGATGTTAATGGGGGAAAGAAGGAGGAGAAGAAAGGACTGCTGAGTGAACAGGTTCCTGCTTGTCCTTTGAACAAGCCTGTTCTGGCTACCCTAAGGAGTCAGTTTGCAGAGTACTTGAAGCAGGAATGCCAGGCCAACCTTTCAAGGAGGGGAACTTAAGCAGTAGGAGAAGTAATTGCTGGTGTGATTGGCCAAATGACCATCAGAATGATCTAAAAAGCTCTTCAACGTGACCTTGATTTTGATCAAGCAGAAGAGTGAGGAGGAAGTAATGCCTTTGCCTATGATGTGCCTCATTTAAGAGTTAACAGAATAGAAGGAAGTGAAAAGTAGAAGCTGCAGAATCTCCTGGAAGCAAATTTAAGCCATAAGGAAATGAAAATGAGAATCTTAGCTCAAAATTGGAGCAGAAGAGATTTCACTCACGGCTCTTGGGAGCCTGTTCATTGCTCATATTCACTGCTAATTCAGGTGCTGTGGTCGAGAGACAGACCAGCCCAAGTTTTACAGCTATTTCTAGTCCTTTGATAACTCCCACTTATCCCTCCCCTCCTACAGTGCTTTAAAATGACATTGGATATTTACAGTTTTGATAGTGAAAAATATAGGCCTGCCTTTTAAATGGCCATCCCTCTCTGTTACCAGGCAGCCTGATTATCTGTGATTGAAGAGGGCGAAAGTCGTTGGCATGTAAATAAGGTGCTTGGGGAGGTGGCAGACGCAGGGGCTGTGGATTGGCACGCACAGCCACCAAAGTGGGGAGCCAGCACCCGACACTGGCTCATTGGCTTTGCTTGGAAGGCTCAAAGTCCCACTAAAAAGGGCTTGTTTCTCTTTGGTCTCTGGCCACGTCTTTTTCCAAGTCTAGGAGATTGTTCTTGAAAATTAGGATAGCTTTCCTGTTAAATACTCATGTATCTTAAAATTCATTCTTATCGATTTATAGGAAGAATACAATTTCATCTAGCTAAGGATGAGACTAACTGCTAATGTCTGTTTATTTTTAGAGAAGAAGCTAGCTGCATTAGAATTTGCCTTTTGATTGTTTTGTTTACATGGTGTTTTCAGACCTGGTTAAGGGGCAGAATCACGGAGGCTTTGAGCATAAATCTCAACCACCCTGTGTGCTGGGCTTTACCAGCTCTGTGGCACCTTCTAACAGGGATGCCTCTATTATCACCACATCCATCTTTGCCTTCCAGTCTCCTACAAACTGGAAAAGAGGGGCCTAGAACTCACTATGCCCAGGTTTTACAGTGCTTTCACCCTGCACTGGATATTAAAGGCAACCAGAAAACAGTCTGTTTGGATTATCAGAGCACAAGTCCACATAAGCAACAACTTATCAGATATCTGTGTTGTATAAGAATCACTTGGTAGTACTGAGGAATATCAGTGGAGACACGTTTTTCATATGCTTTATGATTCATTGCTTTTCAGCTGTCATATTTGAAACGAAACCTCAAGCGTTTAATAATTTCTTCAGCAAAACTGCAAAAGCTTTGGGCAGTTCTTTGGTTGAAAAAGCTAATATAGGCCTATGTTATTTGTTAGGGCTAGTTAAATAATATTCTCATACACTGAAGTAAATAGAATTGGCTGATTCACAGCTATAGCATCCCCTACAATTCTATCTGAACACCTCACAGCCTTCTGTTAATTCTTTCACGCCCCCTTTAGAAAATAAAGCTGGTTCTCCTGTATCATTTAAGATAGCTCCTGTGCATGTGCAGCGCAGGAAAACCTGCCCAAGGTCACAGAAGACATCTGTGGTGGATCAGAAACCCCAGTGTCAGGCACTCATGTTCTAGATTAGTCCCCTAAACCAGGGAAATGCAAACTTTCCGGACTGGCATCTCACTTCTTTCCGTAGTTTACTCTCCCAAGCCCCCCCCCACCTCCTTTTTCCGACTGTCTTCCCTGCATATCTGTATGGGGCTGTTTGCGGCTCCTGCTCCTCCACCTCCAGCCTCCCTTGTACCCAGAACCATCTTCCACTGCCAAAATATCCTTGTGCCTCCAGCTGTAGCAACTCTGCACCCTCTTCCCAAAGTTCCACATTGCAGCACGGTGGGGACATGCAGACTTAACCGATAACTGGTTTATGCTTCCCTGGGGACCAGGTCGGCTCACTGCCTACCCAGTGTTTGCTTCCCAGCTCCCCTGGGTCACTGGGCCCCTTCCTTATGGCAAAAATCCTGCAAGGAGTCACCCTTCCCACAGCAGCATGACCTGTGAGGATGTGGCTTGACATCCTGGCTGTGTTATACTGCCTGGCCAGCCTGAGCATCCCCTGGGTAAATTGCTGATCCCATGGGGCTGGGGCAGGTGCTGCCCTGTGGTTTCCTGACCCCCGGAATGGAGAGGGGAGGAAAGGGAAGAGAGAGGTTAAGGGAGGAGCAAGCCAGCTGCTGCCAAACCCATGTAGGGAGCATCCTCTGGCCTAACTCACCGGCTACTCCACCATGCTCACTGCATCGGCGTTGTGTGATAGGAATGCTGCAGAGCCGGTGGAGTGGAGAAGAGAGCACTGGTGGGCCAGAGGGGAGGGGAAGAGAAACAGGAAGAAAATAAAAGTGAAAGTGAGGGGAGAGGCCAAATCAAGGTGGAAAAGTTCAGTTTTCCCATTGCACTCCCTTATCTGATTCAGTCCTCCTCGTAAGAAACCATATTCTGCTTTGAGAACAGCTTCTGCATTGGGCAATGGCTTAAAGAGCAAGACCGATACCATGAGGATAAGGGCCAGTGTAGGCAGAGGCAACTGGCTTATTGTTACTGCTGTCACTCACTGTCATATGGGGAAGGCCAGCATTTTGTCTGGGGAAAGTGTTTTCTTTCAGGGTAGGGGGCAAAGAAGAGCTGGCTTTATTGCTGGATCTTGCAAAGCCTGCAGAGCTAGTGATAGGGTTAGACAGCAGGGTGAATTACTCCACAGTTAGTTCCATGACAGCTAGAAGTCTCTATAGTGCAATTAAAACTAAAGTATTGGAGTGTAGAGTAGGGCCCAGGATGCTACAGCTAAAATAAGCCTAGAGCTAGGTTTTTTTGCTGGATCCTATAAAAGCTGAAGGATTTCTAACGACAGGTTCAGACAGTAGCTTTTGGAAATGTATGTGGGTCACTAGGCAAAACTGCTGCCTCCAACCCTCACAGTAAATATATTCTGGGTAGTTTTATAATTGTATATAACTACTTTGTCACAGTCATAAACCAGCAACTTAATCCACCTTTAGCTTTAGTCACTGCTTTGAGGTGATCATAGCCCTCAATCTGTCTCTGTAGGATTCTGCAACCTCCTTAGCTTTTTAGTTCCTACTGTCCTAAATTCAGAGACCATCTCCAATGTAAGCTTAACTTAGGCTTGTGACATGATGCACAGACTCCCCATTAACAAACTTTAAGCCCTTTGCTACTGCCTCCAGCCTTTGCTGGGTTTTGCACGCTGCCTTCTGCTCCAGCCTGTTCCAGCCTCACTTTTATAGCCCATTAAGCCCAGCCCTGTCACTGCTGGTGGTTTCGACAACAGTCTGCACCTTATGCACTTCAGGCATCTGTCTTGGTGCCTGCTGCCATCATAGACCTCCAGATATTGTAAAATTCAGTGGTAGGGCAATCATTTCATCTCACATTGTGCCCAACTGGAACGTAAGCCCAACTCTAACTTGTAGGCTAAGGTACAGCACAGCAAAGTCAATCTTTGTGCCAGAACTCAGCAGAAGCCACTCATCCTTTTGGGCTTAGTCTTTATCCCACTACTGAAGCTTTGCACATCCAGTAATAAAATCAGACCTGTCTTGGACACAAACTCTAACCCCAAGATGAGACTGTAGCCTGGTTACCATTATAAGGATGATGGCAGGACTTAGCAGAGCCATATACTTTGAGGTATGTTTTTTGTACCACTGTTGATGCTGCAAGCTACACGGGGTCAATCAGCTATGATTAAGCCTTAGCCCTGAGTGTCACAAAGGCGAAAACCATGCGCTCCTGGATCCTACAAGCCCTGCAGGCCTAGCATGAAGGTTCAGTCTGACAGGTGAGAATATTTTAAGGCAAGTATTAAAATATCTTGGGTTCAAGCTAGGGCTGGGTAAGGTTTCTCACAACTAAGTATGGAATATGTGTGTTTGTGCTGGATCCTGCTAGAGTCACAGCTCCTCTGGGTACTGAGAGAGGAAGATTTCTTGTTGCATGTAATAGTCCTCGGGCTACCATTAAATTATGGTTAAAGTGTCTCTAAAAGAAGAATGAAGAATTGGGGTTGTTACTGGATGATGTATCATTGGTCTTGCTGGGAGAACTGGGGTGAACAATGAATTGAAGAATTTTGTGATAGCCAAGAGTTACGTGGGCTTTGGGTTGGGTTTGGGCTTAGGTTTAGGATAACTCCAATGGATGTAGCTTTATAGTTAGACAGATAAAGCTCTTAGAGATAAAGTGAAGACCAGAACCATTAATATATTTAAAGAACAAATATGCTGATTTTATTTCTGCTGTAGGAAGGACTTCTGGGCTGCAGTGAAGGCTATTCTGGGATTAGGGTAAGGAATCTGGACAGCCAGAGCTGGATGTATTTCTGAATCATTCAAATCATTGCAAGGATGTGGGGCTTTTGCTAGTCACGAGAAATGTCTTTTGATTAGTGCTGGGGCAGGTACAAGTCACTGGGATAAGGTTCAAGGTTAGTGCATGCCTAAACACGGCTTTATTCTCCCTCCATTTGCCTGTGGACAGCAGCACATGCGCTTCCTGTTTGTGACTTTTCTAAAAATGAGTCCGAACGGGAACAGTTCTGGTCTGAAGGGTCTTCAGGTTTTGTGAAGACTGGGGTCTCCATTTGAACTATGTGATTCTGCTCCTATTCATCTGGAATTTGGAAATGTTAAATGTTGAGTGGGTAAATATCTAGAACGCAGTGCCCTGCTTAAATGCTTGGGTTTGATTTTTCAAGAGTAAGCATTGCAGCAGAGCTGTAGCTGTCTTTCCTGGTGCCTGTTTAAGCCATGCTTATTTTGTTAGAAAACAGCTTAATTGCCCAGGGTGAAGAGTTAAAGTTTATTTTTATGCCGCTCTGTTTTTAGCTGCAGATTGACATAACTGACTAGTAGTGGAAGCCCCTTTGTATGAAACATCCCTTATCGTATTTGTCCCTCGAGCATATTGTGTGCCAAATTATCATTCCTAATAGGCTGGTTGACTTTCTGGACAGAGGAAACATCTTGATAAGTTTGCTAAATATGTTATGTCAGAGAAAGTGTATCACAGATCTTTTATCATCCACATAAGGACACACTCGGTTCAGCTCCGAAGTGCCAAATTCCCTAAGCTCACCTGTTGAGCAGCATGTTATTCACAGCTTCTGATTATCCAACTGTGTACACTTGGCTGCCATTTTTTTTAGAGACACTTACGCAGTGGCGATTTGCAATGACGTCAATTCTTTTCCTGTCTGACCTAGAAGACTACAGTGACTCAATGTTGGCTCGGCAGCCTTAAAGATTAAATCGAGGACACTAGCTTAATTACTTTAACAGTCCCTTTAAAGGATTTCCCAAGAATGAGAATCATGACAAATTGTAGCTTAGGGGATTTTAGTAATTCCTGAAACTGAAGCTAATGATGCAACCCAAGATATGCTCTGCGTTCCTGTTGATACACCGTGGATTTCTTAAAAGAATAATTAACATTGTGAAGACTTTTGTGCTACAAGTCTTAAATGCATTTGGAGCCTAATTCTGATGCACGAATTTGTGAGATGAGTCCTATTAGGCCAACTGGAAGACCTTACCCAAGTAAGAGGTGCAGTATTTGGCCATAGCGGAGTATTTGCAAAATACATTCAAAACTTTCTTATATCCAGTTATAGTAACTTGTGAAAAATTAAAAATAATTATCACTGATAAATGTTCAAACTTTTCACCTAAAACTATCTTCAAATTTTATTTTTATCTGCAGAACTTTGCCATACAATTTGGAGAAGCTGTATTCACAGTGGTTACTAAAGTGAGTGCCCTTGCTTATCCCTTTGCTAATAAGCATAACAAACTAGATTCTGATTTCTGCTACGCCTGCATAAATGTGAAGCAAAGCCAGTGACTTTCACCCTATTGTTCAAGCAGTATTGTAGTGGTTTTTTAAAATACATTTAACTTTGCATTTACTATATCTGATCAGAAATACTGTGGCTTTTTTAGATTTTTTACACTAAGACATTCTATACTCGTGTTATATGATCAAGAAAGAGAATCAAACCTTTGCCTCACAGTGATGTATTTCCAAAATAACTTTAGTACAGTTAGTGAATTTACTCTACACTTACACTGGAACAAATAAGAGAGATTGCTGGCAATCTATTTATCATTATGATTGGAAAAGAGAAGCCATCACAAACTAGATATTTGCTAGTTCTGCATGGGTTCTCACTGTTTACAGCTCGCTCCAGCTTACAATATCAGATCTGCAGGAGGAAAAGAATGTACTCGTGGAGAGCTGGAGAGCAAGGAGGCTGAGTAAGTCTGAGGAAATATTTGGGACTTCTGTACAATGCTTAAGACTTGCTCATCACATAACCACAGCTGAATTTTCCTTCCTGTAGACTGTAGAACTGTTGGGAGAAGAAAGCTAAGGTAATTTCCCTAAAAATACTTTACTGAAGGTAAAGTAGGATTGAGAATAATTAATGGCGATTAAAACATAGTATTGCTTGTAAGAATACTGCAGGTAGTAAGTCCTCAAATCCAGCAACGCAGGGTAAGATGCACTGAAAGGAGATCCCATATGCTTGTAGCGGAGGTAACAAGATTCAGATCCACAAGGGGGGAAAAAAATCGCCTGAAGTTTTTTAGATTTCTGTGGTTAGCTTTAAACTAAAACTTTGAAGGTGCTTGGCTTTTTATTTAATGGTAGGTATTATCTGTGCTATTTAAAGCACAGCTTCCTAAGACACATAGCAACAAACTGAAAGCAGGACACTGGGTGGGAATGCCTGGCCGTCAGCTGCATGGCATGGCCATAAAAAGGCAAAGGAAAACCAGTAGTTCGGTATCATCAGTTATATGTGCCTTTTTTTCCCCTCTTTTGTTAAATTTACTAATTTGAAAGGATGCAATATTGAATTTATGATAACCAGTCAGATACTGAAATGATTTACAATGGTTATAAAACCTAGATATGCATGTTTCAGCTTGGTATCAACCTACCTCTCAAAACTATCTGAAGAAGAGATACCTTTCACAATGTATTGGGCTGCAATATCATGGAGTTTCCTGCTAGCACAGCTCCTTAGGCAGCCTGAGC
>JANZLP010000023.1:13333670-13344327 GCA_026930925.1 Chelictinia riocourii
GAACAGTGAGAAAACTGTAGAGAGCAGGTAGTTCTATTATCATCAAGAGAACAATTAAGTTCAACTAAAACCCTCAACATTTAAGCTAGCCATCCCAATTTTTCTGCTATTAGAAATAGAATGCATCTTGAAAACAGTTTCACAGACTACCTTTCTGTTTGATCTCTCATCTGAGCTCATGTAACAGCCCAGTAGCAATAAAATAAATTTACATCTTAAATGTATATAAATCTTTTTTCTGTTATAAAATGCAGAGATATCCACTGTTTTGAACAAAAATAAAAGCACGCACGGTGAGGTGAACACCTCACTTTTTGTTTCTCTCTCTTCTCTACTCAATTTCTGCCCTACCTGCTTTTACTCGAAGAGTTTTAAAACAACACGTTTTCTCTCCAGGGTAATGTTCAGTCCTTGTATCTGTGATTTTCTCTGCAAGACAAAACCCAGTTCTTAAGTTTACTTGTGTTCATAATCAAAATACACACAGGCAATTCCCTGTACGTCCTACTATTTGCATTTAGAAGTGACAGACATGCAAAGGAGAAGGAGTAGACTGAAGCATGTAAAAGAAGAGGAAACAAAAACACACAAGTTCGGAAGGACCTGGGAGAAGAAATAGCTTAGCTATAAAAGAAAGAAATGCCTAGGAAATAGGTATAGGTTTATGAGGATCTTCATATGCAAGAAAAAGGGCTCCCTGAAGTTAATTGTCTTAAGGCCCATTTCTTCATTTTCATAGTTCTACTGCACTCTCCTGCTTCATTATAAACAGAGATTAGGCAGTTTCCATTCACATCTGTTGAGCCAAAGCTCACCTGCGCCCGTCCAGGAGCCTCTTGAGTTAGCCTAGACTCCCCTCCAGTTGCTTCCTCTCTTGTCCATTAATACGCACACAGCATCTTCAGTTATAGACATAGCCCAGCATCATTCTCTTTCTGTGAGCTTTTAGCCCATAAAGCTGCTCTCCTCCATGCTTTATGAAGAGTGACAGCAATGACTAGGGCTTTATAATGAAATTAGCTTTCTGTGATATGGCCAAATATGTCATCTTATTTTAAGAGAAAAGCAGAGTAAAGAAATGCAGACTGAAAAGGAAATTCTTGCTTCCAGGATTCTGCTTAATTATTTTTGTTCAAGTTATTTGGGGCAGACAGAGGAGGAATAAAACGAACAGTCTACACCTGAAAGCAAAAGAAGACATGTTAGTAGGCCAGCTCTGTAATGAAATGTAAGGTTTAAATGTATTTAATTTGTCTTCTGTGATGAAAAACTCTTAATAACCACAGAAATAATGCTTTTTTTCCTCTTCAAGTAAATTACAGAGAATTTAAAAGGACTATGTTCTACGAACACAATCTCTATGTTGAATTCTTCTGGGGGTTTTAAATGAGAGCTTTAATCACTGTGGCACATAATTATTCCATGCTTTGCTTGAGTCATTTTTAAAAAAAAAACAAACTGATCAACAGCTTTCCTTGAGAAATACAAAACTTCTCAGTCCAAAGAGGCCAGAGATAAGGAAGCAAGATCTTTCTCTCTCCTCAAGAGTAAGATGTAAGAATGCAAACAGGAAACATTCTCAGACCCTTAGACAATGCTATTTTAATAATACACCTCATTTTCATTTTCAGTCATCAGAAATATTCACATGCATGACCAGAAAACAAAATATGCAATTATTTGTTTTTACTATTCAATTTGTAAAGGTAACTTGTCAAATTACTTATACAACCTGTAGTACTTGTCCACTGAGTGCCATTAGAGCTTCCCAAACCAACTTCACTGTTCTATCTGCTCAGTGATTCTCTGGTATAGATCAAAAGCAGTCACACTGCTTATTCTGTGCTCAAGTGTTTAACTAAACCAGTTCCCTAATTTCTTAAGGTTCTTCAACTATTACATAATTTCTTCAAACACCTCAACAAGAATGTATTACAAATATACATAGAACCTTTGAAAATCAGGACATTAAATTACGTATTTCTAACATTAGACCTGAAATCCTAGACCAACCTGAGAGAATTTACAAAGTACATTAGTGTCTTTCCCTTACCCACCCCTCCTACACCAAAAAAAAAAGCATGTAGCTAGGGCAGCATGCCTTTTCTTCAACACAAATTTAAACAGGAGCAAAACACATATTTAAATACTCCGCAAATAAAATTTCAGTACTGTAAAATGGACCACTCTATTAAAACTTGCTATAGGTAGTTTCATACCTCAATTTTACCAGTTATAATAGCCGTGCATTTCATATATGTGTATAAATTAAATTGAAATATTTTTTAAAATTTGAACAGCTTTACCAAAATATTGTCAGTCATTTTCTCAGAAGGGAATCTGAATCCCCAATGTTTTTATTCTGAAGCTAGCACACTACTCTATAGTTTTGAAAGTTGATCAAAAGAGTGCAACATCCTGATAAGAAAAGCCAGCTACTAAGCTCTTAAATATATACATAAAATTAACATAGCCATCTACCATAAATAGTATCCACTGTAATGTTAGATGAGATTTCCAAGCAAACTGATGCAGAGACATGCACACGTAGTACGCATGTATATAAACACCACACCAAGACCTTCAATGACTATCCTCTGTAGTCTTTTGTAAGACCAAGTACATCTACACTATCTCAGGCCATCAGCAATATTCTAGAATCTCTTCAGCAAGGTATGTAACATATCTGATTGATTTTTAAGTTCACTGTGTTCTGGGGAACAGATCAACTTAACGTGCATCTACATTTCTGTGGCTGGCACACATCTCGTTTCCACCTTCCATCACAGTCAATTCTGTTTCCCTTAACTAGCTTTTCTGACACTTTTCTTCGCAATAAACCCCGTCCCCCGCCCTGCACCGCCGCTGGAGTCCCGTGTGTTTGTTTTTGGGGGGGGACCCGAATTTCGGCCGTTTGGGGTTTTTTGGTCTAAGTTTTAATGGACATCTTAGCCAAGTGCAGTCTGTTGGCACCATTTTTGACCCCACTAAAACTACAGTCAGTCTAAAGCCGGCAGAGTTGTGCTGGTTTGGGGTCTGACTGTACTGCAGCCTTGAGGCTTTCTTGTGCCTTTAAACAGACATCTGTACAGCAGGAAGGGGCTGCCCTACTGCCATAATCCAGTGCCTTTGTGGGTGATTTTTGACTCTCCAACATTTGTATCTCTTATAACAGAAAAGAAACACTTCCTTTGTGTGTTGGCTTTTTAGGAAAACATTTTGGAAGGAAATCGCCTTTCCCTTTTTTCCCTTCATCTCTCCCTTCTCCCTATTTCTGGATCTCTGTGCCTCCCTCCTCCCTTTTCTCCTCTCTAAATCTCTAGCCCTGCCTTACTCCCTCCCCGCCTCTCCCTCACCAGCCCCATCACTTGTCAAGTTGCTTCTTATCCACTTCATTAGCCCCTGTTCCCTTGTTTACCGAGGGGCGTTTGTATTAGTTGGAGAGCTTTCTAATTTAATCAAGGTTAGAGACGCAATTCCAGGTCTTGTTTGCCCAGCATGCTGGCCCTGCTCTCTGATTAATTCACAGGGCGTCAGATGTGCTGTTCTGCTTTGTTTGTCATTTTTCCCGTCGTGTCCTACTCCCTCTGTACTCCAGGTGCACAGGGCTGGGAAAACATGCGGCTCAGGATGGGGAGACCAAGCTGCACCCAAATACACAGGGGCAGGGCTGCTGGATGGCTTGATTTCTGCCTTCCTTGAGGTTAACGTGCAACAGATCTTGGAGTCGCCCTGAAATGAAATCAGTGTAAAAGGGGAATATGGGATCCCGAGGTCCCATGGTTAGGAGCAAACTTGCCTGAAGTTCATGGTGTCTTCATGGGAGCTAAGCCCTCTGTTCATGTCCCTTTGTATCAGGGAGGTCAATCCAAAATAGGTAACTAGGTGTTATCAAATGTGGGCAACTGAGCTGGGGAAAGCCATGGCTGACCACAGTCTTGCCTCACTTGGGAGGCCAAAAAACTGAGAGAGGAACAGCAACATCTGCTCTGGTACTTTTTGCAAGTCACAAGTGCAACCCTTTGTTCTATCTCCCCAAACTGGCACTTTCCCTTTTCTAACCCAACTTCTCTCCCTTGTCCACAGGGAGAAGCGCTGGCTGCAAGAAAAAGGGTTGTCTGCATCATTGAGGACCCCTCTGGGAAAACCATCCACTCTCCCTGTGTCCAGTATAAAGACTTCTCTAACAAGAGCAGGGGATGGGCTTCATTTCACCAGTGGCTGCTTCCATCTCTGCCACTGCTGCTGTGGTGTAAATGCAAATAAATGCAACGAAGAGGAATGTAAACCTTCTCCAAACCACCTCTCCCATCATCTTTAAACATGGGAAACTAACTGTAGCCTTACAAGAAGTTAATTCAAAGGTATAGACTAAAAATGCATACCTAAAAATAATTAGCATTTGTTTTCCATAACACAGCCTGAAGCTCCTAATCTCTATCTCTATATGCTAATCGTAACACAGGGATCTTGTTTGTCTGAAGAACAGAGACATTACCCTATACTTAAGTTTAAGGGGATGGTGGAGTTTGCTACTTACAGAAAGGACTGGTTTGAGGCACTATTATGGCTCTAGACCTAAACCGTTACCAGATTCCGTAACTGTTTCCCTGTGCATGAGGAGGCAACATTTCAGGAAGGAAAGCACTGAGGCCGTAACAGTAACGTTTACAAAAAATCCCAGTACAAGGCTATATACTTCCCTACTTTCAACTTGCATCACGTTCACCATTGGACTTGTTACAGTAGCAGATGCCTTTACAAACCAGAGTAAAGCCAGAACACAGCCAGCCTCTGGCAAAAGTCATCCACAATTGGTCAAGGGCTTTTTTGTAAACTCAACATCCATTTGCAGGAATCTTCATGCTTTTGTCTACAGTGCAGATCTTTAAGCACTGAACCGTGCCAGAGATTAGGACCGTTATCCCCAGATCTTTTAAACACTAAGCAAGAGCTACCTCGTCTTTCTCTTTGCATTGTTTCTGCAGTCCTTCATTGGCTCTCTTCATCATCTTGTTCGCGAGATCTATAGGCAAAAGAAAAGTTTGCTTGTTTATACACAACACCAAAAGTAAATTGAAATTTGAATATCCAGATTAGATTCCTACCTAGTTCCATGTTATTCTCAGTAGTCAGTATATCCGAATTTGGACTTCCCAGAGCGAACAGCCTCCCTGACTGTTCATCAAGTTGCCTTTCCAATTCCAGTATTTTACTCTCTCTATCCTGGAAAGAAAAGGGCACATGGTAGAATTTGTCTAAATTTCTGCTTATCCTGATGCACTACTGCACATCCTTCAATTATAATACACATGTATATGCAGTTTTACAATCATTTCACAGGTGGAAGTTGTAATGGTTATGGTTGAGAAATCACAGTAAGGAATAACACTCAGATCATGAGACCTTCTAGGAGGAAGTTACATTACATAGGAGTCAACTCTTCCAGTCTGAGTATTTCCAAACTGTATTAAAAGTAGCTATATGGCAGAAAAGAAACTTCAGTGCATCTGTGTTGAACACTGTTGCCCATTAGCTTGCTAAATAAGGAAGAACAGCATATTTAATAGAACTAAATTTTAATCTCAATCTCTTTTTCAGTACCTGTCAGATTGCTAGGGTGCTATTTCAGAGTGAGAAAACAAACAGGTGTCACCATCAGGAAAACTTATTCCTCTAATTCGGGTTCTCTGAAGCTACCCACTCAGATTTCATGTTGTACTCTCCTTTGTCAGCTAAGAATTTTACATCTTGGGGATTTCATGAGTCTCTTATCTGACTTCCTACCAAGACCATCTTGTTCTTCGAATCTTCCCTTATGCAGCCTTGTGGCCAGTGTAAAAGGCAGCTATAAATACAGAGAGCACTATTAAACCTTGTTTTCCTCCACCCCAATACAGTGTATAGCTAGGGCTTAAGTGAACATAAACCCAGAGTCTAAGGGGGTAAAAAAGATAAGTGTGAAGGAGCTGGGAAAAGAAGCCATTACACAACACAGTGTTGCTTGCCAGCACCTGAATGGAGAACTGTAAGAGCAGAAATGTTTATGTATCACAATCTAAAACAGGAACCCACTTCCCTCATGTCTTGAAAGGAACCTGCCTACCAGTGGAGTGAGATGTCTTACCAGTTCCTGGACAGGATAGTGCAGTGAGAACACCTCTGGTGTACAACACAGTTGTTCTCTCCTTCCACTATAGACCTTGAGAAAAGGCTCAGACCCAGAGGTCTCACCTGTTGCCCGGATACACCTAGCCATCTATGCAGGGGCTAGGTAAAGACTGGTAGAGTTGCACACGGCTAACGGGGCTAAGTTTCAAAAGGACTAGCAACTTACCACTGCCAACTCTGAGCAGTTCTAAGTACATTCAGGAGACTAAGTTCTCTCCTGCATAAAGTTTGATTTCTCATCACAGTTTCTTACGCCACAATCCTCCCTCTAGAACTTCAGAGCAGAAATCCATTATAATTAAAACAGCTACCCTGTACTAAATTCCCCACCGCTCTTTCAGACTGGTTTTTTCACTCTACCCCCTACAATCCCAAGGATATCCAGAAAGCCAAACTGCTGCATACACCATTCCTCTAAGGGTTCCAATCATTGCACCACAGAGATAAAGATGACTTGGATTTAACTGAACTGTGTCCTCAAAGATGAGGAAGTTTAGGTATACGCTACAGGTAGTGTTAGACAGAAGACATCTCTATCCTTATGGTTAGCACTGGACACCAGAACAGCTAGGCTGAACTGCTAGTTGTTTTGACTGTTCAGTGTTACATTTAAGATTCCCAAATGATTCTGTTGAGGAAAAGCAAAATTTACAGTTAAGAGGCTAGCATGCATTTTTTAGCAGCGGTCAAGTCATACCTGAACTTTCTCTTGTTCAGCTAGAAATTCTTCTATAGGAACATAATGGTCTTCAATTTGTTCCATTGCACACAGATATGCATGTTTCTTGATGGCCTCTTTATACATTTCAAATTTGCTCTCCAGTTTTTCTTCATAACTGTCTTTCAGATCTTCCAAGCGGTTGCTGAGGAGAACATGTTAGTTTTATTTAATATATTAGCACTCCAGTTATTACAATTTGACCACATGTGCTCAACTGGCAGTATCAAAATTATTCATCTAATCATAAATAGTGAAGTTAAGAGACCAAGAAGGACTTTTTTCCCTTTTCTCCTTTTTATTCTCAATTATCCTACAGACTTGCACCAAGGGATAACTTCTACTTGGCATATACCAAGAAAAATGCTATAGAAGAACACATACTTAAGATCTGTCCACAAAAGTTTTATAAAAAAAAAAATCCACCAACACATAGTTGAAGCATATTTTGGGGGGGGGTGGGGGGGTGGTGGTGTCACATTGGGTTTGGTTTTTATTTTTCCTTTAAAGATAAATGCCAAAATAATTTTTCCTTATTATTTCAATATACCACATTACTCCTGTCACAATTTTTTAAAAAATGCCCCAGCAGTGACACGGAATATCACCTCAACAGAGAAAAAGCATCACTGCTGTTTCATGTGTTTGGCCAAAGGCACCCAAACAATTTTAAAGCCAACCAGCCCTTACCCTGGGAGCCTTCAAAGATCATTTTAACAGCGATAAATGGGATTTCCACACACACCCCCATTATAAAAGGCTCCACCTGGGATATTTCTCCCCCATCACGTTTTTATAGCGAGATCAAGGACAAACTTGTTGCGTTATGTTGTGGTGGCGGGTCCTTTTTCTTTCTTTCTTTTTAAATTCTGTTGGTTTTTTTTTTTTCCCTTTCCAAATGCTCTTCGGGGTAAAGCTCCGAGAAGTTTGCAGTTCTCCCACTGCAATTAAGAGGGAGAGGGAGCGAGTTCTTGATTGCTTCTGCTCGTTCTGATTAATATTCAGCTTTTCTAAAGGACTTTACGGACAGACAATATTGGGGGGAAGACTGAATTTGCACAGGCTGATAAGGGTCAAGGAAGAGAGAAGGGTAAAGGAGTAGCAGGAAGACAGGACTGTAAAACTTTAAGGACACTGTCAGAAAGTGAGTTTTCTCTCTGTCTTTGTCACTATTAAATGAAATACCCTGTAGTATTCCCTTAGTCACTGATTGCTCCAGTTCTGCTTCAATAAATAACTTCTAGCAAAGGGAGATGCCTTTTATGCCTCTTTCCTTTACTGCCGCTCCAAAGGCATGGACTGCTGATAGCTGCCCAGGGCCAGATGCATAGTGTTGCTTTCAAAACATAGTTTCATACACCGGAGCCTTCATTTTGAAATGTGGGAGCTCCCAGGCTGACTGGAGCTGCCAGGTCCCCCCAGGTTGGACTAGAGCCCTGGGTACCGGCTTGCTGGCACAGCTCAAGAGCTGGATGGTGCAAGGTGCAGCCCACCTTTCCCCGACTGGACATCTCATGACAAGGGATGCACAGTGGGCATGTTGCACCAGGGCTGCCCTACAAAATCCTTTTGTTTATGAGTGTCTTACAATGCCTGCCCTAAACTTAACGTGAAGGGGACCATGGCCTGGAGCTGGTCCCTGGCACAGCACTTCCCATGACCCTGTCAAGCAGAACAGGGAATCAGCAAGAGCAAGGAGTTGATTATCTCCAGAGATTAAGGACACCTTAATCAAAGCTTCAAAAATGTGCATAAAGCAGTGAATTACTGCCTTGGTCTTTAATGTCTTTCGCTGGGGTGCCTAGTCTAGCTAAAAGGCTTTGTATAAAAGGTCATCCACAAAGTCCACCACCTGTCCTGGGCCTGGATGCACTGCATTCTGCCGACCTAGCCGTGCTGGAGCAAGACTGCAGGCTGGAAAATGAGATGTGTATCTTGAAAGGTTAACCCCTTGGAGAGCATTTCAAGATAAACAACCACCGCTCTCCAAGGCTTTCTGCCCGCTCTGAAAAAGCACATGGCAAACAAGGCCAGGCAGGTACTGTAGAGGGGAGGAGGACCTGGCAGCTACGCGACAAGGCGGTCACAAAGCAGCGCCTGCAATCACAACGGGTGTGCATCGCACTTGAACCTACGGAGGAATCAACCCCTGTGTAAAAGGATCTTCTAGATCCTACTAAAGGTTAAACTCTGCAAACCTGTCCACAGCCAAGCCATGTATACCTCTGTGAAGGGGGATTTTTTTTTCCCTGAGTAAATGGCTATTTTCTCCCTGTAACTGCCCTATGGGTATTAGCCCTTGGAACCATGAACTGAGATGCCTACAAGAGGGAGTCACACAGAGCAGCTCCTAACATTACAGGATTTTAATCTGCATCTCGGTGCTCAAACTGTTAAAAGGAAGGAGACCTTGAAAGCCCATTCTAGACTTGTCCTTGGTCTCAGGCAAAGTTAAACCAAACTAATTTCAGAGAGGGGTTGTATTAGGAAAACAAAGTATGTTAAAGCTCATCTAATTTTCTACCCTACTCTTGAAGGGTTACTCCCACTCTGTAAAATGGTTCTATTATTGTAGGGTACTGGGGTCTCATTGAGGTGACCTGCAAGTCATCTTGATTTGCTGCAGCTTCATTACTGTGGAGATTGTTTGAAGATTGATGCCTTGCTGAAACCGGTGGCTCAGTATGAGGTGTTCAGTTATCAAGGCAGAAACACAAGCCTTTAGCAGAGGCATAAGAATTCTTGTTAACTGAAGCTTATCTCTCATCTTACACAAGGTAGGGTACTGTAACTTTCACAGCTAGCATCTATCCTAGAAGGATTGGTGGAGGACTAGAAGGCCTTAGTTAGCTTAAGCCCTGGAAATCTTTCATCTGTCTTCATTCTAGAAATCTGCTTCAGTTTTCTTCATGTCAGTGAAGTTGTGCCCTGGTGTAGATGGGTTACTGTCTGTACTTAAAACTTGAACCCCTTAATAAACTCCAAGCAAGTTGAAGAACCAGCTAATACTTAGCAGAGTCCTAGCAAGCCTTCAGCCAGACAGGGTTCTTCTGAGGGTGAACTGCCTGCAACAGTAGGGAGTTTTACAAAAGCTTCCTTAGTGTGGCTGGTGCTGTGGGAGAAGGAAGAAACCCTCCATTGCAGACCTAATAGCAATTCCAGCAAGGAAGTTGCATCCACACAGGCAGTGCTTTGCTTATCAGTGAGGCTGTGCTGGTGAGTACTAGAGGTGTGCTGGCTACTCTGTCTGAAGACAGTTAAACTTACTGTATAGGGGGTATGGAAGGAGTCTTTGCATCAAATGCAGTCAAGACACACTTAGTGCACCGAGGTAAGCACAGGGGTGTCCTGTCAGCTAATTAGAAAAGCATGAGTTGTCAGACTGGAAATCTGAGATACCATCTTTGGATTAGGGGGAGGCTCAACTGCAAGGTAACTGTAATTACTGATTTAAAACAATCACAGTGATTGTGCAATATTCCTGGGCACTAAAGAAACATTATTGCCTACTTACAGAGCCAGCTGAACAGAAGGGAGAGCATATCTGTCAGTTGCTGGGTGTCTGTCTCCTCTGAACTGCCTTTGGCTCCAGAAGAAGATTGCTTTCTTCTTCAAGTAGGACACTCGATGTTTTAGTTGCCACCTCATTCTCTCAGAGGGTTTGAACAACTAAGAATACTCTGAATCCATGGAGCACAGAGGAATACCAATAATACTGCCTACTTATTCAGGCAGAAATCCCTCTCTAATGGCAGTTTCCAGCAACGC
>JANZLP010000023.1:13613101-13627314 GCA_026930925.1 Chelictinia riocourii
GAATCTAGGTCATCTGCATTTACCTATAAAAATCCCAGTTTTGCAAGCTGCTGTGGGCCACCTTGATGACTCTGAGGGCTCTGACTGAATGGAACAGGCCCAAGGACAAGGCCTTTTCAGCAACATGTAGACAAGTGATCCACCACAGAAATGAATTTTTCCCTAATCAGGTAAAGTTACTTTCAGCACACCGCTTGCCTGTCTTCACCATCAATACCTCTTAAAGATTACACAATGACATAGCCATACAATATCTAGAAATTCCCCAACAATCTGCTGCACAATTTGCATACACTTTTGAAAGGGAATTATATTATTTTTTAATGTCTCCAATTTTAATATAATTTATATAATACGCTTTTGAGGTCAGGGATTATGCCACAATGTTTTATAGAACTTGTTTAATTTTTTTTAATTGTACAACTCCAGTCATTTCAAACTGTAAAAAGCAAACAAACAAAAATGAAAAAAGATTTACCACATAGTGGTTTTTTTAATGCTAAAATACACTTGAAACAGAGAGATTCATTCCCAGAATTTGTCATAGTTAGGAAATTATATGAACCTAACTCATTCCATCGAAATTACTTATGAAAAAGACAAATCTGTGTAAGTATGTCCAGTTCCTTTTCCCCACTGAATCTGGTATGCCTCTTGTATTAATGGCAAAACTCTCATTTTCAGCCTAGGGCCTACAGCGATTATTAACCTAGGAACAAAGACTTCTAAACCTAAATAAAAATGTAATTTTAGGGAAGTAAATTCCACATTTAAGAAAGGAAACATTCTTGATAGATTTATTCATGAATTTATTTTTAAGGAGAGTCACTGTCCAGCACTGACTTAATTGGTCAGCACATTAGTATGGTCTTGATGGAAATAATTCTTCAAATATTGGGTAAAGAAGGAGACCAAAGGAAAAGAACTAAATTTATTGCATGACAGTTTAAATATATTAACACATTTAACCAACAACCATCCCCAGGCGCTTCTGCAAGGTTCTCAACCCCAGCAGCGGGGCAGCGGTTCCCTGTGGAACCAGCGTAGGGCGATGATGCCGGTGACTGGCACCTCTTGTTTGTAAGAGCCTCAGCCTCGACTATCAGAAGACACCTTCTGTTTCCAGCCCCAAATTATTTCTAGTGGTTTATATTTATTTGATCTTCTTTCAGCATTGTCCTTGAGTTTAAAGAGCTGTTTTCCCCTTCCTGGTGTGTTTCTGGGGTGGGATTGTTCTCCCTGGTCCTTGTTTTGCTGAAGTGAACAAGCTCTGCCCTTCAGCTTTGCGTCTCGAGATGGGCCCTTTTCATGTAAATGTTCTGCTCTGCCTTTGCTGTGCTTGGAGTTCATCATTTCTGGGCATGAGTGATGGGAACAGTACACAGTTTGTCGGTTGAAATTTCATTAGGGCATTAATGCATAATTATCTCCCCTGGAGGAGGAAGACACCTCAATTTATACCTCCTCAGATCTCATTTGCCTTTCCTAATGCTGCAGTACATCGATGTCACGCACCCGTCTGGTAACTGAGATACAGCTAGGTCTTTATCCTTCAGAACGAACACAACATCCAGTACTATTATTGTATGGAAATTGCACTTTCTGCCACCTGTTGGTCTTTACATCCGCTCTCTGACTCAGATTGAGGAGGCTCAAACGAATGTTTGGATTTTCAGAAATAAATCCATGCGAGCCAGAGACACAGCTCTTGCCTATAACCTGTGTATGTGAGAAGAGAATCAGGCTCTCCGTCTGTGCAGTCATGTCAGCCAACTTTGTAAGTGAACCCTCTAGAGAAGGGGTAGACATTTTAAAAATCATCCCAGTGGGTATATTTATGTTAGCATGTGAGGAATCTGCGTTTGGAGCAATGAGCAAATTGCTGTGCCACTGAATCAACAGGAATGCTATACGGATTGTTCCTAAGATGGTTAGGGAAGCACTGACTAACTCCAGAGGCGACACATTCAGTGCCGCTTCTGCTGTAAAGATGCTCTCTACAAGCAGAGCTTTTTGGTGAGGGATATCATCAGATTAGTCCTCTGGGTCAGTTACTGACCCTTGGCTCTGCCATCATTTATTGGTTGCACTCCAATAGTCAGCGTGGCGTGATGGGACAGATAGCCCAGGAGCTTCCCGATTATTCCTCCTGCAGCGTACGTCCCCGGGCTGACTGACTCACACTTTCATCCCTCTGCACACGAGCATCCATGCCCAGCCTGCCCACTCAGCTACTCATCTGCCACGTCCTTCATTACTCTGCTTAATGTGATTTATTGTGTTTAATCTGGTCATGATGAAAACCCAGCCAGTGTCAGAATCTCACTGTGTACAGAGCTGTAGATAATCCCCGTAGATAAGATACGGGCTAGAACAGGAAAAAGTGAAGGATGGAGTAAGAGTAAAGTGTACAAACGGACCAAATAAAAGGCATGTGAATTCTGTCTAGAAAAGGAATAACGGGGAGGGTTATTTTACAGTGGCCAAGTCTTATGGCTGCTGGTGGGGTCCAGGGAAGAGGAAAAGATGGAAAAAGATCGGGTGTGAAATGCGTAGGCGCAAGGGCACCGTAAGAGAGAGGAGAGGTACCTGTGCTCAGCTGGCACTGGGCAGAAAAAATCCAGCTGTGGCTGTTGGAAGTGCTACAGATGTTCAGCACCCTTTGGTTCATCTCCTTCTCCGTATGCTCTGTCATTTGAGTCTTCGACCTCATCCTGGTCCTCACCCTGCATCCTTAAAGAAGTTGTATGTGCGTCCCCAGGGCCTGGCAGGGTGGGGAGTGGGAAGAAGGTCTCAGCCAGACTCTCATTTTACCCTTTTCTCACTAGGTATAGCAGTGCCTGCTACACAGAGTCCTCTCTTTCCTCCTGAAAGATGGGAATATTCACAGAGAATGAGTAGTAATATGAGGAAGGAGTAATTAAGAAAATATTTCTTGAAGAGCTCACTTTTCCCAGTGTCAGCAGATGAAAGCTCTGTAATTTCCAGTCTGAGTTCAGTTTTGCATGGGGAAAGTATTCTTCGTAGAGAGAGGATGAAAACAGGCGATAATTTGGAAAATTTTGACAAAATACTACATGGCAAAAACTACATAAGGAAAATTACTCACTGTAGGAGTGGAGGATAATATTTCCTCAGCAATTGAGGACCGAAACCCAAACAAATAGGGAGGCATAAAAAGAAAGAGAACACTCTTCACAGCAGTAAAGAGGGTAACTTGTTGCTTCCTACTAACTTTATAATAAAAAAGTCCTGGTGTTGATAAAAACTTTGGTACTGGTATAATCCAGAATCACTACAGACACCAACTGCTTTTTATGTCGTCAAAATACACCAGCCAAAAGAAACGTCTTTGTGTGACAGCAGTGCTTGCAGCCCCAAGGGCCCTCTTGTCCTATGGCTTGTCCAGACTCCCAGACTTAAGCTAGAACAAGGTGAAGCCAAGATAAAAAATCATCTTCATTTTACTGATTGAGAACACAACTTGAATGACTTTACAAACTCTTGCCAAAAGTGGGCAGCCGAGTTAGAAACTGAATAACCTGTCTCTCTTGGGTTTCACATCAGTATCTTTACTGCAGGACCAGCTTTCCTTTCCAAACTATACTTATCGTGCTAATCGAGCTGCTACAAAATCATTAAATGAAGATGGATTTACAGAAATATGAAATAAACGAGCTGTTAGCACCCCAAGCAACCCTTCTCACAACACAGAGCCTTTTTGATAGCATTGAAATGAGGAACAGGGAATGTAAACCAGCGTGTTGATTATTTTCTTCAGCTCGGTGCAAAAGGTGACAGCATTTCTAAAGACCAAACCATCGGGTTCCATTTAGCTCAGTCAAACAGGCTTCATTTTTAATGGGAACATATATAACTGATATCAGAGCTGAGAAAGGCATTGCAGGTCAACTCTCCTATACCAAACTTATCATCAAAGAAATTTAGAGACATGAGTTATTAATCAATAGATACAAGTTATGCATTGCTACTATTAAAATATCACTATTAAATCATGTCTAATGTAAGCAGAGAGGAAGTGTAATACAGAGAGATACTCAATGTACGGTTGGTATGGCATTGCCCAACATGTACCTTTACAGGACAGAGATGTTCCGGTGCTTCCCATATCTCTGTATATCCCTTACTATACATCTAGGTGTATCATTTAAGGCATGAAGAAATAAGAAAAGTATCAGTGACAGAGCCATTTCTGCTCACAGCTGCTGAAGACAATCTTGTAGGAAGAAGTGGAATGCTAAACTTTTCATCCCAGCCAAAACTGCGTCTTCTTAGTAATATTTTGGCCCTTGAACTAATTACACCTTTTTTAGAAGGCAAAACCATGCGCTGATGTAGCGGCGACAAGGAGATGTTTCCATGGAAAGAGCAATGAGAGCTACTGCCCCTGTCTCAGGGCTTGATGCCGTGCGGCTTTCTAAGGGGAAGGAGGTTTCACGCTATTTTCTCCGAGTGAAACTGTGACGTGCATTCGGTATGAGCATACAACAAATACCATTTTCGGTGCATTTGTTTACCTGCGATCGTATCAGACAGGATAAGGTCGAAGCAGAGGAGTTTATACCGTTCTGTGGAGGCACGTGGAGATTCACTTTATTACATGCTTCTCCCTTTCTCACAGGCAGACGAGTATGTGCACTCAAAGGCTGCTGAGACCGGGCCTGAACTGCAATAAGTAGAATGTGCTGCAGAGTAAGTAGAACAAACTGTACAAAATCTGTATTTGTTATAAAAGCATTATGCTGCTCATTTCCACAGAGGCCATGGGAGGGGTATTTCCAATAAAATAAGAATAAAACAGGGTGCTCGGTAGCAAAATACATTGTGATGGAATCCAGGCACAGCGATTATTATTTAAGACAATAACTACTCCGCATGAGCGGAGTGATTTATCCTCATTTTTTTAATTAAGAAAACTCAGCCATGAATTGCAAAGGAAGTATTAGGTTCCATCTATGAAAAGGATTGCAGTGTCTAATGCATACGCGGAAGGATTAGCTGAAAATTGTAAATGAGAGATTTTGATCACTTCAGTCGGCTTAAGAAAAACAAACAAGCAGAGTCTAAAGAATGTATCTGAAGTGCAAGCTTCAACTGTTTTCCCATTATTCACATTCATCCAGCGGAACGTTGGAGCTTTTCCCCAGTTCCAGCCTCCCATTCTCATTGCTAGTATTTTATTGCCCAGTTGGGGAGTGCTGTGTTCACACTTTAGCACAACATTCAAAACAAGTTGTTTTTTTCCAGACTGGAGCTGGGAGGAGAGCCGGGAGCGTTACGTGCGGAGAGGGCAACGGCTGCGCGCCTGGGGGGGCTCAGCTTGGTGCCACGGGGCAGGCAGAGGTGACTTGGAACTCCCATCCTTTGGGCAGCTCAGAAATGGAATTTAAAAGGGTGTCGGTGGTTGCCAGCAGCCCAACGGGGAGTGTTTTACGGCCGAGCACCGAGCTTTCTTCTTCCCAATCCCACCACCGCCTGGGCACGACCTCTACCACGAAGGGAACGGCCAAGGGCCACGTGTGCTCACCCTCTTCTGCTCTTACACTGGAGGGATTCCCAAGAGCTGATCCGGATTAGCCATGAGGGTCAGGCTTCATTTTGTTGTGCCTTTTCTGGAAATTCCCTCATCCACGCTGGGAATCTGCCTTACAGCCTGCTGTGGCTGTCGGGCACAGCCCGTGAGCAAGCAGGATGGAGCCTCTTAAAACATTCCTTGGTCTAGTGGTGGGCTAAATTCCTCGGCTGCAAAGGCAGGTTTATGCTCATTCATGGTAGGATTCACTCTAGATTAGCAACAGCCACAGTTGTAATCCTTCAAGAACTGCAAATATTAAACACGTGACGTTCACACGAAAAATGGAGTGGGAAAGGTGCGTAAAGCACAGGGTTCTCACAAGCACCGTGCGAGAGAAAAAATGTACATTTTTCTTTCAGTGTAAATGATTTTCAGTTGCTTTACCTGAACTGGGACTTCAGTTATGTTCCAGAAAGTGTTTTCTGTAGGAAGGAAATCTGGAGGTTTAATTAATCAAGTCGCCTAGCTAGGACAGAGAAGATGCTGACATAAGAAAACAACCTAAGAGCTTTTGAAAGTTAAATAAGAAACATTATCGTCACATTCCTTCATTCTACAAGTATTTGGCCTGTTCCACCGGCTATCGTTTGTACTTCTTTGCTCTTTGTATTTCTATTAAAAAACCTGGAAGCTGGACTCTGACCTTTCCCTTCTCAGTTATACCGGTCTACATTCCTTTTCTTTAAAGCTGCTCGCTTTATACTTGAAAGTCATTTCATTTCTCCTACTGCATAATTGAACACCCCAGAAACCGAAAAGCAACCTCAGCCAGCTGAGCCCTTTCTGCTTTTCCTGTACAGAACTGGGGAAAACTTTTCATGAAAGTTGAAGCTTCAGGTTTAACCTGAAGATTGAGTTTATGCAGAAGATCCTGAATGATTTTGGAAGTGGGAGAGTTATCACGTTGAGTGAAGCTGTAGGGGCAGTGACAGTGCATAGTAAAGGAAAATGACAGATATGGGAAGATGTTTTGATTATTTTGGGATGACATACATGTGCTGGAGGAGACTGCCTTGTGGCTGACTCCTTTCCCACCTTCCAGAGATGCATCTCACTTTTCGGTTGTTATACGGCCTTGCTGTCGCGATATCTAGCTTTTCCTTCGGCGGTTTGAAAGCTTATAAAACCAGGGTGCCAACCACTGCTGAGGTGGAGGTATAATACGAGGTTTGTTTTTGATATGAAAGTGGTCAGAATGACATTGTCACACAGCTAACCAGCGCTGTCACCTCTTTTCTAGTTCTGCCAAGGTGTCACCTTAAAGCGGTGAATTCACCACTTCCCTCTAATGTATTGTAAATGCATTTATGCATTTGCATATGCAAAACTTATGACCTGATAATGCCTGGCTTGGCAGCATTTTGCGAGACAAAGTGATTGATGCTCTTTCATAGCCTTTGACTGAGTTCATTCCAAGCGTCAGGTATAGTATTTATACCTCTAGGACAGGACTAGAATATCATATTTTAGACTTTTAACTTAGCGATTTGGACTACCGTTGGAGCATCCCTTGTCTATGCTGGTACCCGAGGATTTAGTCAGCTGATGTGTTGACACATCTAAGGTAAACAGACAGGTGTGTGCTAAGATTTCAGAAAAAAAAGGCATAGAATATAAAATAATGCAAACCTCACAATACTAAAATACTAATATATTTTAAGCAGACATAACCTGTACTTCAACTTATTCAAGTGCAGCAGCATTTTGAGTATAGAGCACTCCAAGCAAATAATTCACAGAAAAGAAAAATTGAGTCTAGGTGGGGTAGAATGTGGAAAGTCACAGTTGTGAAGTTTTTATGAGATTAGGCTAGTTTATGTCATAAAACGTTCCGCAAGCTGCCGTTGCCTGTTGTGTATTCGCCGCTTCTCCACAGGCAGCAGTGCTGGCGAGCGGCTGAGGCAGATCCTCTGCCTGCTTCCGAGAGGATCCTGCCAACGGCCTTATCCCCTCATCCAGCTCTTCAGGGTGAGATGGAGTTTTATCACGGGACACGATGACTAGAGATAAACCATTTACTGAAATGAGGACTACTCTCCAAAAATGCAGCAGCAAAGTTTCTGTGCTACAAAGCTGACTAAAGTGCTCTGCTATTTTCTTGTGGCAATAAATAAAATTATTCAGTTGTCTAATTATCTAGGTTTTTTATGACTGAACTAGGCTGCAGTTTCCAGAATATTTAGGATTGGGCTGGTGTGTATTTTGTGCTAAAGCTGTGTGTGCCAACAGAGTGATGCCAGCATTTGGAGGACCTTTCTTTATTGGTGTTTTTCTGCTAGTTCTTTTAATGTCAGTTTAGTTTTGAAAAGCAGTAAGCTTGTTATTTGAAAGACTGCAAAAATAAATATTAATGAGTATCTTTAAAATGATAGCAAACCAAATGATGCGGCAAAAATAATTGGCATCTGTATTGCCTGGTCAACGGATCAAAATATCACCGCAAACCAGCAGAAGGAGGTGGGAGGCTTTCAAGGAGGTCAGGGTGCTTCCAGGCGAGGGTGACGTCCATCACCCGTCTGGCGGATGGGCTCTTGACTTCGTCATTTGGGCGCAGAGCAGAGGTGTGCTGTCACACAGCTGCTTTGCTTCCCTTTGGAGATGGGATGTATGAAGTAATGCCCGTACGTAAGAGCTGGCTGTCATTTTGAGCCTTCATTAATTTAATTTCCAATTTTTGTCAAAATGAAGTGCTCGTGGAGGTCTGCTGGGCAGGTGCAGTTGCAGTGATTTCTGCTTTATCTTGTCTGCAGACTTGTTTTAATCTGTTTTTTACTGGGTTTCCATTTTCTTGTTCAGGTACTGCTTTTCAAAAACATAATGTCCTTTCAGTATATATGTTCATTACTTAAAGAATTAATGAGTATTAGTAGGAAAAAAATACAATAAATACTGATATCCTGAAATCAGATATGGAACATACATTTTTATATTGGTTTTGATTTTACATATTATTAGTACTTTTTTCTTTACCATAGTCATTGCCATTTTAGTTCTGAAACCGCTTTATGCAGTGGTATATGTACTTAAGCTAATACTGCACACAAAAGCAATAATTATATATCTGTATCCCCATTTTTAACCGTATATAATAGGGTTTTGTTTGTTGCTTTTTTCTTTACAGGACAAAGAAGTATAATAAACATTACTCAGAAGACTGGTCTTATTTATTCATTGAAATTAGAGGAAAATACATTTTTTTAATTCTGTGTTTGCCTTTATTCTCAAAGATAACGGTAGCAAGAAGCAATTGCTGTGTACTGTAACTCAGCACATATTTTGATAGTCATTTATGACATGCACAGCTGAAGTCAGTCATCTGGATGTACAAAGCAGCATAGATGGGGTGCACAGTAAATGTGGACCAGACACTCCTTAGCGATTGTTTGATGCTGACTCTTCTGAAATGGTAGAGGAGACAGCTAATCCAGAAATTGGGTGCTTATTATCTCCTTGAGGTTTATGCTCAAAACAAGGAGTATTTCAAAGTCTCTTATTTAAGACTGCTAATCTGATCAAGTGCATAAAATGCTCCTGCTTGATACTTGGGCTACATCAACCCATTTCTGTGCGATTGGACCAAACTTGCGCATTCCTGGTTTGCTTTTTGCTCTTGAACTTTTGTTCCTGGCATTTCTTGTGGCTTACTTTCTTCTCCAGTATGTTCCTTCATGTGATTATCCATTTTCTCCCAACTCTTACTCTCTTCTTTCTGTGTCTGTTTTGCAAAGAAAAAATTAACTTTAAAAAAGCTACCTCATGCACATTCACAGTTCTGAGCTAACCCCTTTACCTTTTCTTCCCCCTCAGTGTGTGGAGTATTTTCACTCTCAAATCCTATGTGCTTTCTCTGTTGGTTGTTTAAAGAGCCCCATAGACTCATCTGCTGCCTCCCCCCACTTCCTCTTCGTCCTCCTTTCTCAAGTTTTAAGTTAGATTTTTTGATATTTGGGGGGGTAGTTCTGTCTGTCCTTCCGGATATGTTAAACACTTGTTATTTAGTTCCTTTTTTATCTTGAAATAAAATTATAAATCCTTACCAAAAATTTAAAAAAATCCTAGAAAATGGTAGTTTTTAGTGATCTAATATGCAATGTCCTGGAGATTCAAGCCTAGCTTTTGCTTCTCAGAAACAGCCACTGGTGAATATTAAAATGCACAGCTAAGAAGGACTAATATTGCAACAAAACATTAATTTTCATTGTACCAATACCCAAAAGCATGCATACATTTATATCCAGACAGTATTTGCAATTCCTTTGGTTTATACAGACAGTCACACAGGCTTACATAAATTCACAAAGAGCTCTGCAGAGAGCACATTGTAAACTGTGGTTGAGATGGATTTACTTCAGGATTAGCACAGACATCTTTGCATGATCATTTTGAACTTTCTTTGTGCATGGAAGTTGTCCAAAAAGGGAACAGAAAAATCACAGCCAGCTCAACCAGCACTGCCAAATCTGCTGTAACGGAGACCCCTAAGAAATAGCCTGTCACCCAGCGAGGGGACAGATGCAATGCAAAAGCACTGCTTTATTATTTGTCTTCCAATTATGTGTGAAGTAAGAGCTGCCTCATGTTAACAAAGATCAACATGTCAATATCAACTTTAGTCCTGGGACAAGTGATGTGATCAAAACCTGTCTCTGGTATTCCTCTAATTCCAGAAGGAAGCAGACTCACTGGGGACAGGCTCCCTGTCATTGCCCACCACCATTAGCAAGCTGCTGTGGCAGGGCAGTGACTGGTGCACCATGACCCCAGCCTTAGGAAATCCAAGCAGTTTTATAGAAGCTCTTCTTTTTTGGGGAGGAACCATGTGATTTAGGTAGAGCTAAAAAAAACAGAGCCGGCACTGTCAGCAACAGTCTCAGAAAAATCACTTGCAAGCCACTTGTAGGCTTGCATATATTCATAGAAATTGTTCACTAAGCAATTTCAAATAATGAACATACAAATTAAGTTGTCAGCAGGAGACTGCTCACGCATAATTTGGGAACAGGGATAATTGCTAAGTGTGATTGGATAAATTGTTTACTTTGCACAGTTTAGATAACTTCAATAGCAAACAGTTTTGCTCTGCCGTTATACCTCAAGATCGTGTACCCCTTTGGATAAACATCTATGACAACTAGTGCATCTGTTAAAACCTGGATACTTTGACAGATCATTTTAGAAGAAAGTTGGCTCTAAGTTTGCAACAATCAATTACTATACTATCAGTCAGACACCTGGAAGCCCTGGGACATGATATTTTGTATCTCAGATTCAGACAAAAAGATAGCCCTTCTTGTATAAACAAGAGACGCCCTCCCTGCAGATGTGGCATAGGAAAAATTGCCTAACTATACCAGAAAGTGACTGCCGGAGGGTCAGAGGTAAAACTGCACCAGAATGCACAGGCTCCTCTTAAATAAACCTCCAGAATATTGAATAGCTGAGACAGTATTTATCATTCACAATCTCTTCCATACAAACTTCCTTCTAATAAAACACAATTCTTGAGGATGCTTTCAGGCTAAACACAAATAATTTTTCTGTGGAAAATGCGTGTAATTTTTCAGTTATATGGCACGTAATTTCAGCATCTGGGATGAGATTTATCTCACTGAAATGTGGCACTTCTGAACTATGCCAGCATATTTCATCCCACTCCAGACAGTTGTCAAACACACAGAGGATTAATTACTTTCTGAAACAGCCTCTTTGCATTGTCTATAGAGGGAGTTTAAAGGATTAGAGTAGGCATCTTTTAGCCTGTAGATGCTGAGTACACTTCCTGAAACTATAAATGGAAACATTTCATAGATCTTGCCATTGTCTGAAAATAGCCCTGTCAGCCCGGCACATCTGGGATCCTGAATACAAAGCATTTGTTCTCTTTAGTGAAAAGTTTGCCTAAACAAGGCTGCAGAATCGGTCTTGCGTTTGGAAGAGGCAGAGCACTTGCAATTTTACAAAAAAGTTACTTTATCCTCTGCTTAATAAAGTCTTTCAATGCCTGGCTAGGCTGAACTGAGAAGCAGGAGAGGGAGGCTCTGGTCTCAGCTCTGCTTCTGAACTCCGGCCCAACATCTGCTGAGCAACACCTCCCCGCATCGTCAGCAGGCCTTAGCTCCCCTGTAACACAGAAGAACAGCCAAGAGGTATACTGCCAAAGATCACAAAGCAGGTTGCTGGAGATAAGGAAAAAAGACTGAGCAATTTGCAACCTTCATGTGACGTTTTCTACTGTGGACTATAACTGTGGAAAATAACTAAATAATTGGAGAAAGTACTTAAGCTATCAAGAGTTTAATAGAAGAAGAGAGAAATACGACAGAGGGAAAGCCTGCATCAATGAACAGCTGTAACACCATTAGACCTGTCTCTGCTAACAAAATGCATAAATTCAACACAAATCTCTAAAAATTGATCTGGCTATTTGAAGCCAACTCTTCATCAATGTAGAAGCAAACAGTTTTTATTTCTTGCCTCTGTCAGATTAATTTATATTAGCAGACTTCAGTGAACTTGTACTTCATTGACACAGGAGGTTAAACCAACTGTTTAAGTCTTTACAGGGGTTTAACAGTAGGACATTAAACTGATTTAATTAAACCAGCCCATTCTTCTACAGTACATGAGACCTTGGCATAAGAGAGTAAACTTTACTTAGTACATTCTACTTAGAGAATGTTTAATTTTTCTGTACAACTGTAGATAATGTTATCTCTGTTATCAAATATTATCTATATAACTAAAGGTTATGTAAAGTTATGGCCATTAATATCTGCATAGGACTATGTGCTATTATCTGTATAATTGATGCTAGTCATTCTGTTAGAGAAAGGAAGGTTTTTCTTCCATGTGTGCGTGCACCCCACAGGACAAGACTAGAGCCCATCAGAGCTGTCTGCTTACAGTCCTCCTGCAGGGCCAGGAGATAGGGGCAGCTCTCGGATCCTCCCTCATTTCTCTCTTTCTGCTGACAGCTGTACTAGATACCACCACCTGCGTTACCCACAGAGCCTTGGTTCTTACCGCTCTGCTGCACAGGGGGAATGACACTTAATGACGAATACAGTGAAACATAAAGATCCCAAGAGACTAGCTGCAATCAGGACAAAGTTCTACACCTTCTACATGGCTGCAAATATTATTAGTTCATTGCTGAGCTTTCCTAACTAGGATTTTCTGCATTGGGCTAAGCAGATATGGTTTACCACCCAGGCTCCCCACAAAACCAGGGAAGACCGGGAGGGTAACAAGAGAAGTACAGTCTTCATAAAAGACACAACTAGTACAACAAACTGTTCTTCTTCAGTGCATAACGTTCAGTAATGTGGTAGAAAATGCTTAAATGTCAGTCTAGATTTGGACAGGAGCTCTCTGACAGCCTTCTTTGTGCTGCTTTTGGAAGCTACTTGGCTTTGCTCCAGCAAGCATAGCTGAGTATTATCAATCTCAAACACATGCTAGATACTATCTCCTGACTGTTGCTGCAACCATACTATCCTGACTCGCTCTTCCTGCCCATTTTCAAGCTCACTTACTTTGCATATCTCGGGAAAGAGCAAATACATCCATAAGAATGACTGGCCAATCAGAGGAAATGCAGTCCCAAATCAAGTCCTTCATAATAAATTCATCATATATTTTGGAAAATCAGGTCTTACAGCAGGTAGCAGGATTTATAAAAACCCTGTTCACATGGCACACATCACTGGAAAGATCGCTATCTTTTCTTCAAATGTAAAGCCAAGGACAACCATAACAGAGCCAGAGCCTCTTGGGACACATGTTGATGTGTACGTGTATAAAGAGTTACTTCAAAAACGGTTCAGGATTCTGTACACTTTCCTAAAATATTGAAGTATAATGCTGACCATATGCTCTTGGCTGCTAAAAAAACCCCAACCCAATTTGCAGCTAGCTCATCAGAATATATTGAACGGTATTTTCTGCCTTTGCAGTCCTCATTTATCATGGACGTCAGGTTTTGGGATGGGCAGGGATGCCCACAGGCTGTATCTGGAATGCCTTTCGTTGCTGGAGCTGAAGGCAGGCCTGCTGGCTATTTCGCGTGCCCTGCGAGACTGGCGCTACGTCGGCATGCAGGGACACAAGTGGCCCGCTTTGGAAGCCTGTCACTTCTGGGAGCTGTCAAACTGCCGCATGAACAAACACGGTGACATTTCTTAAACATTATGCTCGTGACAAAGCAACCGCAGCAGGTGCCAAGTTGAGAGGAGCGGTTTTATACAGGCTATTGTGGCTCCTTGGCTCACCATATAGGGGAAATACTGCTTGCCATTCGTTTAGGGGAGAATGCAGCTCTTCTAATTTTAACCACCCCGAGGCGAGGCCCCTTGCCTAAGCTCTGGGTTCCTTCTGCCCTGTGGAGGCACCTCACCCCACGTGCGGAGACACCTCTGCGGGGTGACTCGCCTCCCCCGCCGTGTCTGGATGCCTGGATTGGGCGCTGCTCAGGACCCACAGCCTTCAGACCGGGAGGGAATGTCCGGGGCCGATGCTCAGGCCCGGGGGCAGTGGCACCACGCACAACATAGCGGCCCGCCGGCCCCTCGCGCCCCCGCGACGCCGCACCTGGCGCTGCAGCGCCCCCTGGCGGCCC
>JANZLP010000023.1:13687495-13700684 GCA_026930925.1 Chelictinia riocourii
TAAAATTGTACTGATACTTATCTTGGAAAAACACCCTTTATTCTTTAAGATAATTACTATTTAGTATATGGTTCTTTCCTCCCCAGAACTCTCTCAGCATTTGGGGGTGCCAACTGTGACCCTTGAGAGAGATGATGTCTGGAAGAAGGGGGGGAGCATTCAGAAGACTTTGTATTGCATCCAAGAGCTGGTTGCCAAGTTTTCCAGTAAATACATTTTTGGGGTGCAATTTCAAGAAACAAGCAATGAAAGCATCTCAGCAATGAATCTGAGTGGAAAAGAGAAAAAAGAGAATGGCTACAGATTACCTGAAAGTGCTAACAAGAAAAAGAGCCCATGGGATGCAAAGCAAATCACTGTACCTCAGTTTAAACAAATGCTTTCAGACTTGTTCTCAGTTCGAGGGTCACCATTCAAGAACAAGGGCTCTAATCCTCTTCCTTCTGACTGCATCTCTGGTAATAAAAAGGAAAAGGAGGAGGAAGAGTGGGATTTGGAACAAGTGATGCTTGTCTTGGGACCCCTTAGAGGTGACTGCAAGGAAGCTTTCGCTGCGGCTTGTCATCTTTTGTTGGATTGTACCACATTCCCAGTCTATCTTTCAGAGGAGGAGATGGAACAGTTGTATCTCTCTCTTTTTCAGGTTCCTGGTAAGAAAAGATTCCTTTACTGAGCAACTTGAGCTTTTGAGGATGCAAATAGCAATATGAGCTTGGCTATTTCAAGATGTGTGACGAGGGCCAGTAGTAATGCCTTTTGACAGGGCTGAAAGCAAGTTGTGTATAAATTAGACTTACCCGTATCAGCATGTATTTTGTATCTTGCAGATGAGGGACAATTTTTACCAAGATTTTTAAAATCACATTCTTTTGAAAGCTTTCATTACAAAACTTGTAGCTGAAGGGATGAAAAGACCTTCTGGGCTGTAGAGCCTTGTGGCATGGTTCAGGATTTTCAGGAAATCTGTCCTCCCCCCATCCATGTCAATCCCTGCCCCTCTCCCTGCCACCCCCCAAAAAGGATGTGTTAGGGGAAGATGGGTATAGGTGTAAAACTGGAGCTCTAAACCATAACAGAAGCAAACAGCTCTTTCCCTAACCCTCAGAATTCAAAGGAGTCTGATGTAAGCTAACATATAAGAATAATCTTTTATAATTGGAGGGTCTCTTTGTTCCGGGAATTCAAGTTCATTAGCTTTAGCAGGAGCAGTTATTGGCCTGAAGGCTGGTTGACAAGATAGGTTTGTAGTGAATGGAGAGGTGGGAAACTGGAAAATTGGGTTCTCTTCCTCAGCTCACCTCTGTCTTCCTTAGCAAAGTGATGATATGCCCATCATCTACATGGGTGAGCTATCTGCTTGACATGAACATGTTTGCATATTTGCAGTGCCTTCCATGTGATCAGCAATGTAGCTGAACTTAGAAGGCTTGCTTTCATAATTGTGTTTCTTTGGAATATCATCCTAGGATTATAGAAGCTTATTTCCAAAATTCTTTTCAACTGTATACCCTAGAGAATACAGTAAGTTTTAAAGCCAATAGGGAAGAACCTCTGATAATGAAGGTCTGGGTTGAATATGATACAGAAGTTGTCTGATGTGGAGAAGGAAGAGTGGTCATTTTGTTCTGGTAGTAAAGCAGTTAAAACATTTGGTTTTGAAGCCAGAGGTGTGAACTCATACTTCAGACTGTCTCCAGTCAAGCCTTAATAAAGCTTTATTTGATTATTCACAAATAATCAGAGGCAAAGATGGCTTGACTTGCTGGTAGCCGTATCAGTTCCTTGTGTGTTTCATGGTTTCTGAAATGATATGCGTCAATGCTACCTGTAAGCATCCTTGGATCAGCAGACCTCTGTTGTTGGTTTTGACAGTGACAGATGGAAAACAGCAGCTGTAAAAACTAGTTGTGAATAAACATAAACTGGAAAGCAGAAATCCACTAGTTACTGGGTTACTGAGCTCCTGCAAGAGCTTTCTGCTGGGAGAAATAGGGAATAGAATATAACTTGCTTTGAAGCAAGTCCCTTCTGAAGTGAGGGACTTGATGATAGCATGACAGTTGGATATAGGCAGTCATTTTTGTCTCGTGGTCCTGTGAGCTTGATTGAAGAATTCTTGAAAACATCTTGAGATTATTCAAAAACTTTTTTCTCACTTATCTTCTGAGGAGGTTGTGATGCCAGCTTCCCTCTGTGGCTGAAGTCCTTAATGACAATATGCTGTTGTGTGAGTGACTGCTACGTTCAGAACGTGTCCATCTTCACACTGCTGGAGGTGATCAACCATTCCCAGTCACTGGCACTTGTGATAGAAGACAGAATGAAGCGGTACAAAGTGTCTGGCCACAACCCCTTCTTTGGAAAGCTACAGATGGTCACCCTTCCTCCCATTGCTCCTGGAATTCTAAAGATCATCTCAGAGAAAACAGATTTCTACCAGGTGTCAATTTTCTTTTTGTTTTTTACTGCTGAACTACACTGAACCTCTAAGGATGGGGTGGGAAAGCAAATGTTATTTGCATGGGTGTTTGGGGGCAGCATGTTTATGTTACAATGACACACTGCCATTTTTTGCTTCCACAAGCATTTGAAAGCAATTGCATTCTTCTTCATGTGCTTCTGCACAGGATGTTCAGAAGTGGCAGGTTATTTTCAAATTGCCCATTGGTTTTGTGCCCAAATTCTTGGGAGGTGTAGGTATAGTTGATTTCTGACTTGAAGGGTTTGGTTTCATTAGCTTGAAAGCTACACTTTAGAGAACTTTGATACCACTCTTAAGTTTTCAGATAAGAGAAAATGTTAGTGGGTGAATTATAATGAAAACTTTCCCTTCTCCTTGTTTTCAGGGTATATATTTCAAAGATGCTTTCCTTCTCCTGACCATTTAGTGATAGTGTTGGTATGAGGTATATTCTTAATTACTGTGTTTCCAATTGCTGTGCCTGACACATGTACAATCTGTTAAGTTTTCACCCAGAATATAGAAGCAGAAATGCTTTTCTTAGTTTCTGGTGCATGTACATTTTAATTGCCTGCCCTACTAGGGTAGTAAAGTTGCATTCCTGTAGGTCTGAGTGTGTGACCTGAATTCTTGCTCTTTGCTAAACTAAGATGATTTGGAAATCTCTTTTGGTAATAGAGGGCATTTATGCAATGGAAAGCTTTTAAGTCAGGAAAGAAATGGCACATTATTATTATTATTATTATCATTATTATTATTATTATTATCATTATTATTATTATTAGCTGTTGTTATTTTTCCCTAGAGGGTAGCTTGCGTGCTCTGGAATCAGCTGAACAAAGAGACACGTGAGCATCATATTGCCTGTGTGGAACTGTTCTACAGGCTGCACTGCTTGGCACCAACAGCAAATATCTGCGAAGATCTTTGAATGCTAATATTTGGAAAAACAATATTGGGAAAGTCATCTTCTGGGAATGGTACCCGTAAAAATCTATTTCCATAAAACGACAGAAAACAATAACATCTCATTCACTCTTACGGCAACCTTCATGAGGAGAAAGATGAAGAGAAGTATACAACTTTATCAGATGTCCTGAAAAATAAGACAATATTTTTATCAGAATTGTCTCTAGTGGTGGTGGAGGACTGATGAAAAATAGGAAAGGCAGGAAATATATGTGTAAACATTTTTATCTGGCTAAAGTTCTGAGTTGCAAATGTGAGAGATGCCTTAGAGAAACATTAGGCAGCCAGATCAAGGTAACTTGTGAGGCCCCTAGAAGTCATGGGCTTTGTGACAGGAGATATAGAGCTGATGTGATAGATTTAAAAATAATTGCGATGGTAGATTTAAAATTGAAGTGAGTGATTTAGAAATAATTAGGAGGATGGTCATAATCAAACGATCCGTGTGACTTGTGTGATGAGAAGACCACAGCTATAAGCCTTAATTTTGTTTCTCCATCTGTTTTGTATCAGGGTAAAGCCTATCCATGTTTGAAAGATTTATATCCTTATGATGGCTTCAGAGTACTGTCCGAATATAAATAAAGACTTATAATCAGCTACAGTATATTATTTTTAAGTGGATTATTTTGTATTCAGTGGCAGGGCAAAGTCAGATTTTGCCTATGCACACAGATGCCATTGCTTCAAATGGAAATTCCACCATGATTACAAAATCAGGCCCTTCACTCCTTACAGGATAATCATTAAAAATCTGCAATAGTATTTTCACCCAAATAGCTACGTAGAAAGGACTGTGATACAACATTATTCACAAACCAAAAAAAAAAATTTCTTGTTGGCTTCACTCTCTATGGGGATTTTTGCAGTATTGCTTTGTCTCAGTGTGTAAAGACTAGCACATTGGGAACCTGCAGCTCCCAGGAAAGCAGCTGCCCAGCAAGCTTCCAGGTGACAGCTGGAGTTACAAACAGGAGCTGCAGCTTAGCAAGAGAACAGGCTGTCTTCAGCTGCTTTTGGAGGCTACAACATCCTGCTGTATCTACAAAAATAGGAGGAAAATCCTCAAGTGGTGTAAATCTTCATGGCATCAATAACTCCAAAGGATTGGTGCAAGTTTATATAAAAGGGTTTGAACTTCCGCCCTAAAGTTACATGCTTAGCACCTTTGCCTCCTCTGGTCACCTCTTTCGTCATTCCGTCCCTTCCTTTGCTCAGCAAACAGCAAAGATAAAATAAATATAAAATAAAATAAAAGCAAATAAAAAAAGGCAAATAAATAAATAAAATAAACGCAAATAAAATGCAAATAAAATAGCCGTGCAGGCTGAGTAATGACTCAGAGAGCATTTCTTTTGGAAGAGCTAGCAACCGAGCAAACCCCCAAGCTGGACCGTGTAACCTGTGAGCAAAATGGCACGTAGCAGACCCCCCTCACCGCCTGCCCCCGGCTTTCTGGAGAGAGAAGCACAAGGTGCAGTGGTCTTCTAAAATAATACACTGCTCTGATATTTTCCAACTTCTGGGGGAAAAAAATGGCCTCTGAGACACCTAGTGAAATGCCATGGTTTGGCTGGGTGACCTGGAGAGGGAGGCAGGTTGTGGAAATGCACTTTCTGGCATTTCCACAAACCCTGCATTGCAAGCACTGCTGGACTGCAAAACTGAGCCAAAATTTCTTATCTTGTTTGAAGTAAAGGTTTAAGGGCAGAAATGAGGTTTAAGCAGACCCTTGCTGGGTCACACAACCAGGATTAGCTCAAGGGATGACCGGCTCCGTACAGCTGGTAGCCGCTCTACGGGCTGAGCTCTGACACGTTATAATACAAATACTGCAAGCGCAGAGGTTTGGAGCACTTGACAAATAATTTTTTTGGTGAGAACAATTTCAGAACTAAGTAATTCCAAGTAAACAAGGGTTTTACAGTCATGGAAAACACACAGTGAGATAATCAACTTTAAAAAATGAATAAATAAAGTTGCCAGGAAATTAATAAGTACTGCCATGCATCTGCAACTCAATTGTTAGTCTTCTGCAAGATAATATTATAAACCATCACGTACAGCTGGAAAGCACTGGCGACCAAATTATAAAGGGTGTAGAATATAGAATAATTCCCCTCCAATTTACCAGGTCCTCAAATTTATCTTTTAGCCAGCTCTTTTAGCCAGCAGTTATTCTGTGCTACTTAGGGATCATCCACCTCCCACATAGTGGGAGAAAGTGCAAGGCTAATATATCACAGACTCTCATAAAAAAATTGTCCTTCATAGAAGGGCAGTTCTGAAGATGAACTGTCTAAGAGTATCCTAAGGTACCCCATGAAATGCAAAAGCAGTCTTATAGAGCTAATAACAGTTTTTCTGAACTTGCTGATAAAACAATTAATGTCTTTCTTCATTCAACAGCAATTCTCATCCCATTAAACACTGGGGAATCTAATTTTCCTTAGCTAAGCTGAGTCTTTCCTACCTAGAATGACCCCTGTGAAATGACATGCAACATCAAGAATTGCATTTACAGTTCTTTTAGCTCTTTGATGTCTATAAAGATGATGATCCCAGGAAAGTGTCACATTTGCAATATTTATTCAAGCATGTGTAAAAATAAAATTTAAGTAAACGCACTTAATTTCCGTTCTGCTACACTTAACCTGATATTGGTCGCAATGAGAATTTTTTAAAGACAAAGCTAATTTCTTCATTTGTTCCAATTTAAGTGGATGAATTTAGCTTTTGTGAGCTGAAGGAAAGAGCAGGAATGGCAGTTGAAGTTTAAGGAGAGCCTGTACCGGGCAAGCACAACTGGGAAAGGCCCTGTGCTGCCAGTGGTTAGTCTTCAAGAAAATCCATGCCAGAGTGAGTGATGAACTGGACTGAGAACCCTTCCAGCCGCCGGCTGGTGGGAATATGTGTATTGTCTGTTGGTACAACAGCTCAGAGAACTGAGGAGCCAGGGAAGGAAAGTTAATTACTGAGAACTGCAGCTTCATTAAGATGTATTTTGTAAAGAGCACACCTTGCCTGGTGCCCTTGCGTGAGCGCCCCTTCAGAAAGCACCCCAGAATTCAAAAAGCAGAAGACATTGAATTTATGGGAATGGACCCCAAGCACAGCACCACTTGGGTTTTGCCAGCGTGAGTTTTAGGGTGTCTCTCTCTTCCTTCAGGGAGTGAGTTTGGAGGGTTTTTTTTCCCCTGGAAGTGGAGATCCATCCGTGAGGTCCTCCCTCTGTGACGCCTGCTAGGGAGGAGATGGAAAGGAAAATGTGGGGAAACATAGAGGGAAGGGTTTCCTGAAGAGAGAGGGAAGAACCAGTGAAATCCTTCAAAAGGAAGGACAAACCCCTCCAAGATCCTCCCAAATTGGTCTTTCAGCTTCTAAAAGGAAAGGTTTCTTATGCCCAGGTGGGCCTTGCCTTAAGCATCAGTGCCTCCAAGGAAAAAGGCAGCCCTACAGATCCAGCTGCTGCACTGGATTTCATTTCATTCCCAGAGTATCTTAGGCAGACCGAGACAGGATTCGTGATTTCCATTCCTTCATTACTGAAAGAACAAAATAAATAAAAAAAATAGAAGACCAATAGTTAAAAAATCATTTATTATTGATGATTTGCGTTCTAACACTGTGTGCACTTGGAGCTGTTGTGCCATGTGATTTATTAGGATTTTCAGGCTTTTCCTTATTGTTGGATCTTTAGAAAAGATGCAATTTAAAGGTTAGTGTTGCTGAAGGCATATAATGGTTCAGTAATTGAGAAACCAAATGGAAAACACATTTCTATTTCAGACTGTCAGTCTGATGAAATGAAAAGAGAACTAGTTAAAAATACCTAGTGGTTTTGAACTCATATGTCGTCAGCAGACGACACAGAAAACACGAGTGAGGGTGTCTGCACGATGACAATTCTCCATACAGGCACACGGGATCCCTAACTTACTGTATTTATGTATAAATATAATTAACTCATTTGCTGGAATAATCCCTGAACTAATAAAGACAATATTTAATTTTGCAATGAAGTACAATAATACATAGAAATGCAATTTTGCCATTCAAGATATGCATCGGAAAAAAGATTTACCTTCTTAAATCTTTTTTTTTTTTATTTCCCACTCATCGTTTCTGATAAGTTGTGATGTCTATTAACCTAGTGCATAGATTCCCATGGAAAAAAAAAAAATTCCCCATTAGTTAAGTACCTGGCCATGCGATATTTATTGTCTATATTGTTTTAGAGAGGAAAATAAGAGAAACATTTTTTTTTTCATCTCTCTGGGTTCTAGAATCCAAAGGATTTTTTTTAAAAAAAGTCCTTTTCTTGACTAATAATACCTGCTGCTTAGAGCTATTAATAGTTTCTCTTCCAGATGTAAGTATTTTAGGGGCTACTGTTAATCTGGAGTCATTTTGGCAGAAAAATCAATCCTCAAGTCATATAAATGAGATTAATTGTCTTTTCCTGGGAGGCAGGAGGCAGACGCAACTGCCCCCAGGGCTTTGCCATCCAGCACAGAGGAGAGGGCTGCAGCAAGGTGGCATCACACAGGGGTTTATCTGAAGATAAGAAAGAAGATCAGTGAACAGAGGTGTTCTCCGCTTGCTCCTGAGGAAAGCAAAGCTTTTACTTACAAGTGCAGTTTTACTCAGAGAACTGACAGTACACGTGGTGTTGTCTGTGTCGTACAAAGTGTTTTTTCAGTAATTTCCAGACTGAATTTGCTTCGGTTATTTTTGTGTTAGGGCTTTATGTAAGGATTCAGACCTGCCTGGGGAGGAGCCGCTGTGCAGACGTGCCTTTGATTGGCAGCCTGGTCCTTTAGGACAGTAAACTCTGGTGTGATAACTCCTTAGAAAACTCAATTTTTAAAGAAACAGAGGAAATGAATGGGAGAGTTGTTAGGAAACAGGAGTAGAATAGGAGAGGGTGTAGCTTTGGAAGGAAAGATTGGAAGGAAGAAGTTACAATATGGAACCTTTCTTGACCTCAAATATGTTTTTGCTGTTTTAGAGGCTGCCTTGCCTGCAGAAGAGAGAAGCTGTCATGTTCTCGTCTGCATCACCTTGAAAGAAAAAAAAGGCTGGCTGGCTGCTGGGCTACAAATGGCTCCTGGGAAGCAGAAGTAAGAGTGAAGGAAAACATCTAAATGGTCCATTAAATGTTCCAGGAAGCCTTAAATGAATAAGGGCTCTGAATGAGCATTGTGTACATGTGTACATATTTTTTTCCCCCTCCAAATAACAGAAAAGTATATTATCTTTTAGTTACTGTTCTTTCTTAATCCTGTAATAGAAACTACTGATATTATTGCTCATAAGGAAGAATTAATTCATTGCATAAGCAAAAAAAAAATTCTAAAGCAGATACATTTAAAAATGCAGCAAGTAAAATGCATTGTTCATACTCAGGAACAAACTACTGCAGACCATGCATTTGCACATCAAGGTGTAGCTGTAATCACTGCTTTCAGTCTTGTGTTACAAAATTAATTTGGAGTCTGTTGTATAACTTATGTTTGTGGTTTATTGATAAAGAAAAATCCCTTAAGTGTGTTGGCTGAGTGCATTTATAGAAATAGCAGGAAGTAGAAATGTATTTTTATCACCCAGCTAAGCACAGAAATTTGTTCATATACAATACACATTTCTTGAGAAAGATTTAAAAAAAAATGCCAGTACTTTTTCAAGGTAGGCTTAACATTTAAGTTAATTTTATCCCCATGGGCAAGTGCAAAAGTCTGTAGAATCCTTAAAATTCATGCAAGCCTTATTTCACTTTTGAAGGAGGGCTCTGAGGGTTAATAAAGGAGCCAATGTTCCTACTCCCTTGAGACCATTGATAGTATCGGTAGGTTGAGCTTCTCCACTTATTCTAAGACTTCAGTTCAAACACATCTACTGCTAGTTCTATGTTTTCTTTTTTTTTTTCTTTCTCCATAGATTTTCTGGGAATTCTTTCATCTGTCTTCATTCTTTTAACAGTTTTGTGGGCTGCTAAATTAAAGGGAACAGAGTTGCTTACCGTTAGCAGTATTGAAATAGAAATTTCTAAAAAGTCACTTCTAGTGGTATTTGATTTAGATCGTGATGGAAGCATTAGGAATATGTATTACATGAAGTTTGAGAGAGCACCTTCAGAAAAAGGAGAGTGCTTTAAAAAGTCCTGTATATTTTAGGTCTTCTATTCAGAATAGTCACTGGAGTGAAGATAAGAAGTGGGAGAAATACCTAGAAAATATAATTTGCCATGTCGTTGGAGCTTGGCTTTGGAAAATTCTAGAAAGACACTCTGCTTCCTCTTTGATAAGTACTGTGAAAATAACAGTGGTCTCCATCTACTGGGATCATCTCACACCACGTCACCTTCGTTCTGGTGGTGAGTGTTCAGTTCTGTGTTGTTCCAATGAATAATACAGCCTGCCAGTCGGGAAGAAGCCTGATGAAATACTAAATGTTACTGTAAGTCCTACTGGAGAATATCTCCTGTGAATATATAACAGACATATTTATGTTGTGCAGTAATTTGCATTAAAAAATTGTCTTCTCTAAATGTCTGCATGTGCATTTGTCTGTGAGCAATAAAACTAGTCTAATACAAATCATTCTCATCTTTGCAGCACTATGAACAAGATTTCTGTAGGACGAGACTGAGCTATATAAAAAAGGGCAGAATAAATTTCAAGTCTTAGATTAGAAGTTTAATTTAGAGGAAACAAAATCCATATATTTTTCTATTCTGGTGACAATTGTAGAAACTGCATTGATTTGAATTAGTTAGAAGGTCCACCTATGCATAAATCAACAAGTAAAGTAGACATGTATGTGGTCCTAAAGTTCGTAACAACATAATTCATATAACATGTATGACGTGTGACACCACAGCTGCTTTTTTTTTTTTTTTGACAGCTGATTTGGTGCAAAGATTTTGCTGAAGAAGAAGAAATTTCTTGTTAGTCCCATTTGAGATTTCTTTGCAAGTCAAAATCAATAAAATTGTCATCATTACTGTCTGTTTTCTGGTAGCTGTCTTCTGCACTGAATACTAAAGAGCTTTCAGACTGACTGAAAAAAAAGACATTAGAATGGTGAGAAGATTCTTTTATATTTTACTCAAACATGATGTCTCTATTGATTTGTCAGAAAGAGCACCTAGAAGGTTTATTGTTAGTCAGAGGATTACGTCAAATGATAAAAAGTTCTTTTCAAATTGAAGGAATTGAGACAAAGGACTAGAGTACTCTAACCTTTATTGTCTGCCTTTTTAATGCTTTATGTTGTGTTTTTCACATTTTTTTCAGAGACATTGAATATAAGCACTTTCTGCCTTGCTGCTTATACACATAAGGCCTTTATTAGGAAAGACTGCAGAGTATTTTTCCCCTGTCTGACAAGATTTCAAGGATTTTCTGACTAAAACCAGTTGCTGAAAGACACTTCTACCACATTGACACTTTATTTCCATTCTCTAGCTCAGCAGCTCAACATTGTCTATGTTTTAGATGATCTTGCGCATTCTTATTCAATGTTGGCCATTGCTATTTTTGCTCTGTTTTAAGGAGAATTATGCCCATAAAAATGGAATATTTTGATGTTTTGCCAGTCCCAGTGAAGTAACCTTTAATTCAAGACAGACAGAAATTAAAAATGAAGGAAGAATTACTTGCTGTTGCCTACATGCTAACAGTACAGCATTAAATCTAGGAAGAATTACTGAGGAATATAGGAATATATACACCTTATAGCTATCTATGTGGCAGTCCCCAGCTCTGTTTTGCCCAGTCTGTGACCCCTGAGGACACTTGCACAGCCCAGTGGTTGGAATCCAGTCTTAAAACAAAGCCCCTGCCATATCTTGGACAGTGGTTTTACTAAAGAAAATCCTGATTTGGGATCATTGATAACTTTATAACTTGCCTTGCTACAGATTTCAAATTTTTCCAAGCTTCTGTTGCAACATGTAATTTAAGAAGGAAGGCAGAATTGCGTCCTATAGTAACTTCATCATGCCTGTTGCCATTAGAAATATCAGTAACTGCTGGAACTGATAACTGGAGCCATCTCCTATTCATCCAATAAACTGAACTCGTTAATTGCTCTGGCAGTGCACTGTAAGGAAAGAAATAACACATCCACAGTTTAACTCTCCTTTCTGCCTCATGGACTGTCATTCCTTAAGTACAGAAACTTAGATTTAGTATTATGTATTAACAAGCAAGTATATTTGCTTAGTTAAGTGTAGAAATGAGAATAACGCGGAGACCGAGATGGGGCACAGTGACACGTATTTTCAGGATGGGATCAAGTCTTTTCTGAGGGGTACCAAGGCAAAACCATTATGCTATAGATCCTGAGCTTAAGAAAAGCTGTTATTAGTGAAAATATAAATGTTTTGCAACAAAAGCATCGTCTTTGTCTTCTTATGTTGGGTGCAAGAAGAAATTACCGAATCACACCATTTCATATCTTCTCTACCTTTTTCTTCTTTCTGAGATGGAGGTAAACCTATGAAGGCATGAAGAGCAGCAACAATAGACTAGGTTTGCTGTTGTCTTGAAACCTAAAATGCTACAATATGCAAAACCCAGAAATGCTGAAGTTGAACTTCAGCCAGTCATCAGCGTTAAATCTTGATTGCTCATAATCAGGGTGAGCAAAGCTGAATCGTTGATGAAACTCTCAGCAGAGAGTTAGACAGCATTTCCTTAGTTTCCTTTGACAAGGAGGAATGAGGGAGGACTCTCAGGGGCTTTGATTAGCTGATCAACAGGAACAGGCCAATCTAAAAAAGATTACCCCAAACCCAGTCCTGATGACAAAAAGCACAAATGTAAACAGTGTGGGGATAACAAAGGGGCACTTATGGCTTAGTTGCCTCTTTGCTTGGTGTCTAAGCAACCTTGCATTCAAGGGGTACCAACAGGAGCCTTTTCTTTAAAAATGTTTGTTGCTTTTTCAAGTGAAGAATAGACTCTTTCGATCTGAGAGGACTGTTGGAGGAAAGGTATTTTAAAGATTTCCACTCAAGGGTTCTGCAGCACTGTAAATCAATTAATATGAATATATCGAGAGAGACGCCTGTTTTTCTCTTGCCACCTCTTAGTCTATGTCTAGTTTGCAGAAGCAGCAAACCCTATTTGCATCAATGATGAAGGCTGGATGAAGATAAAATATAATTTTGAACTTGTTCTACCTCTTTGAAGTGACTCAGGCTTGCCTACGGGCATGCTTTGAATCTGTGAGGCAAAGAAGCCGCAATGTGAGTGTCATCTTCCCCTCCTGGACACCGTGAGGCAACATTTTCCACCAGTGGGTCATTTTCTAAGTTTGCTATTACTAATAGATCAGTTGCACCTGGTTTTGGGGTTTGGAGGGACAGGTGTAATGGTATGACATGCTCCTGCATTCTTTCATTTACAGCAAAATTCATTACACAAAAGTGGTCCTTTTCAACATATATGAAGTAATTTTATTATTATGGTCACAGTCATATATTAAACATATATATATATATATATATACACATATATGCATATACAGTCATACGCCACAGGGGGAGGCCCACTTTTGGGACATACTACTTCTGATCTGCTTAGCTGTGCCCATGAAATGCATTAAATCTATATTTAAAACAGCAGATGAAATGGTTCTTACACGAACACCGCAGAAACTCTGGGTAATGATTCCACGAGCTCTCCCGTCTCAGCCAAGGCCAGGATCCCCAGGGCTCTTGCGCCTGTGCGTAGGCCACTAATGGCAGGT
>JANZLP010000023.1:13781993-13792384 GCA_026930925.1 Chelictinia riocourii
TTATAATATTATTCTAATTACATGACTCAGGTATTATTACTGTACATTTGCACACCTTTCATAGAAAGCAAAGCACGTAATGATTTTGGTGCTGAAGGATTCAACTCAGCATGAATGTCTGTTCTGCAGTACATTTGGAGCGTTTGGAAATGCCTTGGAAGCTTTGTCATATATTCCACACCTAGGGTTATTTCATGAGTGACACGATTTAGGCACTATTAATGTTGATTTAAATAGTTAAAGTCAGAACTGTTTTCATTTAAAGCAAAATTTATACAATCCTACTAGTTATTTACAGCTTTAAAATCCACTGATGAATTCAGCTGGTTGGTTTAGGAGGTAAAACTGCATTCAGCCAGAATTCCTTCTCTGTTTTTTCCTTGGAAATTGATTTATTGGTTTCTTTACTTGTCTTCAAATAATGGTTACAGTAAGAATACCATTATGCCCAAAGTAAATATCTACTGCTACAAACATAAAGAAAACACACAGATGAACCTAGGTCTTCAGAGAAAACCCATGCCTTTCTCGGCTGCTGGAGACAAGGCACTCCTTTGTCCCAGTGACAGGGCACTCCTTTGTCCACTAGCCACATAACCCATTGAGGAACCTTTTCTCCACTAACACACTAGCTGTACTTGTGCTGCAGCCTGGCTTCATTTTATGGGAGAAAGTTGAAGTGAATGCACAAAGTATCAATATTAAATTTTCCCATTGTTTGCAATGGGAAAAAATGCAGATTTGCCCTGGAACAATGCGGGAGACAACCAGCCTTCCCAGTTACTGACACTCTTTCGGGGTGATGACTCCTCTAAGCTATGAAACCAATTCCATAGTCATAGGGGAAGAAGGGATCAGTATTGCTTCTCTGCAGATAATCTTAGGAGATTTGAGTGGATTTCACAGAAAAGTCCAATAGTCTCTATAGATGAAAGTGCTATTAAGGAGCTTTGGGAACTTGCTGTTTCAATGTTGTACCTTGACAGCAAAGCCATGCTCTTCCTTCATTAATCGGGTCTTCTGGAATGCAGTTCTGAGCACACAGTTTGCCAGTTTATGGTTATTGCTGGCAGCATTTTCATTTTAGAAGTAATTTTTAGCTGTAGCAAGTGTTAAAATGCTGTTAAAGGTGGCTTTTTTTTTTGTTGGTGTTGTTTTGTTGTGGGGTTTTGATTTTTTTTTTTTTTTTTTTAGTTACTGGATCCTCTGCTAAATCATTTAGTTATTTGTTTAGTTTCTGTGAGTATAAAGATTTCCTGAAAATAATTAAGTAGCCCATGATGAATAGATATAATTAAGAATCTGTTGTGTGCTGCTGTTTGTTCAATAATTGTCCTTGATTTTTCAAAATTGGATGTTTAAAAAATAAATAGGGCTTTGTGGCATAGATAACATCTACCTTTTTTTTCAGAATGCTTCTTGAAGAATCAGAATGATAAATGCAGTAGTGTGCTTATCAAAAGCTCATGCTGTTTAAGTCAGTGCAGGTATCTGACATAATACAAAGCAGAGTATCTTTTTGCTGGAAGATACGCTATCTTTAAAACTATGAACTGGTGTACTGGCTGATGCATAAGGATTTATCAAGATTAATGGATTACTCCAAGATGGTACTTGGTCATAATCTTAAAGGACTGTATAAGGCTGGCTACCTTAGCCTTAGATGCAGATTGCCTTCAGCAAGTTTGTTTTGCAAACTTGGGACGGAGAATAGCTTTCTGACTCAGCTTATCAGTTTAGCAATCTGAGTACCGTTTCTGCTATCCTGTAGGCATACTCTGTTATTGTAGGTAGGCAGTATCTATCATCTTCGCTCCTTACCTTCCCGTTTGTGGGATGGAGATAAATGTGCTTCTAAATTCCCAAGAGTGTTACGAAGCAAATCAGATTCTGAACTGAAGGATGTGAATGGATAGAAGAATCATCCATTAAAGTACCTAAACTAAATGAAGAGCTTCTCAAGTTGGATTTGCTCTTACTTTTAGTAAATGGCAGGTGTATCTGAGACTGTGCTCCATTGTTGTTATGGTGACTTACGTTGCCTTGTGCATTTGATAATAAGCTGCAGCACCACAGAATTGTGTGGTTATTGGTACCTACTTTCTCTTACTCTCTTGATACCTTTTTTTCTGTTTCCAAAAACCGGAAAAACAGAAGACAAAGCAGCATCTTTGGGCTTACTAATGAAGGCTGTATGGGTGATGGCGAATTGGGATGGAAATACTAAAATTTTCTGATTTCCACAAAGGAAACTGGCAGATGACTATCGAAGTGATGATTATTCAGCAAAACAAGTATAACAGAAATATCTGGCAATGGAAATGTCTGCAGGGATTTTAGGTCTGTGCTATTGCCCTTTCTTCCAAACTGTGCCGGAGTTTTTTTCTGACTATACTATATTCTGTATAATCTATGTCTGCTGTGATTGTTTTGAATATGCAATTTAAATCAAATACTTCTGTTTGTTACAGTAGAATGCAGATACTGTTTTTTAAATCAAATTTTAATTAGGTCAAATATATGCCAAACTTGTTTCATTGAATATGATGGACATATGCTCTTGTTTACTAACACGTGTGTTACCTTGATCAATTACAGAGACCTATAACTGTATTGCGGAAGACTAGGTTTTCTTCTTTTGCAATGAACTTAATATTGGCAGTGTATAGACAAGTATTTCTACATGTCTTAAAACACAGTCTGTCCAAGAGTTTAGATTCCAAGTGGATTAAAAGTTCCTACAAGTTGATTACATTTTAGTGTTAAACATCTGTGCTTGAAGCTGTCTTCTTGGAATGTCTTTCATTTTCATCTCTGTTTAGTTTACTGTGATATTAAGTAACTCAGCATTTGACAGAGATGTTTAAAAGACACTAATATTCTTGTCAGCACCTTTGCGTTGCCTCTATCCATGAATTTTCAGTCTCGTATGAGCAGAGTTAGGAGAGAGGTGGATAGGAATGTATCTGGATACCTAATGATGTATTTACTTAACTTTTGAAGGCTACAGTTATAGCCCTTTGAAACATAAATTACTTTCATCAGTTCTAATCTGACAGTGACTGGCAGAAAAAATTATGATGATCTAAAACCTCATCTGCATAACATATGGGTGAAAAAATGCTGAAAAGGTAATAGGATGAAATGAACCAGTTTGAGAGATCTCATAATTCAAGATTTAATAATACTTGATAAATATTTGTCTTTAATAGACTTTTAATATGATGCACACTGTAGCCTTCTTAATACAAGAGCACAGTGACCTTCAGTGAAGGTCTCTTTGGATGTGTGACTTCAGATAAGAAAATTAAGCGTCTTTAGCTCTCCTGATACTGGAACTGAATAACACTTGCTGATTTGAAAACAGGTTTAGAAAGTCAGTGCTGAGATGCTTACCCGCTTACCAGTCTTCTCTAAAGAAGTGGAATGGAATTATGTATCTTAATATAATTTTGCAACACAAATCAAATTTTGTATCTATAGGAATCTTCTGAACACGTAGTCAATAAACGTTGGAAGGCTGAATCCAGTGTAGAGTTTATATTAGGTTCTTCTCTAACGATGTGCACAGAAATGCAAAGTGACTTTGAGCTGGGTGTATATTACCCATAATTAACTGTAATCACCTTTTACTTTATCTGACAATGGCATCACATCTTTCTCAGTATTCTGTGCCAACTTCATCAACCACATCTTGACTAGAGCCCGAAGTTCCACAACACTATGACTCTGTGGCCTGAATTAAGAGAACATTTATTGTAACCATCTACATACAAACCAAATAAAATGTAGCAAAACAGAGCTGTGACTTGCTTTCTTGTTTTAATTAGCATGTCCTGCGAAACGAGGAATTAACTTTTGTAAAGGGCATGGGAGGATGATTGATTTTCATTAATTAGTAAGCATTTTTTAAGAAAACAGTCTTTATTTGGGAGCTATGTATTTAACAAAATAAGCCATTTACTCTGTACACTGTCCAACAAAACAGGAGAAAAAGCTTGCAGAATGAATTGTGAAAGTTTGTGTGTCAGGAAATTTAGCAGTTGCTATATTCCTCTTAATCCTCTATCAGTCAGCATCTACATTATACATGTATGCTTGGTGATTGTGCATAACTCATTTGCAGGGAAGGACATGATGCATTAGATCATTAACTAAAGTTAAGTATGTCAGGGACTTGCCCCAAACCAATTTGTATTTTTGCTGCTGTCAGCATAGAGTCATTTTTGTTGATGGTCTATGTAGAACACTTCTCAGACTTTCTCTAAAAGCACAGCGTACAACGGTAGGGAATGGGGCAGTACAAAATGAAGTTGGTGGTTCATTTGAGTAGAAAGTAGCCGTACTGCGTTGTCTGCCTCTGGCTGTGGAGGTCGCATCTTCTCTAGTGACCCTTTTTGGAGACAACTCTAGCACAGTGTGTGATGGTGACATGGTTACTGGAATTTCCATTCTGCTGGTATGGTTATTTAGGAAGAAGGGCTATGAAGATAAAGAGGAAGGAGAATGTGTTTATATAGCTGTAATCATGTCCTTCACCCCATGCTTGTTGAGACATTAAATCTTCTTCATGTCCCTAGTGCATCAACCATTATTTTGGAGGCAGATTTTAAAGCTGTTATTCACAGAGGTTTAAATCCTCATCGAAAATTGTCTGAAATCATCAAGGCCTCTGCTGGCTGTTTAGCCCCTTCAGTAGATGCGCTTGTCAGCACGGTCTGACTCATCAGTCTGTTCTCACACCGATCGTTTATTAGAATGAAATAAATGAAGGAGCCATGCAATAAGATGGGCCTGGCAAGCCAAGATTTTATAGCCAGCATGTGTTCTGCATGTGTCATGGTTTCACCCCAGCCGGCAACTAAGCACCACGCAGATGCTGGCTCACTGCCCCCCCTCCCCGAGTGGGAGTGGGGAGAGAATTGGAAAAAAGTAAAACTTGTGGGTTGAGATAAAGACAGTTTAACAGAGCAGAAAATAAAATAATAATAATAACAATTACAACAATAAAAGAATTGGAATATACAAAACAAGTGATGCACAGTGCAATTGCTCACCGCTTGCCAACTGATGCCCAGTTAATTGCCAAGCAGTGATCCAGCCCCCACCGGGCCAATTCCACCCATTTTCTATACTGGACATGATGTCCTAGGGTATGGAATACCCCTTTGGCCAGTTTGGGTCACTGCCCTGGCTGTGTCCCCTCCCAACTCCTTGTGCCCCTCCAGCCTTCTCACTGGCTGGGCAGGAGAAGCTGAAAACCCCTTGACTTAGTATAAACACTATTTAGTGACAACTGAAAACATCAGTGTGTTATCAACATTCTTATACTAAATCCAAAACATAACACTATACCAGTTACTAGAAAGAAAATTAACTCTATCCCAGCCAAACCCAGGACATGACTGAAGGGTTTCTCTTCTCAACCCAAACATCTTTTTCAATTAGGCATGTGGAAACTGGCTCAGCTGGAAACATCTGCCTCTGCCAATTTTTTAAAAATTGACCCATAAACTAAAAGTTTTTAGGGAGAATAAAGAAAGTAAGCTAGATAGACATGCCTCATTTTCTTAGGAATCCAAGTAAAAAACTATTGGGACTTTCAAAGACTGCATTTGCAACTTAAACCTAAGCACTAGATTTCCTGGCTAGAGGTGGAAGATGAGGAAAACAATAACCATTGAGTCTCTGGAATGATCTACTGAAACAGGCCTATACAGCATGTATTATATAGCTTGCAAGGCTGGAGCAGCTGGAGTTTTCATTTGGAAAAGCAATGCAATAAAATGAGCAGCTGTGAAAAGCACATGGAATGGGAATTAAAATGAATGTAAAATAAATGTATGCCCAAGTTTTATTTTCTCATTTGAATATGGCACTGAATTCAGAGGAATCATTGCAAACTGTTCAGGCTAGAAAAGAACATACAGAAAGGAAAAAGTCTGTGATGAACATTCACAGTTTTTCTGGATTTGTGACAATAGCCTAAGAAAAAGAAATGAAAAGCAATATTGTATTCAAATTCAGTGTGCAAAATTCACCCAGGAAGTTCTAGGAAAGCATTTTAGATGAACTGCATTATTTAAACCTCCTATCTAACGTTTTCCAAATAAAATTCCCTTAGTCAGTTGCTAGATCATAACACCCTAGATATTAAAAAGTCATTAAAAGTTCCCTAAGTCTGTATCGGCTCATTTCTTCCTCAGGGTGGTTACTGCCCACAATGAGGGATTTGTGGTTTAATTCATAATTTTGCCATTATGGGGTCAGTTTCTTACACTCATTGAAGTTGGTCTTTGAGGGTGAGTTAATTAATAAGAAGTATTAATTACAAAAGCATTAATCAGTCAGATGAACTGTCGACTTCAAAAATAGCTCCATTTCCCAAAGTGAGTCCCGTGGTCTAAGTGGCCAAACCCTTGGCTGCGGCACCGGTCCTGTAACCATTTCTTGATTTGCCAGATTCGACCGGCCCTTTCAACCCCCTTCCCTTTGACCATGAGGATTGATGAAAAAACTACCTCTTCTCCAGAGTCCCTAACTGCTGCTCCCAGGCTCTGTAATCCTTCCTGATACTCCTCAGACTGCTCACGGCTGTAGCACCGGTGTCCAGCAGCGTCGGATAATACTGGGTGGGCTGTACGAGGCCTCCGTCCCCTCTGAAGAGAGTCACCCACTGCTATCACCCATCGCCTTTTCTTAGTTGTGCTGGTTGTTATCCAGGGAGCAGACTGGGCTGCCTGACCCAGCTCCGGAGTCTCTCCTGATGTGAAGGGTCTTTTCTCTTCAGCTGCGGAGCGGTGAAGTGGTTGCAAGCTCCGTTCTTCTGCATTATTGGCCCTGCTGCCTTCCGCCTGTGCCGGTGGGGGAGTTTTTGGCTGTAGGACTACTGCAAACTGCGCTTGGAACCGGCTGTGTAACTCCTTCTCAGCCTGCTTGATGTTAGGCGGCCTTCTCCGCTCAGGAGTTTGAGATGTGACCTCGGGAAATGGAGCAATTTTAGCTGGTGGATGCTCCATCTTCTCTGTCCATTGTCTGGTTCCTTCTTGTAGCAGGTTAAATAGCATCACTTAAACAGATAATGAAGAGTGGATCACTGAGCATAGCTCTCCTTTGCTTTTTTAATACTATAGACTAAGACTCATTTTTCTGACACGTAGCATGGCCTTTTACTTGGGGAAATATTGCTAGTTTGGGAAGGCTGACACTCATGAAAAAAACTTCTGAAGATACTGGGACAAATTTAAATGAGTCAGAGCATGGGAAATATAAGCAATTGAGATGACAAAATGCCACATCGTTGACATCTCCTTTACTGTTTGTCTTGATTTATTTCATCTCAAATGGCTGGCAGCAACAGAAGGGGAGGGAAGAATAAAGTTTATTGCTCTTCACAGACCACAAAACCAACTACCCAGAGTGAAAGCCCCCTGCTCAAAGATTCCCCTACCAAATTTCCCTATACTTGGAGGAAAAAACTCAGAGAGCACAATGCCTCTTTTTACTTGCATTGAAGCTTTCAGAAACTCTTTGTGCTGTGAATGGGCCTTGAAGTCTCCTACTGTCCCTTTAACCTGCTTTTCCCCAATTTCGCTTGCTCCAAGCTTCTTGTTTGCTACTACCACATGCCTCTATGTGGTATAGCTTGACTAAGATCTGCTGGCTGAAATTAAATAAATTAAAGGGGTTTGTGTGTCTTGTTCTCTTTCAGTGACAGCTGGTCTTTCTAGCCTTCCAAGCAGCTGCAAAAATCTTCATTTGCATGGTCAGTGGCAGGGCAATGTCCTCCTTCTCAGTGGTGCAGCCCATGGTCCTTCAAAAAAATTCCCCCAAACTCCTCACCATTGCTTGACGGAAGGTCCTACATTCGCAGCGCAGTCTCCTTGGTGTTTTAAACCTACAAAAAATACTTCTAGCAGGCTGACCAGTGCCCTCGTTACTTCTACAAACTGTTCCTGCTGGCAGTGTCTTCAAAGGTTCTTTTGGTTTTGTTTTTTTATTGTTTTGTCTTCAAAGTCATCAAGACTGAGGAAGTCCCCTGACACTTTGTGCAATATGGATATCCCATGTGGGATACCCCACTGATCGCTCAGCTAAATCAAGAGCATTCTTAAATCCTCTCTGTGACATCTCTAACGGTGAAGAAGACACACAGGAGTACGAAAGAGAGAAGAGTATGGACAAAGGCGATCTGCTTCTGGTCTGTCAGTGCCCTTCCTGGTCCAAAAGCAGGAGTTCACACTCAGTGGTTTCTGTATTCAGTGGGAAATTGAAGAGGTTCAGTTAATTAAGACACTCTTAGTCTAAGAATTTATTAGATTTTACAATATTTACAAAGTGGTCAAAACTGTAATTCCAGCACCTATTTCTGGGCTGCTTTTGGACAGCGTGATACTGTGCCCAATGTCAGTTTGAGTCTTGCCTTGGTGCCCAGCATGGGTTTGAGTCTTAACTGGAGTATAACATCAGAGCTTTTAGTGCTACCCTGGTTTCATCCTGGCCCAATAGGCTGGCCCAGTAATCTCTGATTTGCAGAAAGAAAAGATGATTAGAAAGCCCAAAACAGATGCTCTCTGCTCTTTGCTCAGAATTCATTATAATGGGTTTCACAGAAACTGTTGAAAAAATCTTCTGCAGAATTTGATAGTCCTTGGTTGTGTTTTAATTATTGTATAATTATGTAAAGAGTACCTAAAAGATCTTTTCCATGTTAAGAGGAGTTGCACAATATAGTGCACTTCTCATGCAATGACAATAATTAGGGAGAACAGAATGTTGTACTGCAATAATGCTTCTCCCTTTCATCTAGTCTCTATTAAGCACAGCAAAATTCATGTTCTCTTTGATGCAGCTGAAGCCAATTTCTTCATTCTGCATTTTCCACCTGGTGCCGTGCTGTCTTTAGCAGGAAGCCTTTGAGCTGGGTCCTGCGGGAGTGAACTTTCATTGCAGTACACAAGGAGAAACATGGACAAATCCTATTAATAAGAGTGATGTAGTTAATGTATTTATCTCCCTATGTGTTACTTGTAAAAGGCTGTTCTTTACACACAAAAGAAGTCCTGTGTTAGAACATAATTATCTGTGTATTTGTTAATACCTTTGCTTTGATACAAAGAAAAAATTGCACTTTTCTTTTTACTTCTGGAACTCCTCCTTGACAAAAACTCATCTTTTGCAGAAATCAATCTGTTTTTCCTTTGATGATTCAGTGAAATAATAAGAAAGATCCATGAATAATCATTGTAGGAACCTTAAAGTATAATTCTGGTAAGCAGTTTAACTTCAAAGGCAGAACACCTAAGATAAAATAAAACTATATACTGCAGCCTACTAATAAATTCTCTTGAGAATTACTTGTTCACTTAACTCAGAAACAACCGTTCAAGTAGTTCCACTGTGTGTGACTTCATGCAGTACTCTTAGAGGTACATTAAATTGTGACAGAACATAAATACACTTAAGTTGATTTACCCATGAAACTTCTCACATTGAGGGCTTGTAATTTGTTAGGCTTCCTGAAATCCAGTGAAGTGACCTTCTAAAACAGATTGAAGAATAAACCTTTTAAAGCAATCATTCCTCTTAAAGCTTTATGTGGAAATTCTCACAATCTATACGAAGGCAAAAACTTACTACTGCCTCTTAATCATATAAGTAAAATAATATTTGCATAGTGTGTATTGGATTCAGAAGTGTTGAGGAAAATCAGAGCAGTGAATTAACTGAGCAGCAGATACCAGAATTTTCTGTTCTAATAGAGCAGCTTTTGGTATGTATTCTGACTATGTTGAATAAGTACTTCTTAATTTTCATTTATATAGTTGAATAAGTACTTCTTAATTTTCATTTATATAGTTAGACCAGCTCATTAGCTAGCCAATTCAAATTTTAAAAATATAATTGCAGCTTTGAAAGCAAATCTGCCTGTCTAGACAAAGAAATTAAATATCATTTTCCCCTTTGACCATTACCAAACAGAGGTGCGAGAGCAGAAACAGCCGTAATAGCCCCAGGGGGAGAAGAGCAACGCAACGTGAGAGTAGCCTATATATGTATATACGGTAATGGAAGACTTCTGAAACCTGCTAAGGATTTATGGAGAGGAACAATCTATCATTTCAATGTGCCATAGCTCCTGTTTAAGGAGAAATGGGAACTAGAACCATAAAAGCAGCAGCAGATTTAGGAGGAAAGGCAGGGTGCGAAGGAGAACGTGTCTCTCCCTCCGAAGCCGCTGGGCTGCTGCCTCACCAGGGCTGGGCAGGCATGAACCACCTGAGCAATTAATCAACCTTCCAAACACATACAATGGGGGATGCTGGCCTTGGCTGAGACGGGAGAGCTCGTGGCGCTCGGCCTCGGCACGGGCCACCTCCAAATTCCGAACG
>JANZLP010000023.1:14331612-14343675 GCA_026930925.1 Chelictinia riocourii
TGAAGGCACTGTCGATGTCAGATTTACGGCGGAAAGCCCTGCACCATGTTTGTGTCTGAACCTGAGCCCAGAGACTGCTTGAATAGGATCTGTTGTTCTCTTTTGAGACTATTTGAGATAGCAGGGCTCCCAAAGGAGTAACTTTGTGCCTTTTGAAGCAGCTCTCCCTCCCAATGAAGTCTTTCATCCCAAATGACCTCAGAAACAGCCATGTGAAACAGTTCCTTCCAAGAGGAAACTCAAATCAGACTGAACACAGGGCTCAGTATTTGTGAACTTCAGCTGCTTTTTTTTGCAAAAGTTTGAAATACGCAGGTGTAAAACATTCAAAGGCCCAAACAGCCGGCAAACTCCACCCTACCTCCAAGCACTGCCGGAGGAGAGGGGAAGAAGGAAAAGGCTGGGAGAAGCATGCCTGGCCAGAAAGCTAACACCAGTTCAATGCAAACCTCAGCAAGTTAGTGGGGCGGTTCATGCACATCTGCTGGGAACCAAAATGCATCACTTGTGTGTCATTAAGCCAGAAGTGTTTTACAAACTTTTTCTCTATGCTTACTGATACAAATGGGGTGAGTAATGGGTAGCAAAGTCCCTGTGTATGCAGCGTACCTGTTGCTGTGCACGAAACTCCGATGAAAGGAGCTGGGTGTCCGTCTCAGCTGTAAGGACTGAAAATATTTCTCTGTACTGAAGAAATTGTGGGCTAAAGACACTTGAACAGGACCTTTTCTGCGGGAAAGTTAGTGGGGTCTCCTTCCTTCAGACCTGTGCCCCCTTCTCACCTGCACTGATGTGCAGGCTCTCTGGAAATAGGTCCTCTGCCAGTGACAGAAGGGTAATTTATTTGCTTAGGTTAACGTTTAAGTTTTAAAACTAGCTATTTCTGTTGTCATTCCTTACCAATCCAAACAAATAAGTAAAATAAAATTAGTGCTCTGAGGACCTTTTTGACATTTCATTGCCGCACAGCAATAAGGAATGTTTGACAAAGCCTCAAGGCAAATGATTAAATTCTTTATCTGTCACACCAAGGAAAGGCTGCTCCTCTTGGTAATAAGGCGGTATTTGTTGTCCCTCAAGGACAAAGTGAAAAATAAATCCATGATTAGAAGCCATAAACTTTACTGGTTGCATGGTCTATTGCAGGATGAAAATAGCTCCTTTGGGTTGGGTAATAGATATTCCTTAAGCGTCAGTTATCATATTTATCACAGAGATTTCAGAAAATTACAAATTCTTGCACTTAAACCAGTAGCGTTTCCCTGGGAAACACAAACACTGACAAAATTTGCAAAAGCAAACACTGCTAATATTATTTTCCTTTTCATCCTAATACAGGTTCTCTATCAAATCTATTATTTTTGTTTTTTCTACATCTGAGCAGTTTTTAGAAGAATCATTTTGTTATTTTAAAAATAGCCCCCGTCTTAGGAAGATGCTAGAAACTCATAGTGAAAATGCCCTGGAGACCATTTTGTCATGAGCAGAAAGATGATGAATCACAAGTTGCCATGAAAAAATCAGGTTGCGTATGAAGGGCACTACCTTGGAGGAGAAAATGTTATTGACAGAATTGAAGCAGTGCAATCACAGTTGGGGAAAAAACTGAGGGAGTCGCAATCACAAATCTTCGGAGCTCTTATTCCCATAGCAAAGGTCACATGATTAGAGGTGAATGGAAATAAGTTGCACTTCTTGTGCAGTACGTAGGATAGGAAACACCAGGCTTTGAAATTGGTGTTTGATGTTAGAATAATTCATGAGCAGGGCACAACACCAAGTTGAAGCTCATTTAGTTGTCCTAGCGGTAAATAAAGGACCAGGAAAATGTGAGGATAGGGATCACAGGTGGCAGAAGACCTAAGCAACACGTGTTGAAGATGCTGTCTTCTTGGGGAAAGGATCCTTCCAAAGCAGCACTGGCTGTGCTCAAAGCATGTACAGGATTTAGAAATGCTGCTTGATTTTAAGAGAGAAACTGAGGGGTTTTTCTTCATGTCCTGCCAGAATCACGATTAAAGAAGCCAGAGTATTGTGTCTCTCTGGTTCAGTCGCATTATTAGCTGCTCACACTTAATCATAAAAAAGACGAAATAAAAAGTCAGTTCCCTGTGCTTTTGGCTTCTTTGCAGTGTTGTTTGGTTTCAGGTGGGTTTTATCCCGATGACAGCACCGAGCTGGAGGCTGCGGCCATGCGTAGAGCAGGTCTTGCCACAGCCTGCCTCCGCCTGGCGTGCTGGGAGGCACAGCTCTGCTTTGAGATCAGTCTGCTGGTCTTAATGTCATCCCTGGACAATGCTTGTTAATATTTCAGAAACAAGAAAACAAATTCTAGCAAACCTAGAGAGTGAAAATCTGGCGAGTGAAAAAAACCAAACCAACGGAGCAGGAGAGGGAGCACAAGACCTCGTTGCAGGTCGGAGGTGAGGTCAAGTGTAAGAGTGATGCGGAGGAACTTGTGGAGTATTTGTTGGCAGTAGCAAAGCCCTTGGCTGCCTTTCTGCTGGATGGATTCCTAAATCCACTCATCTGTTTTGCAAAAGACAAGGCAACGGTTCTAGAGTTAATCATAACCAATTTATGTTTCCAAAAGTGTCAAAACGTGATACAGAGAGAATATTTTCTTGAATAGCTCGTCCTGTTGAATACAATGGCTTATTATTACTGTTTTCAATATAGTGTGAGTATTGCCACATGTGACTGGAATGAATAACACCTTTCCTATTTAATTAAGCTGTTCAAGATTGCATTTGTACTGGTTGAAGCCATCACTCTTCTTTCCTGGATTATCATGGCTGCACCTCAGCTCAGAGGAAAAGGTGAGTACGTTATTAAAAGATGGTTGCCTAATTGTGAATTAATCCACCTGCTGGGATTGCTAACTAAATGTAATTGCTGGCATCTTTGCTACGACACCAACCTTGCCATCGCCTCCACAGCTGCACCAGCTGGCTGGCTCCGTCCCAGGTTTTCAATACCTGCTCAGATGGCATACACTATGTGTAGCTACCGTACAAGGTGTGGAAATTATTTATGAGTCCTTCCATTCAATTAATTCCATAAAAGAAGTTATCCATGCTGCCTTCAAGGGATTTATTAAAACCATCTGCACGTTAAGCTTGCAACATGTAAATGAAGTGCCATTTGCATCTCGCCTGTAAGATTTCAGAGCAGGTGCACCCCTTCTGCAGCATCAGCCTGGCCTCTTGTGATGTGTCTTGAAGCTGAACTGGTATAAGACATCGTAACACACGCCAGAGTTTCCCAGTATTACTCCTTAGCTTCTTCACAGACCTGCTTTCTTAGTGGTTGTGCCCTGGGAATTTGGCTAGCAAACTTTCTAGTGGTCTGGGCTGGAATGAGAATGCCACTACCCAGTGTCTTTGGCAAGTGCTTGTCTCCAGTTCTTCATAAACAAACTATGTGCTGTTGAACTGGGAACAATGGTTGCCTGTAATATTTTTATGTGTGGATTTAAAAAAAAATAATAACATCAGCACTTGGGTGTGTTACACATAGGAAAAGCAACTCTTCTGTGCAGGAAGACAAGCCATAATGAATTGCGTGTATATTACAGCAGGAAGAGGCTGTGAAGTCTCTACCCTTGGAAATATCCAAAAACCCAACTCAACACAGCCTTGGGCAACCTGCTGTAGCTGATGGTGCTTTGAGCAAAGGGTTTAGACTAGGCAACCTCCAGAGATCCTGTCCGACCTCAACTGCTCTGTGAGAAAACAAACAGGTACTAAAAAACCAAGAGTGTATTGATCTTCCTAAAATATTTTGTATCACAGGGTTAAAGAACTATTGCGTTGTTTCCTTGCGTAGGAAAATGCAGAGAAATTTTCCAAGGAAGAGAAGAGAGACTGAAAAGTTACACATATTTTAAGAAATCCTTTCCTTCCAGGAGCTGGCACACCGGCTTCCTCCACACGGGCTTTGTTTTTTTCTTACAAATCCTGGCAAAATCACCCCCCGAAGTGGTGGAGCTTTGGGCAGCTTTTAAACTTCACGATATGATACAATTTGCAGATGTTTGGACAGTACCAGCTCCCAGCTCAGGCCCTGGAAGTCATGCTGAGAACCCTGGTAATGGGTGATGAGAGCATTTCAATTTAAACAGCATATATTATGAACCACATTATTATGTGTCACTGGAGACATAATAGTTTTGTCCCTCCATCTTGTCTCCCGGTTTCTAGCCTTCTTAATTTATGTATATCCCAAAGCTTCGCGTTAAACTGAAATAAATTGTTCTTTTTTTTTGAAAGGGAACCTTCTGATGCACGCCTGATAAAGCCATCAAAAGTCCCTGTTATTATGTGCTATAATGGCCCACAGGAGTGTTTGATTAGAGCTTTTTCCTTGTCATGCTGACAAGCTATGAGATATTATCTGCCTCGGGAGGCTAAAGAGAAGACTTGAGGGATGAAAAGGTCGATTGTTATTACGTGCATAATCTTGTGACTGAAAATACCACAAGGGATTAAGTCAGTCCTCTGGATGTATGGAGTGAGACATTATATGTAAATTACTTTTGTTTACCAACACTGCTGCGTTGTAATTATTCTATCCAGCTACACTTGAACTTAGGAATAAACCAGGGAATACTCCAACTGTGATGCGATTGCTTTCTTATTTATAACAAATGTTGTTTTCCTTATAATGGGAAGAAGGAACCAGTGTTGCTAATGAGGTGTCTGTGTAGGCCTTAACACAAGAAGCTCAGTAGTGATATTAAACATTACCATTACATCAGAACTCCAGGCCTTGACATCCTCCAAGACTACTCACCCTCCTAAAATGCCTGGGTCGGTAGGACAGCTCTTCCACGTAGGCAAATAGCCCAGTAAATCCAGGTCCACCTGAAATAAAAAAAGCTGCTCTTGCTTTCTGCTAAACTTTGTCAGCACCGTGTAATATTTTTTTTTTAGGTATTGCTCTAGACAAAAAATAGAAACATTAGAACTATGTGGTGCTATGTAGAAATATTGCTGAATATACCTGGTTAAGTGCATGTAAGGTGAGGAAAATAAAAAGAAGGAAGAATTGTGGCCCTGGGGGTGCTTGGACATAGGATGTGGTCTACTTCTTCATTTACTTTTATGGTGGGAACACTGATGAAATTGCCGTCAATCTTTGACGATAAGCCCCAAATACATATTTATCATGTCTGATAGATGTATCGCTTTAAGAAAATACTGCTTTTCTTGGTGGTAGAACAGTTGTTATGGTGACTCCTCTTCTTCCCTCATTTAATACAGGAAGCAGAGCACTAAAATAAAAATCATTCCATTTATGGCATCTATAAGAAACCCACTCTGAAGCTGTAACAGAAGAGAGAGATCTTTTGGACTATTTAATGACGTATTTATTTTATATTATTTGACTTTTCATTCTGGAACTTGAAATTTTGTGAAAAGATGTAGTAATAGGAAATATATGGAAGGAAATGCCTCTTTCTATCGCATATACTATATAATTTGCTTATATATAGTATTTATACAGTTTTGTGGGCACAGAATGTACAAATACTTTTTGCAGGTTTGGTACCTACTGAGTAAAGGTTACATCGGGTTCTGTTTGGAAGACCTCATTAGGAAATAAGCTGGATTTTTTTCTCTCCCTTTTGATTCAATGTTTAACACCACTTTGTAGTTTATCCTACGAGTGCTAACTGTAGTCATAGTGCTATTATGTTAAACAATTCTGTTATTTCTTGATGGTACTCACTCATATATTTCACAGGCTTTAAGCAGCAGAAAACCCCAATCTGCTTCTTAATTTTCAGTTTTTCACCTAGCTCAGAGGTTTTTGCAAAGCTACCTTAGAGATTAAATTCTTCATGACCATATAAATTACTTAACATTTTATGCCAGCTCACAATTCAAAAAAAAATTTACCCCAACCTACCTGATAATTGTTGGATTTCTACTTTATAACCAAGAAGCTGAGGCAATCAGATGTGCGGGTTAAACTCAGATTGAGGTTATATCCACAGCCAGCGCAGACGTGATTTTGCAAAACTCACTTTATCTACAAGAATTTGAGTGTGTCGTATATCGGTCAAAGCTTCCAGGTGGACATCAAGGACAGGCAGCCTTGCAGAGTGCTTGATCCCTGTTCAGTGGAATTAATGCCCCTTTGAGTGTATTTATCTCCACCAACGCTGAAGAAGAATTTGCACTTCCGCAGCGCAGGTATGAAGGAGGCAGAACATGGGCTGAAGCAGTCATTGCCAGGAAGGGACAGGAGAAGCTGATGGACAAAAAGGCTCAGGTACAAAGAGGGAGGGAATCTGGGAAATTATAAACTGCAAATCTTTAGAATGGGAAAAAAACAAATCAGGCAAAGGGAAAATATCTTAAGTAGCATACAAGTCAGGATGCAGCTGGGGGTGTGCTCGGAGAAGAATAAGGGCCTGCCAATTGGCAAAAGTGAAATCAGTCACAGGAAATAGACATTCCAACAATATTTCCCATATGAAAACACGAAAAAGTATCTGTGGTAAAGCGTTGCATTTGAATTACTGCGAGAGGACAACTTCCCCAGGAACAGTGTTATCATTCCATCAGCCTCCTATAGGAAAGTAACATCATCACAGTGGATGAGAATCACTGAAGTTTATTAGGACCAAACTATCAGTGTGACTATTTAATGAGTAATTTATCACCCTTACAAGCCCTGATTTTTATTAACCTCATCTGCAGCCGAAGATGAATTACTTTCCCAATCTGGGGGCCAGCAGTCACAGAGCATCCCCGTTATCAGCAGCAGACCATTCGGACCGTCCCGCTGCCTAATCCGGCAAGGGGAGGAAGCGCAAGAGCCTCCCCCCCTCCCCTCCAATCTCTTCCGCACTGTTATTCTTTCATATATACTTCTTTCTCGCGTAAAAGGCACAGCGCGACCGCCTACCGGTTCCTCCGATCTTGCCCTTTCTTTTTTTTTGGAGTAGTATGTGCTGCTTGTTCCAGAGACTTTGTATGGGATGTGATGTGAGTGGGGAGGATGTGGCCTGACCTTCTGCAGCCAGCAAGGCTCCGAAAAAGTGTGTGGGGTGGCGTGTAAAGTAAAATCTTGCTGTTTACTCACGCCACTTAAAAATGGATCATTTTGCAAAACTAAAGTTGGAGCAGCTCACATGCTTTAGCATGCTTTCCATGAAGTTTTCAGCCAGGCATCTAGCAAACTGGAACTCCTGGCACAAAGTGCTTGAAACAAAAAGGTTGCAGCTGGAGAATGCTAAATAGGCCACACATCAGGTGTTGATAGACCATTGGCTTTCCCTCAGACAACCCAAGGCCACAGCACATAGCTGATGATAAGGAGGTTAGTTCTGCACATAGTCATCCTGGTTGAGTCTTTGAGCAGAAGTGGTGTTACAGTTCCTGAAGATGTTGGCAGATGCACGGAGGTCTGCTCGCAAGGATGTGGCCAGGTTGCAGGTGAGGAACCCTTGGGCACTGTGGTCCTTCCTAGGGGCCAGTACTGAGGGCAGTGAAATGGCCACAGTGGCCTCGCGCTGGTGGGGACACTGGAGAGCAGAAATTTCCCCTTGGTGAAGCTCAGTGCCTGGCTGGGGCAAAGGAATAATAGTTCTGCCTGTGATGTCCTGGAAAAGGTATGCTATGGCTTCCTCAGGGTTCATTGTTTAAATGAAGCCTTTCCAGTAACCATTTTTACAGGAGCTAATACAAGTTTAGGGTAATTATACAGACAGCTGTTGTCTTGTAACTCTCAAGTGATTGGCAGCGAATGATGGAAGTTTGGGGTTGTCCAAATAACCAGGATAGCCATCTCTCTTGCACACACTGGGATATGCGTGTTGATCCTTGTGTGCAGCAAGCGAGGGCTGAGCTCGATTACAGACTTATATGACCTCTCCCTTCCCATTTCTGAGCTTCTGTACCAGTCTATGCTCCTGCAGTCAGCTGTTTCCCCAGCTCGTTACCCTCCCCCAGATAAGGGAAGCCAAGTCAGCAAGTATATTGGTACAACTGATAGTCCATCTTAGACCATGCTATTCCCACTTTCAGGATCATATCTGGAGCAATAACTGGATTGTACCACCTTCTACTGCAACTGCTTTCCAGACAGCAATTGCTTCAGAACAGAACACAAGATTAAAAGGTCTTTGTCCTCCAGTCCGTCATCCAGTAGGTCTGACATGTTGAAGTCAAGGGTTGATTTAGGCACAAGGTAAACCAAGACACTTGTTAATGCAGTCACCATCATGCTGGTGCAAATCCCCTGAGGTTAACCTGATGGTGACCGTTGGTGAATTTGGCGATGTAGCTGCATTGTGAGCTTGTTTGGATACCTGCTGCCAGGTTACTCCACACGTGGAAAGACTTGCAATGTCTTTCACTGTAAAACCTGTCTTTTTGGAGTCCCTCTTTCTGATAAAGCTGTCATCAGCCATGCTGACTGTCTCACTAATATGGTGGTGTGTTGTTACCAAACATCCATATTGTATGTGCTCTTCATGGCTTGGCAGGAACTTACTTGTGTTTAAGGAAGTCATGTTTACTTCCACATGACTGCACAGATGTTGCTCAGATGTAGTGGAACTGAAAACAAACATAAATGTCAGGGTGACGGGAACATCAACCAATGATATTCAGAAATATGCAGGTGATTTTTTGTTAGTTATGAAATAAAACAGGTTGATACAAAGCAAACTTCATAGTGGGCTAACTAGGAACTGTGCGCAGTCATTACATCTCCCTTGGAGGTGGTACCTTAATAAAATGTCTTGACAGGATGCCCATGGTGGGCTCAGCATGTGCACTGTTCTGGGAGGAAACTGGTGGTAGAAAGCCTCTTCTGGTAAGTGCTTCCCTGGCAGCACCATCAACTTGTGATGCAAGGACTGCAGTAACAATGCTTATTGCTAAACCTGGCTTCTGGAGCTGATCACTGCCTAATAGTATGGGATTGCTATTAAAAAATGCAATTCAGTTCTGGCCTCGAGACATGTACTGCAGTGTTGCCAGTTAAGTGTTTGGAGGTTGATTCAAGATGTACAGACTTTTTTTTTTTTTTTGAAAATGTAGTTTATCTTACTTGCTTTATAACTTTTGGGTTTCTAAAGGTTTGTGTTTTCCGCTTTCTCCCCTTGGTTGTTAGTATTGGAATCTGAGCATTCATGAAAAAAGTAATTTTTCACGTCTCAAAATAGCGTTAAGTTCACCAAATGAGATGCTAAGAGAAATGCTAAATATTATGACAGTCTCAGTGAAATTCTTAGACTTGGCAACACTCTAATTAATGATAATTGCCCAAAGCTGGAAAATTCATGATAGATTAGCCAGGCAGACACTTGTTTAATTCCCCAGGAAGAGAAGGTCTTGAAATGGGCCGCTTAAACGTAGGATCTTGCGAGTTTTATGACTTAATCTGGAGTTTGGTAGATAATTTCCTGATACGAAAGACTAAGAGTCCTGTGAATCCGCTGAAATAGGAGCCATTTAAGAAAACCCATGCACGCTCCTCATTTTCCCACTCGTCTTTTCTTTTTTAGAACAAAATCATTTTAGACCCCATGACTTTCAGCGAGGCCCGCTTCAGACCCTCTCTTGAAGAGAGGCTGGAGAGCATCATCAGCGGGGCAGCGCTGATGGCAGACTCCTCGTGCACGCGGGACGACCGCCGGGAACGGATCGTAGCCGAGTGCAATGCCGTGCGGCAGGCCCTGCAGGATCTGCTCAGCGAGTATATGAATAACGTGAGTTACACGCTCTTATTACTGGCTGCTTTTTCAGTAGATGATGAAACCTTTCTGAGGTTAATGTTATGATTTTAATATTTAACCAAAACAATACTGCGTCTTTATACCAGGAGTAGAGGTAATGCTATTTGAATTATTTAACTTTTTAATGATAATGCTATTTGAATTATTGATTTTTAATATATTGCAAAGCTTTGACAGAAATTTGGGACAATCAGAAGCTCACAGGAATGTTTTTTTACCTGCAAAAGAACTCTGTGCTTCTCATAGCTTTAGCATCAAAGTTTCTTCTTATGTAATAAATAACCATCAAGTATTCCCTTTGAGGTAAAATACTTTTTAATGGAAACTGATGGCAAGCAATGTACGTGGCAAACGGCCTAAGAATTATTTTCTTAATGAAAGTGAATACGCTTGATTTTCAACATGATTTCCACTGTGGGATGGTGGTCGTTGTGTTTGTTTATTAGGATGTTACCTGTAGATACTCGTGTGAGGTTGTCTGTTTGCTAGGTGGGTTAAACCACTGAAGGTGTTCGCTTGCTGTTGGCGCTATTAAATATTCAGTTGCCGTAAAAGTAATGTGTTTAACACCAGTGCTGTTCACACAAAGAATCTGCAGTGTCGTAAATACAGTTATCTGTGTATGGTTTCAAGAGGTCTTAAATTATTCAATCAACATGGTGTTTGGTCTGCGTAACTTAAGCCAGAAAATTCTCTCTGCCTAACATTGTATAGTAAAACTTGTAAGTACTATCGCTGTGTCCCTCGGAGGATGTGTGAAAAAGCCGTAAGCAACATCAACAACCTTTTGTAAAATGGAAATGTTTGCAAAGAGGTATCAACCTGAGAATCCTGTACTTTGCTGTTTCTTGTCTGTTGTTGCTTCCAGAGTTATCAGGCGGCACTTTTTGTTCCTATTTTGCTAGAATCGTCAAAATAACATTGAAGAGACTGTTCAAGGGTGAACCTTTAACATTGTTATTTTCATTAGCACTGTTATAGTTGGTAGGGTGATACAATGCAGTATCAATAGTGCAAACTTCAGTCCTTTAGTCATTTTATTGTACAGTTCAAAATTAACTATGACAGTTTTTAAGGTATTATCCCATATAATAGTGTAATCCCAAGAAGTAGCAAAATTTAAAAGCATATGTTATTTGCTTTTTAGTTTTTATGAAGTGATAGTTGAAAGGTTCTTGTACTGTGAATGAAAGCAAAGTCTGTGCTTTTGTGTTATAAAGAGAGCATTAAATAATAGGTGGTGAGGCTGTGGTGGCAGAGGACTTGCTGGATTGCTTCCTGCAGAATCCTGCTTTGTAGAACTGTTCCTGTTAGGCGTAATCTTTAAAGGTCTCTCAAACAGACTTTGAGAACTGATGGATTGTGGCTTTTTGTTATCTTGTGGTGCCTCTTTTTAAGTACACAGGTTTTGGTAACGATGCAATTTGCCCTTGGACCAGAAACGTTCCTATTTTATTTCTGACCACATTTACAGAGGAAGGAGAGTTTTAAATGACTGTAGGCATTTATGACCACACTGAAAGTGGCTAATATAGTTTCATTGGTTTTACTTAAACACATAATGGTATGAGCATCTGCTTTTATGGTTACCACGGTGTTTTTTGAATTTGTCTTACTCCTTTTTTTTCTTTTTTTTCCTGTTCTAATTAGTCTGAGCTGCACAATTCCTATTTTTTTTTAATTTATTTTCCTGCTTTATATTGGAATGTAATCATTTTAAGCTATTTTTTACAGCTACTGAGTAAACATAGTAAGAACTGAATGTATACTTAAGTTATATAAAGTGAAGTACTTCTATTTTAAACACATCTGGGACGGTAGAATTTGAGAACGATATTGCATTAAATGTTTTCTTCCAAGCTTATCTTGGCAGATAAAAGGGATGGGATTAAGTTTACAGATTAAGTCACCTAAATTTAGGTTTCTATATGTAAGTACAGCCAGGTAAACTAGGGGCCTCAATTTGATTGTTTAAAGATAGATGCCATTTTAAAGTACGAGTTGAAATAGTCCGCTGCTCATTCGAACAGAGGCTCCTCAATCTGCCACTCAGAAGCATTTGGATCTACCACAGGTCTTGTGTCGTATCTGCCAGCCTAACTTCCACGCCGTGTGCGCTCGAGGGAAGAGCGGATGGCCAGACTCGTACCTTTATCAAATCTTTTGGGCCTCAGTTGCTTAAGCTCTCCTTATAATTGGTGGAGATCAGATCAATACTGGAGATCAGATCAATGCTGCCAAGGGAACCTGAAGAGCCATTCAGATGAGTAAGTGTTACAATTCCATATCGGCTAAATTAAATAACT
>JANZLP010000023.1:14429414-14439924 GCA_026930925.1 Chelictinia riocourii
CATTCCGAAATTGCAGACGTCCACGTCCCTCTCTTTCGCCCACAGGGAAGGAGCCAGCCCTGAAAAGTGTTGCTGCAACTCACCTATCCTGTGCACATTATTAGCTGGCATATAGTAATAATATGTGCCAGGGCATATGTAATTATGACAATGTCAGGCTTTCATGTGTTTTCTGAGTCAGTGCTAGCTTGCATTAAATGTGCTCTAATTTATATAAATCATATAAAAATATAATCGACACGAGAATGAAAACAAGCTGTACCTAAAGAGTGGATACTTCCCTTATCCACAGAACCAGAGTAATAATTCAGAACCACGTGCATTATACATAATAGTTTAATAATATACGTATTGCAAATGGCAACAAATTGGTGTTCTTTCTCTTTTGAAAATGAAAAAAAAAAAAGATTAAATAAAATTACAAAGACAACACACAGGTAATAAATAATCACACACTACAGAATCTTTTTATTTACCTTTGACTATTTAGCAGAGTGGATAGTGAGAAGAGAAATGGATACATAATTTAAAGCAGTTCTAGGACTCAGTCCAAAAGTCCATGTTTAGGAAGAGCCCTATCAGCTAGATTTGATGTCTTGCCAGAATGTGAAATTTGAAAACACCTAATAGTCCTGTACCTCGTCTTCTGTGATGAGGCTTACTTCTGAGCCAAAGACAAAAGGTCAGACCGTAAGTCTTTAGAAACGTACAAAACCAGGATAACAACAGTATTTTAAGTCCATTTGTTCTTTTCATTGGCAGATGATAAGAAAACTGTCTCTTTCAGCCTGAAGATGTTTCATTAAAAAATGGACTTCTGTGACATCCATCCATCCATCCATCATTTGCAGCAGGAAAGGACGGGGATGGTACAGAGAACCAAATTATATTATCCTTGGAACAATTGTTCTTACGGACATGCCACCACTAAGAATGAAATGGGTGGGCATACTACCCGTGATAGCTTTAATGGAATTAGACTAAGAAGACCTAAGGTGTATGACCGGTGGAGGCTTCTGGAAATATGGAATTCAGACAATGGTGCAAAATCCAACTGGAAGCACTGGTGAATGTATGGTGGCTATTTATTTATGTCCATCTTGGCATTTGAGCTGGCTAGTTTGAAGCTGGCTTAGGTGGCTTTGGATAAGTGCATAAATCTGTAATAATATTAAGACATTAAAATGACAAACAGTCTACAGATGCATTTGGTTCAGCCATTATCATTTATTTTAATACAGTTACAACTTTTTGAAAATAAGTATATTACAGTGAATATAAAACAAGTTTTGCAGTTTCACTAGAACGTGAACATTTTTGTAGGTTTTCTTCAAGCCTTTTTGTAGTTTTTCATAAAACCATAAAGGTACTTCCCCAGGAAACTCTCTCCTCCCCACTGCAAATCTGCCTTTATAGAACAAAAATGTTATTTCACCTGTGGGGAGAACCACCACACCCAACATTTCAATTAAAAAAAGAATGAATTTTAATTGCAGTTGAATTTTGACGATTATTTTGAATTAGCTGATGGAAGTCTAACTAACTCTGGGAAGGTATTTGCTGAATAAAAAAAAAAACAGAAAAAAGAAGAACTACTGTACACACACAATCCAAAATCTGAACTTGCATTTCAAACTGATTGGTAAAAGGGGAGACATTTGCATCAACACAGTACATTAAACCCACTGCATGCTGGTACCATAATGGTATACATTATGCATTTTCCATTAGACTGATGAATTAACATCTTTGTATAGGTTTTCCCCCAAGACTTGCAACGTTTAATTTGCATATTTACATAAAATATATATAAAGTATATGTTATATAGTACATAGTTTATACGCATAATATGAAATACATATTCATAGGCATTTCAGTCTATACCTGAAATCAATATCATTGGCTGGTTGCAAAATACCCAGTCCTGCACGGGATTGATCTAAAGAAGGACACTGCACATTATTGTCCACAAGCTCTATCTCAAAATATGAAAAAATCAAAGCTAAAAACTGTTTAATTTCATGGACAGCGAATAACCTGCCAGGGCATTTTGCGATGCCTGTCCCAAATGGCATATAGTAATACTTCAACTTGCGGCCGTTGCGGTAGAAGTCAGTCTTTTCTCCTCCGTTCTCATTGAGAAAGCGATCATATTTGAATGTCTGTAATTAAACCCCAAAAGAGTTACTTGATATTTGAATACCTCCAAAGAGTAGATAATGCCATTAAGACACAAAATGCAGGCTGGGAAAGAAGAGCCTCCAGCACTAAACATTGTACGGTAGCGCCGAGCCCCGCGGTGCTGGTTTGGGGAGGGGAGCCCCTCAGAAGTTCTGGTATGTGGGACGTGATCCCAGGTTCTTTGCTGATCACTCTCCTTTTCTGACCTCTTAAAATAAGGATTATAACCTGCATCCTTGTTCATGCAGCAGAACTGGAAGATTTCTCATTCTGTGCCTTTGGGAAAATATTATCCTCGCCCTTGCCCTCCCTCAAGCCCCCCCATGATGGTGATGTTTCCCCACTGAGGAAGGCAGTAAGCAGGAGCTGTTTTGGGCTGGCAGCAGACTTTTTAGTTACTCTAAAACACGTTTTGCAGATAGTGCTTGCACTGACTTTACTTTTTTACTTGCCTATCATTACATCTCCAAGCGTAAGAACAGACTGTCTGGAGTACAACAGAAAAACCAGCTGTGGGAGCACCCCTGATAAATGCTCTATTTAAAGGCATGTTAGCTTCTGCTAGAGCTCAGGCTTTAATGCACTTTGAGAAATACTTACCAAAGGATCAGCATAGATTTCTGGATCAAAATGCAACAGTTGAGGATAAAGAGCTACAATATCATCACTGCGAATGTTGTAAAAACTGTTCTCCAAGTGCAAAGTGAAATCCTCTTTGGCAACTCGGAAAGTCATGGATGCACTCGATAGCCTCATTGCCTCCTTGATGATGCTGTCTATTGGGAGAGGAAAAGCAATTATTATCACGGAAATAGTATGTGTGTGTCCTTGGGGGAGGTCATGCATTTTGGACTATTTCAGACCCATTATCAAACCCTGCATGTCTTAGAAGAAATATTTTGACAATAACTTTCTAAATGCCTCAGAGAGTATCTTTCTCATTTCTTTTTAGCATTATTATCCCTTCTGCAGGTAACACTAAGAACATAATCTGCTTCCCCCTAGAAAAATACTTATAGCTGATGCAACAGAGTATTGGAAAGTGAAACACATTTTCACTCTGAGATAAGAACAAACCAGTCAAAACTGGAAACATAACAAGAAAAATAAACAGTGCAGTGATCAGGATTTTCTGAAACTTTAAGAGGTAGTGCACAGAAACCAGTACTCAGAAAAAGTAACTTTTTTTTTTTTTCAATATAAGCTGATATTATTTTTTTTAAAAAAAAGCAACAGTAGTGAAAGGGTAGCATTTTCAGAACTCTGTAACTTGGACACTTTTGAAAAATGTGCCTATAATTTGAAAAATATTCAGAAGAAATAAAAGTCATGGTATTAGAAAATATTACTTTACATCATAAGAATTGGGATATAAAATTTGGCAACACCCTTTTATTAGATCTGAAGTCATTACTAAGCAAAATACTGTTCTGAATTATTCACGGGTCTCCAGTATTATGTTATGTAGCTGTGTAGCAGTATTGACACATGCTATTACCCGTGAAAAAGTGCTACTCATGAATTTTGATACTCTCAGTACCACCTGGGACATTGGGAAGACTGATTGTGTTGGCTGTTGCTAAGGAACATACAGGTTTTGTTCTGGTGTTCCCTAGCTAATTCCATAGCAATTCTGTAGCAGGCATTTATACAGTAACAGATAGAAGACTGTGAAAATTGTGGGGTGATTTCTGGTACTCCTGCATAAAGTGATCATACCTAGTACTGGCATGTTATCCAGCTGTTTTCGGTTCAAGGAAATATGTTTGCCATCTAAGCTGACCTTCTCTCCGGCACTTTCCAAAATGCTTTGCACTTCTTTGGTAGCAGCTCTCATTGCTTCTGGACTCCTAAGATCAAAAGAGCAGGAGTATAATATATTTTTACACTTTAAAAAGGGGTTTTGCCATTAACTTTCTTCCTGACTAAAATTCAGTTTGTTAGCTGACAAGTACAACCTTCTAAAATGAAAATGTTGCAGCAAAATGCTGCAGTTACACTTTTTCATGTCTTGGCAAAGATACGATAGCTTCAGAAAAAAGGAAAAGAACCCCGAGTATTTGATTCTGTCTCCAGTGACAAGAGGGACAGAACCAAAGTGCATAACTTGGGTAATAAACAGTAAGGTCACTAAAAAGCAATGCCAAGAATAAGAAATAGCCCCACTGCGTGTAGAAAGTTTAGGAACAGGATTATAGATCAGTTTTATAACATCACTTATCCTGGATGATGTCCTATTATATGGCAATATTCTGTCTAGCTGAAAAGAATCTTCCTAATACTAAAAGTCCACACAGTATCCTTCACTGTCTAGACTTTTTTACAGACGCGGAATATATGAGCTGTGGTGAAATATGTAGAGATAATACAGGATGCAATAGGGTCTTGATGAAGGCACAATCAATCAGGGTGTTAAGACTCCAAGGCCAGAAGACCTAAAGCCATTGCATTCTTGGAGTGAAAAGTACTAAAGAACCTCAGATATTGGCAGGTAGATATGAGGGTGCGAGCCACTGGCTAAATAAAAATGTCATAAATTTAGATACATACTTAAGAGTTAGTCATGCTGAGGTAGATTATAGTCCACAGAGGCCCACTCTACAATGGACATTTAATAGTATTATCTGAACTCTGCACCCCTCTCATGAGTAACAAGCTCAGCAGCTGCAGTGTACTCTGCAACCTCAGTAGGATCTAGCAACATATAAAGTATTTTCTATTAAGTACCTGTGAAAACAATAAAGAAGGTAAAGCTTGGTTTGCCTGATCTAGTGAGATGGTCTAAAAATGTCCGATTATATTGGGAGCTTTCAATACAATTAAAGTTCTGACTGCAACCAGCACTTTTAATGTCATATCATATAGATTTACTCTAAAGCTTTCTTGACAAAGTGTAGCATTGCCCTGCAGTGTTTTTTTTTTTACAAACTTCTGTAGAATCGCTCTGTGGTACCACTGCTTGGTCTCAGAGGAGTGAAGGGGGTTTCTGTGGGAGGCCAGAACAACATGCCACTTCTTCTGTTGTAATCAGTAAGCTTTTTGACACTAATGAGGTATCGAGCACTGGAATTCGCCTGAATTAATGAACCGGTTTCTGAAAGATAACAAACATTTTTCTTATTTGGAAACAAAAAGATTTGGGACTTACTTAAGAAGATAGAACAAGCTCCAGAAGGTGGCAGGAATGGTGTTGGCTTGCGAGGCCCAGAGCAACGCCACGTGGGTCTTTGCTTTTTCCATGTCATCGAAGGTTGACAGAGTGTCATTCAGGAACATGCGGAGGGTGACAATCTCAGAGAGGTTGTCCCTCTTCAGGAGGTTCTTGTGGAGGAGTGCCTCTCCCAGCTTCTCACGTGCGCTGTGGGCACTCTTGAAGAGGTGGATAGGCAGCCCTGCCACGAGGGCTGGAAAGATCTTATCGAATTCCTTGAAGTTTTCAAGGGCATTTAGGATATGAGCTCTTTCAGTTTCCTGCTTTGATGATATATTTTTGTCATTATTTGAATTAAATTCTTTACCAAAAAGTGTTAAAAAGCCAGATTCGAACATGACCTGGCAACAGAACGTATAAAGTCCTTCTGTCACCCAGGTATTAGACTGAAGTTTAGATGTTCTTGACTGCAGCATGACGTACTGTAGGTTTTCCATCATTGCTTCAATGAGAGCGTCTAGGGCGTTACCTTGAAGGGTTCTAATGAAAGTCTGATGAAAATTTTCAGTGGTGTTTCCCTCTGCTGGGTCAATGCTACCATGCCCAAAAGCCTGTCACAAAATAAATTGTGTGCATAGTAAATAAGGCTTCTCGTAACCTTGATGATAAAGTCTAACAGAAATTAAAGCCAAAGTATAACTTCATAGGTTACTAGAGGGAAGCATAATAAGGGCTATTAATACTAGAACTGATGATACTTTCTCAGTGAACCATAGCAGTTAAGTAGGCAAATGCAAATAGATTAAAATAAATGCTTACAAAAAATTGGACGTGGTTACCTAGACCTTCATTCAACTCCCATTGACAACAACAGGAGCCCTTTTGCTTACTTCAGTAAGGGTTTGACTGAGCTCTTACTGGGTTGCATCATTTTTTAAGACATAAAGACTGAATCTTCCATAGTAGTGAGAACCTCCTGAAGAAGGTTGCAACTTCAGCAAGCTATATATATTATAATTTTACAGATTGTATTTCTGCTTTAGCAATTTGGGATACTACATGGCTAAATAATGTCATTCTTGGACAATTCAAATCACTGCAAATTTCCTTTCTGTTAAGGAAAGGGAAAAGAAGACCCCAATGTTTTAAACCAATAAAAGTGCAGAAATGTGAAACCAATTCTATTTCAAAGGCATAGTTATGCTATAGGGACTAACTGGGTACATCTGTCCTGCCAGCAGATACTTTGCACATTAGATATTAAAACCATTTTTAAAGTTATACCTTGGCAGAAGTAGCAAAATGGAACTTTTTCCAGTCCAAGTGTTTCCCCTGGCGTATCAATGCATGGTATGAAAACGGGTCGGTGAGGAAATGGATGTATTTCCCTGCTACTCGGCAAGTGAAAATGTGGCCATATTTCTTCTGCTTTTCTCTGAGGAATTCAAGGGGGTTGGCACTAAACTGCAAGGCACAGCCCAGGTATGGAAGGAACCCATTTTCAAGTGGTGGCTCACCTTGCCGCCTGCAAAACACAAACAAAAGCTGAATTTTATAAGTATGTATAAAGATCTCTTCGCCAGGACTACCAGGTAAGTAAAATACTGAAGCTGGGCTTTTTGTAATGTGAAAAAAATGCAAAAAACCCCCCAAACAAATAGTACATTGACAAATAATTTTCTCCCCTTTAAGGACTAAGCCTATTGTTAGGTCTATGGTATGGACAAAAGAATAATTTTAACAGCCTGTATTACATAATAAACCACAGTTTGATTATGCCATCTTTCTTTTCCCTAGATCAGGAGTATATTTTTCACCTGTTTAAATGCAGAATTGTTGCCATTAGCTAATATGCACAGTTATGTAATTGTCCCATAAATGAATAATCCATCCCACTAATATTGCCTGATACATTTTGGGGCAATGGTATCCACAATTCAGTTCGAATACCAAGGGAAATAATAGCCTTTTAGTGTAGAAAGGTTGTTACTATTGGCATATCACATGTGGACCAGATCCTGCTGAAAACGGTGGGAATTTTGCCATGATCTTGAGCAAGCATAAGAATTAGTCTTTCAGGCAAAGTGTCATTAAGCACATCCTTTAAGTTAAGCAGATGCTTAAAGTGAAGCATATGCTTAAATGATATTTTTTATTCTGAGTCAGAAAACTACTTTCCTGCATAAGGACACCATGGCTGCTAAAATAACTTTCAGATAATACTCTAGCTTTTCTAGTAAACTCCTAATGGTTATTATCTAATGGTTCTAATGGTTATTATCCTAATGGTTATTATTAAGTTAACTATTTTCACCTTTTTTACTAAACTTTTTAAAGTAAAACAAGAAAATGCTGAAAAATACAAAATTACAATAGGTAAACAAATTACTTGCTCCTTATGTAAATGTGCCAGTGGGATAAATGCTTTTAAGAAATATGTATGTGACATAGTAAGGTACATAAATATTATCTGTATTAAATTGTGTTACTGATAATATGAAAATGTTTGTAAGTAGACAGTAAACTATAATTAGATATAAGTAGGTATTAGCTGTGATTACAATGCAGGTAAAACTATAGCCCAGTACTTTAGGAAATCAAAACATGCATATTCATATTTTAATTACCTCATTTATGCATAGATTTGTATCTACAGTTATGTCTAGGCATTACCTCACTATTATTAAAAAGCCTATACACAAAAATTCTATTTTAATATAAATCTCTCAAAAAAACAAACTACAGCGTTGCCCACGCTATCCTGCACCTGTCCATCTACCAGTCTGAAGATTACACTTCTTTTAGCTTTATACACAGTATATCTGACAGAAATAAAGGCAAGGTACACTGAGATGCATTTATAAATAGACTCCTTACCTTCTCCTCCTCCCTAGAAGAAACCACAACCCACAACAGAGTATTATCACTGTTCCCCAGATCCATGATGCCATGAACATTTCTAGTAATGCCCAAGCACTTCCCCAGTGGAAAACTGGTAACTACCAGTATGGCAGGAGAGGTAACTGAAAGTGATGCAGAAGACAGGTCACGATTTATATACTGTAGGTGCACCACTGTACCTAATGGCGTTCAGTCAACCTAGCAAGCTATTGATTAACCATTTCTGGAGAGAGCCTGTTTTCTGTCTGGGTCCTGACATCTTTCTGCAGAGAGCTTCGCCGCATTGATGCGGACGGTTGCAGACGTGGCCTTGAGCTGATGTCACCTATCAGTCGTGGTTCCAAAGTAATCAAACAGCTGTAAGAGTTGATAAATCGAAGGTCCGTCAGGTGTGTTTTGATCTATCCCGCAGATTTACTGATTGCAGTTTATAGTTCAAGTTTAGCAATACACGAAATGGCTGCTGACGGGCGTCTGGGGGACCCGGGCCGGGCTGGCGGGTGGCTGCAGTTGGCGCTGACCTCGGCCCCGGCCTACGCAGCCCTTCCCCGGCTCCGGCCTGCGGCCTGCCCCGGCTCCGGTGGGCCGCTGCCAGGGCCATGGTGGGGCTCCGCTGTGGCTGAAGGGACGGCTGCGGAGACCCCCCCCACTCCCTCAAACAACGTTTCTCTGGTAGAGAGGGAGACGTAGGCTTTCTGTAAAGCGGCAGAAGGGAGAGAGGAGACAGCAGGAGTAGACAACCATACTGGTTTGAGGGGTTTTTTTCACCGTCCTCGTGTCCGGAACACAACTCTCTACCAGCTGTGAGGAAGGAAATTAACTCTATCCCAGCTGAAACCAGGACACCTTGGATCGCCTTTTATTTTCCCATTAAACCTTTTCCCCTTTCTGTTGCTGGCTAGTGAGAGTTCAGACTTTGGCTTGCTCCTAACACCTGGCACGGGGCCGTCGAGGAGGCAGCTCAGGCAGCACATAGTGATGGCTTAGTAGTCATTCAGGGCCTAACACATTTCTGAGAGAGAAAACGATGGGTTTTAGTCACTTTTTCAGGCTCACTTCTGTACCAGTTTTTGTTGGTGTCCCTACAGCTGTGTGATAAAACAGTAAAGAGCTGGACCTTTTGCTGTCCAAATTGAACACTACACTGAAGGCACTGAGCTGCAAATCTGGCAGATGGGAATATTGTCCTGGCTTCAAACCAAGGAACGCAGTGAGGCATGGGGTAACTCTGTACATATGCTATTACATTTGAGGCAATTTTTAAGTGGCAATACTGAAGAAGTAAACTCTTTTTACAGCCTTGAGGTTTATCCTCACTTAATCTAAAAGTCAAGTCCTTTTGCATGTCAGCTTAAGATCCGGTCCCCCACACCATTCCATTTAAGCACTGGCATTTCTTGTGTCTTCCTAGAAAAACTCCTTTTCCTCAGCTGAATTTAGCCTGTTTTAACAGAATTGCTTTACAAAAGCCATGCTTTCCCATTTCCTGCTTGTTTCCATTATGGGAAATCTCAGTTCTGGGTGTCACCTTTGACTACAGCCTACCACTTCCTCATCCTAAACAAGTATGATAATTTTATTATGTTTGTGTCTAATTCTTACTGCATGCATAGGTCTCAGCCTTTTTATGTCCAAACAACACTGAACAAGAAAGTTGGAAGCTTCTGTCAGTTTTGTGTCTAACACACAGGAATAATGTTTAACCAGCAGCAGATACCTGTGGCTCCTCACGCTACCATGTGTTGCACCAGGTAGAGCTGCCAGCCACACTTGCCTTTCCCTTATGTGCTTTGGGTAGTTGTACTGCAATGTGATGATAACATAATTTATAAATGGCATCCTGCTGCCACAACAGGAGTAGCTTCTCTAAAGCTGCTCACCTTCTTTCTCTTTTTGATTTGTGCATATATAATGGTAGTCAGATGTAGGCAGAGAACAGGAGCTGCTTGGCAGCCTACCTTAAATAATTGCCCTTTCTCTCAGGAAAATCAAATGTGCCCCCTCTTTTCCATTTAAGAGACTCTTATGTGGCAGCACCCTTGACAAATAACTGTTATGATAGAACAGAGTTGCTTTTGCATAGTTTGAGGTGCTTCCCAGTTCTAGATCATCTCCCTCCTAGTTCCTTAAATAGGCCAATCTACAGCCCCAAAGCCAGCCAGTACTATAGTAGGCTGCAGCCTTTGACTCATGTCCTTGCGATAAATGTAAGCAGGGGTGTTGTCTGACAAAGATACTCCCCCAAATTTGGCAGATGAGAAGTGTGAATCTCCTTT
>JANZLP010000023.1:14549516-14560012 GCA_026930925.1 Chelictinia riocourii
AGTTAAGTGATTAAGATTGGACCAAGCAAAGTCAAATAAACACCACCAGAAGAGCTATAAAAAATATCATTGATGAACAGTGCAATTATTATCCTGCTCACGAGTACTTCCATTTGCAGGACCGATGGGTCAGGTCCCCAGCTAAGTGAAAGACTATACATCCAACTGAAATCAAGGGACCTATTTTGGTTACACATAAACTGCTGGTTGTTCATTCCCCTCGTGCTTCTATGCTTCTTGACGTGGCTACTAATAGCGCTTGGCAACTATCACGGCTGACAAAACTGATCGAGTGAAGCAGAGAACAATGGTAAAGTGTAACTGAAAATGATAGTATGACTGTAAATCTTAACAGACTTTGTGAACAAAAAGTATTGCTTTGAGTGCTCAGAGAAATACAGAATTTCTGACAATTCTTTCAGATAAGTCTCTCCTGGGCCAGCATATGGCATCTAGGAACACCTAGGAGCGGGTGTTGGTGACCCAACAAGGTTTACAGCACAAAGAAGTTGTAATCTCTTTACAGCTTGTGAACCCCATGGGTTGATGATCACAAATGGTGATGAGATAACCATAATGCCGCCTTTACAGGGAGCAAATCTTCTGCACTAGTAGTGCCATCATGTAATGACTAGATGACTTCTTCCCAGAGGCAGTTGGGAGTTATTTTGGAGGGTTTTACTGAAGTTCGTTTTCAGTTCTGGAGAGGTGTTCAGCTTCACTCAGTTCTGTTGCTGAAGCTACTTCTAATCAACTGATATCTAGTCAGAATGCAAAAATTGCATTCTTGACACAGCATTTCAGACACACAAACCTCTTGCATAGCTGCACTCAACTTTTTTTATTACATTGAACATAAGATATTTCTATTTGCCTTCATGACTCCCTCCAAATTCTCTTCATTTTAAGGTCATCAATAAACCGATCCCCATCCCAATAATTTGTTATATTGCACGTTGCCTATTTGTAACATTGCATGACTGTGTAAAGGTACAGTTTGAGGAAGCTGGAAATATGGAACTAAGTACTTTCCAAAAAAATTGTAAAAAAAGTTGTAGTAAATGACTGACGTGAATTATTAATTGCAAAAGTTTATGAACATTATATGTAATAGCCCAGAAGCCACATTTCCCATGAAAAAGAAAAGCCTAACTCACTCGGACTTGCTTCAATTGTCCCTCTATTTATTGGGAGAAGGGAGAAATTGCTAGTAATAAATATTAATCATAACTGAGAATTTTTGAAACCACCACAAATTAAAGAATAATGTGAATCTTTCTGAAGTTTATTAATGCAAAGAAGGTAAGTTGTGTCAGTCCAATAGTACTGTCAAAAAAGGGAAACATTTCTATTTGTATGTATGTACAGCACATAGTGTAGAATGTGTCAGTGTCAAATATGTGCTCTCCAGTTGTAACTGAAGGATATGGTGGAGAACAGCTGTGGAAGAAGATATTTTCAAATCAGCAATCTGGTCATCCCATACCCAGGAGTTTTAAAAGAGCTGGCAAAAGAACTCAATGAACATTAATGCTGAAATTTAGTCAGTCTCGGAGCACTAAAGAAATTCCATCAGACATTTTTAAAAGTTACCATTGTGTTTTAATAGGTAAGAGAAATCGTCTAGGCAATTACCGGCCTATCAGCCGCTTCCTGTTCAAATAATAAACAGCTGACATAGTATAAGCAAACCTAAGTGCTAATACAGTTGTGTGCTGTAGTTCCTTTTAAGTGCTGATATAGTAGTAACCTAGTTAACGGCAATTCACATGCCCAGATGGAAAACAGATCCTGTCTGACCAACCCGATAGGTTTTTTTCAGTGAAGTTCGGTGATAAACACAATGATGCTTGACTTTTAGAAGTTTTTGACAGGGTTCAGCGTGATGTTCGGGGGGAAAGCTGGAATGATAAAAAAGTGGCGTGGCACATACAACTGATAGAAAACTTAATAACCAGTCCTAGCAAATGTGGGGAACATGTCGGACAGAGTTATTTCTGCCCACTGGGAGCAGACCTGGAACCATTTTGTGCCTCTGTCATTGACAACTGGGTTTGCAGATGGCAGGGGGAAAGGCGAGTGATGAAGAGGAAGGGTTGAGCTGCTCAGTGTAAGCAAATTTTCTTTTTCAGAGTCACGTGTAATGTCACTCGGGTTAGCCCTCTCTGTGCAAAGGGGGGCACCAGTCGTGGAGAAATAGCTCAGCAAAGTACGAGTGCTGATTGTGTGGCAGTGGGCTGCGGCGCTGATGTGATCCTTGGACTGTAAACAGAGTGATCTTAGAAGCTGAAAAATTATATTCCCTCTTCATTTGGCATGAAAAAATTATCTTCCCTCTTCATTTGGCATGAAAAAATTATATTCCCTCTTCATTTGGCATCAATCTGACTGTTACTGCAATCCTGCGTTACTGTTTTCTCCGCAGCCTGAGGAAAATGTTTACAATCTGGAGGGGATTCAGGGAACGGTCATGAGAGATACAAAAGGACAAGTAAACATACCTTGGAGAGGGAGGGGGAATGAAAGAGCTCCGTCTGTTTAGCTCGACAAGGAGCAGATAGGAGGATGCCTTTGGTCCCAGTCTAGAGCTGACTGCAGGGAAAAATGGGTCGGAATAGAGGGTTCTTCAGCCTGGATGTGAACGCGTAACGAGATCCAGTGTCGAGAAGCTGAGGACACACACGCTCCGTGGTAGTTAAACACTTTAATTGTTTACCAGAATCTGTGGTGAAGTCATCTGGAAATATCTCAGTTAAGATCACATGTTCTTTAAAGTGTTTTTCATTACAGGCAGGAACCAACAGAGTGAAGCCCCGTGGCCTGTATCTGAATGCTGATCTCCGAGTCAAATCCTACCACAACATTCTCCCTTCCAGTCCGGTGTATTTATTTCACTGTCTGGCAGGAGATGAAAACCCACCATTTCGGTACCTTCTCCTGCACGCCGAGAGCCTCTTAGAGCCAGGAGCTGTTATATTTGCTTGGGATAAGCAATTACTACCGGAGTCATCTCTCCTATGCCATCTGCTCCTGGCTCAGCACTTAGGACTGCGCCTGCACCGGGGCGTAAATCAGATGGGCTGGTGCAATACAGGCAGAAAATGAGGTTAGGTGATCACAGTCGTATCTTCCCTCCCTCTATCCACAATCTTTGAGCCCAGTTAAACACAACTGCATGTCATTCCTCAGCAGGATCGTGGATGGGACGCTCAGGTCTAGTTAGGAGCACCAGAAGCAGCCTTATGTAGACAGCCTAAGAGCAGAACAACCTTACACACCACAAAATACTTCGTATTTATAAGTATATCTCCGAGCGCACCAGGTGCCCTTAACCAGACTTACTGCCCCGACAACTTTTTTCCTGATAACTTTTCCTTAGCCATAGCTTGGGAGGTGATTTAGATTCAGCGGGGGGAAAAAAACCCGACATTTATATCTCCTTCACCTTTATCTTTATACTTCTGTTGTGTTTTTCTTTATTTACTAGGTCCAGAAAGTGTTTTATGAGAGTTTATTTTCCTCTCTCAGTGTCTGTATCTGGTTATCACCACAATCTTTGTCTAGCACAAGCATAATAGTGTTTTGGGCAGTTACATTAAGGGCTCGCTGCTAGTTATCTAGTCCCATCAAATATGAATTTCAGCTAAACACTTTGCTGTTGGAGTAAAAGAAGATTCTTTCGTAACTTCTGTTTTCTGAATATTGTGTACATAGTATTATAAAAGCCTGTATTCTCCTCAGCTATTTGTCTGTACTGTTGTAAAGCCCAGCTGTTCAAAAGGCAGCTGGACAATAACATAGTGTTGCTTCTCTAAAACACTCAGATACAGGCACAAAGGATGGCAAACACCCCGCATTACTCTAATAAATGATTTAATCTCAGGAGGGTGGGAAAGGATCTCTTGAAAAGTTCTGTTTGTTGGCCAAAACTGCAAAAAAGTGTTCAGGCTGAAAATCAAAAAGGAAGATTACACTGAATTCTGGTCAATATAGGTAGGGGAGATTAAATGTAGGTAGCAAATTGGGTTAGATTCCCAGTCCAGCCTAATTTCCAAGTTAAACACGGCAGTCAAATATTGCGATAATGCCGCCTAATCCCAAGGGCACCCCCACATTTTACACAAATGGCTCTTCGCAGCTAGAGCTTCATTTCAGGGGCATCGTCCCTGCTTCTTCTACCGAGGGAAATCTTTTAGTCCTGCGGTTGGGACACTGTGCCGTGGGGTGGGACATTGGGGTCGGTGCCCTCTTTGGAAACGGCAGAAAACAAACTCAGGTTTTCCGCTTTCTGGCCAGAAGACGGCTGCTCCTGCTGTCGCCTGGGAAGAGGCATCGGTCCCTCCGGAGTGCTTGCATGAAGTTGTTTGGAGAAAATCCCGGGGAAGTCGGTGGGTGTCTCCCGGCAGCACAGAACCGCATTCCATGGGGCAGGAGATGGGTAGGACTTCGGACCCACCTCCGTCCTCGGCTTCTTCCAGTAACTACCCGAGTAACAGCTGTGAGAGCTGTTCTGAGACACGTAACTCGCCCCGCAGTCGCACTGGCTGCTTTGCCGCCTAACTCCACACCAAGGCTGTAATTTCAGGAGTCTAGACCCATAAAAAGTAGGAACCTACTTCGGCAAACTGCTGAGCTTTGTAGCCTCAGTCTCCCTCCATACCCCATTAAAAACATCGTAGCAGAAATTGGGCTTGCTTGATATATTAGCGGGTAGTTTTTGTGCTGTTCAGGTGAATAAAGCGAAGCCTATAATACGGACGACATTTGTTAATATTCTGTGAGGGAATGCCGTGCTGACCATGGCCCCAATTGAATGGCCGTCACATTTCCTCAAATATAAGGAAGAGTTTGAAATCCTTCGAGCTCTTGTGGAACACAAACCAGCAAACCTAATTCATTACATGGAAAAAACCTGCAGCCTGTCCTCTCCCCACTGATATTTTGCTGGGCAGATCCTTTGCTCCAATTTTGCTTTTTCTTCCAGTCGTTTTCTGAGGCTTCCCAAGTTCCCCAAGCTCCATACACTTTCATTTTATGGGCAAAACATTGGTGTCCAACGATGTCTCACCTACTAATCATGTTGCTTCTTTCTCCTGTTGCTATAAGACTGCCACACCGTCATACCAATATGTAACAAAATTTGGTTTGTGTGACTTTTTTCTATGCTGTGGGCTACCCAGTGCGAGCCATTTCCTCACCCTAACCTTTCTGAGATACATGGGTGTCCTTCAAGAAGGCCAAGAATCAGAGAATGACCAGCTTTGTCAACCCACTCTTCGTAGAGTACCGTCTGCATCCTGGGATTAGGTTTTATGCCCCATGATGACTAATGCTTCACAAAGACGCAAATTTCTCCATTAATTCCTCGCTGAAACACCGAACCGTGTCCTGTTTGACAGACGCGTGAGCAGAGACATGGCGCAGCACCGTCTCTCGGTAACGGTGCCATTAATGCGTGTGGCGATGTCCCCACTGCACAACCAGGGAGTTAATTTTTCACTGGAAACTACAAATGTCTTTATTTGGATCAGGCTTGGATTAATTTGTCAAACCAGACTTGCGGGGCTGGCTGTTATCCTTTCCAGGGGATGGTGATTAGATCGGTACATGGGTTGGGGGTCTAATCACTGTCTTATACAGCAATAATACATATTATAACCTTCTTTGCTTTATGTTTTTCTAGCTGTGCAATCTGTCAACCAGTTTATCTTCTTCACTAATTAGGCTGGGGGCTTTGGGGGAATTATGCTGTAACTCCTAAATCTCCTTCCTGATTAGCTCCGTGTTTACCTTCATCATTTGTTTTGATAGTTTTTACTATTATTTTAAGACAGAACAATACAATTATTAATCCCTTTGGTGGGGGCATTGGTACCTTGACTGTGTGACAATAGTGTCAACTGCTACCCCCCTGCTGAAAGTGGCTTTAAATGTCACTTGCGTTACGTTTTGGAAAAGTGTAAAGAAACAGATTTGTGTGGTAGATGTGGGGACTCATCCCATTGAAACGCTAGCAATGGGGAGGGAAAGGCGTCTTTATTCTGCCGGGAAAGAAGTTTCCAGACGGAGTGGAGGCACTGCATGGTCCCTGAAGCCAAGGAGATCTCTCATTTGGATGACCATCACTTGGTCACCATTGGATTTTGCCCTTTGTTGGGAAGTAGAGGAAAAGTTTCCTGAGCAAGACTTTTGCCTTCTTTCTTTGGGAACCGAGAACCGTGAGCGAGGGACCACGTAAATACTCACCTTTCGAGGGACTTCGGAAGGTAGAAAAAGCACTCTGAAAAATGATTTGTAAGTTTTAATTCTGAGGTTATGAAAGAAAGTGGGGTGGAATACACATAAAAAAACCTGGAAGAAAATATTTTCTATTTTGCTGATGATAGCTAAGGGCAGTGTTTATATGAGGCAAGGAAAAGGTGCTCTGGAAAATGGGCATCATAAAAATGCCCCTTAACTTAGGAGTTCATGTCCAAAGAATCTATAACTTTCTCAAATCAAATAACTCCACATATTTTTTTTTAATTTTTTATTAAAAAAGACCCCAACAATCCAAAACAGGAAATGAAATGCAAACCCACAAAATCTACATAGGAAAAAAATTAAAAATTCAAAGGAAGCAAAAATGAAATTTCCTGCAGAAACAGTGCCTTGGCTGCAGGGGACATTTAGAAACTCTTCTGTGTTCTCTTTTTCTGGTTAAATTAGTATCTTGATATGCCGTTCTGTTTTTGCATGGTCAACAGCTATAGGAAAACATACTTCAACTATATTGCAGCCAACTAAAAGCTACTATTGAAAGCTTCATTTTTATATTTCCTGATTATTATTTTTTTAATTTGAACTGTGGAAACATACCATAATATTACTACAGCTGCTTGGATATAATAAAGATCTGAAATGACACAGAGTCACGTGAGTTGTGGCAAAGCCCTGTAAGTGACGGTGGTCTAGTTGACAAAGTAAATGTAAAGAAATGGCCATAAAATCCCAGTTTGGGGAGCTTAGCTTCATTGTGAGCTTAACAGTACCGCCACGGGGCTCTGGGTTGGAGCCAGTGTCAGTACACGCAGGATACTCCGTCGAGAAAAGAGAAAATTGAAGGTAATGTCCCAACAAGAATGTGTTGAGTCCAGTGGGTACTCCAGTAGGTTTTAGGGAATTTCTTCCTCAGGTCCAAATTCTAATGGATTTGTAGTGACTTCCGGCAGGGCAGCTTAAAAGTTGATCAACATGATGAGCTTGGGAGTGGACTAATCCTGGAAAAAGGAAAAAAAAAGTTTTCCAGACCAGCTTGAGTGTACCCTGCCCAGCTGGCTGCCTGCGGTGGGGGCTGAAAGGGAGACGGGAGCCAGAGACGGTGCCTTCCTGCAGGGCGGGGGGGAAAAGTGCTTCTGGGACCAGACAGGAATAACAGGACTGGGAGCACAGGGAAGACGCTGGAGCGGGGCGAGCCAAAAGGAGCTGAACGGGCAAAACTCCCTGTCTTACTGCTTTGACAGCAGCCAGTGAAATCTAGGGGTTTCCAGTTAAAAACAAAAAAAAAGAAAGAAATTAAAAAGGAGAGAGGTTGAACCACCTCATTCTCAGTGTCTGTGATAATGAGGGTTTGGATAAACAAACAGGTTTTGGAACTTAAGCTTCTTAGAGCATTAGGGAGAAGAAATCCTCAGATGTCACTGTACGGTGCCCGCTTATTTTTTTTTTTAAGACAATATGTCATGGAAGCGCAGCGGATGGCCACTCTTGAGCGTAGGTCAATAGACTAGCACCCTGAGACGGCCATATGTGGGGAAATAAACAACTCAGTCAACTCCTTGGCGTGTGCCCAGTATTGGATATAAATCTACAGAACAAGAAAAAGCAGCCCTTTGTGCCACGAGATTATTTTTAACTTGAGCCTTCAAGTAGCTATAGGAGATTACCTCTCATCTTTCACAGCATGAATTTCATGTCTGTATTGTTAGGAAATACAGAACAATATGGAAAGCATGAAGGAAGAAAGGAGGAATTAAAGTACCTAGATCAGCTGAGTCATGGCTGAAATACAAAAAGGATTTCTGAAGGGTTGAGATTGAAACGGTAATGAAAAAAATCCCTCATCTATAGCTATGGGGTTACTTACTACAGTGTTTTTGATGGGAATTATGACAGGGTTCCTGGGGATTCTCTTGCTTCAATTAATTAAACTCACACCGAGAGGACTACTTGAGCCCTGCAATGATTATTTCTTTTTTTTTTCTTTCCACGGGAAAGTAGGAAAAGCGATTTGAAAAGAATTTGGCGAGCCTTTCTTTCATTTTCTGATGGTGAAGGCTTCGAGTGGAAACCAGAGCTCCAACCACAGACCTGAGGGAAAGGTGACAGGCACAGAGGGGAAGGCAGCGTCGCAAGAAAGAATGGGCAAAAATCTCTCAAATATCATCAACCCTCATATCAATTTGTTCTCCTTTCATTTCTTTTCTGCATTCCTACTGCGTTTTGCCTTTTGCCTCTCACCCTTAATTCGCTTTTGTTTCTGGGCTGTGATACGCTTTTTTTTTTTCAAGAGAAATAGCAAATCGTTTCATTTTGTTTTGCTTATTTATTTTATTTTTGAGGCAAAAGGGTAAGTCTTCCTCTCCAGGGAATGATGAATCACACTAGCTCCCGGAAGCACTAGGCATAGTACTAACTCACTCCTTGGAGCCGTAGGGTCTTTCGAACTGGTCTGCTATTCTCCGCGGTATCAGTTTAACTCCTATAGGAGCCACCGCTCCCCAGGTTTCTCAGATGAAAACCAGGTTATTCGAAACTATTTTCCTCTTTGAAACAAGTCGCTCAGCACTGCGATATTCTTTTCTCTCTTTGAAGTTGGACATACGGTAGTGCATGTGGTAAGTATGAAAACACCGCTGGGTGATAAGAAACATACAATTAAGCCCATAAGTGATAATGAACAGATGCTTCCCTCCCACAAATGCTTTCTCGTATCAAATGAAGTCTGGCTGCAAGATTTTATCAATTCTAGGAGTTTACTCGACTTTAGAGAGAAATGTGACCTACCTTGATAATATCCCATATGGTTATCTCTTGCCCCAGGGCTATCTCATACTTTAGCATCACTTCAGAAACTGACTGAAGTACTCAAGGATCGAAAATTTGAAGGTGTGCTATCTGTGGAATACTTAACCCTTGGGCTACCAAATAAATAGGATCTCTTCCAAACAGCCAATGCATCAGACTCACAATTCTCCTTTCTGTTTTGTAAAATATTGATGCTTGTCAGACTGGATGATGTTACCAGGGGCTGAACAGAAAACAGTCAAAAATTCTGGATATACAGCCTCATTTTGGACTCTCTTCCTTTGTCCTGAACTGCCTAGGCTTTTTATTACCATCAGCAGATTTTAGATAAATATCTTTTGGGCTAGCACTTAAAAGAAAAAAAAAAAATAATCAACAAACAACACCCTATCAATTTGACTATTAATTAGCTTTTTCACATCTAACAACAGATAAAATGCCCAAATCTATATTCATGTGCCTGCCTTTGTGAAGTGTTCTAATAATCTAAAACTTCACAGCTCTTGCTAAGGTCTGCCTGAATTTATGCTGTATTTTTCCTAATAGTTCCTATCAAAGTGTGGATATCAAACCAATATTGTTTAATTTCTACAGTTCATGGGAAAATACTAGTACTTTTACTAGAAAGCTTGTTAAAAAGGGATACATAGTCTCCAACAGTTTAATCTGTTTTAATGGATCATTTGGCAGGTCAGTTCTGGACTAAAATAAAGTTATTCTTATTTGTTCTTCTCAAGGACTCTGGACAATTTTGATTTTTATAGGGCAAATAGGATTGTGCCTCTTCTCAGCATGACTATATGCATTTGAGCAGACAGATATTTCTTGGTTTTACTTGCGCAAGTACTTATGAATAGCACCTACTTTGTTTATAGTCCACTGACATCTTTGTAGCTGAAGTGGGAACAGTTGGGTCAGAAACCTTCAGTAAAACCACTGTGTATCAGTGGTTGGATACTCCTACAGAAGAATTTCAAAATGAACCAATTACTCTTTTCAGGGCATCATTGGACAGTTGTTGCTTCTGAAAATTTTATAACTGTTTATTTCCTTTTCTTCTCTTATCTGAACATCAAATGCTCCCTGAACTTGAAACAACCCAAGCTGCTCATTCTCCCCAGCAAGTCACTGAAAAGATTCAAAGCTGTACATGTTGAAAGGCTCCATTTCTCTCTTTCCTGTACCCCAGGAAAAAGAGCCTGCTGATCAATACATTGCCTAAAAGGTCTAACAGAATTTTCACAATGTGTAGACATATTTTCTTAATTTCCTGGGGTTTTGGGGTGCAGCTGCCTGCAGGGCAGCTTGGGGGGGCAGGCACGGGGTCACCCTGCCTTGCACCCCACTGCAGGGGGGCTGTTGCGCCTGTGCGTAGGCCACTAATGGCAGGTGAGGACCAGCCACAGTTTTTGGGAATGGCGCCTTCCAGG
>JANZLP010000023.1:14637002-14648735 GCA_026930925.1 Chelictinia riocourii
ATTATTTTATTTTCAACTATGTAGAAGATGAACAGATATCCAGCATCTCAAAAGATTAAAATTAGTAAATCTATTTTGCTTAGTGCCCATTATATTAACATGCAACAGAAGACCTTCCTGGGAACCTTCTTTTTAATTTAAGAATACATCTTTATTTTCCTGGTTTGATATTTCTAAATGTTGGATACCTTCCTTAATAAAACCTGATCAACTTACCAAAACTATTTGAGAGAAAAAGTGAAAGCCATAACTTCTTGAAAAGGAATGCTTTGGGCAATCACAACTTATGATTTCTTTTTAAACTCATTATTCACTCTATTCTTTTTGATCGTGAAGCCTCTTATTGTCCTATTCATCTTTAGAATAAAGCAGCAGCGTTGGTTTGGTCGAGAAGACTTCCTTTTTATCTTACAAACTTGTACTTTCAACTTTGCCAAGCAGCAACCAACAGCTGTGGAAGTGACTTTTTATGACCATATATACAGTGATTTCACTCTATTTCTGCATGCCAGGGAAGCATACTGGAGTGTCTGGTAAGAATGTGGTGTGATATAATATTTGTTTTGCATTTCCTGACACAGATAGTAGCAAAACTCAAGGTACCTCACCTGTTTTGTATGGAATCCACTACCATACAGAAAAGTTTTATAGTGAAATTCAGGGAGGAACCAATTACTATCTGCAAGGGAAAAAATTGTGAATGAAGAAATTTACAGAACACAGACTCAGGATATTAAAAAAAAACAACCCAGAAATACAAAAACTTTCAAGCTTTGGAAATGATGTCGTCATGGTGGAGAAAAGGATACATAGGTAACACAGCAGATTAATAAAAGACCACAAAGCTGGGCTTTAGAGAGAATTTTTCAAGCTAGAGAAGGCTGTAACCACTGTGAATTCAGATGATGTTGTCTGAAGAGAAGACAACCTTTCAAAGAAATGACCCTGGTGTTTTCTCAGCGTAGCCTCACAAGTCCATCAAAGTGTCGAAATGCTTTAGTCTGGATGGATAGTTGCGTCATTTTAAAGAAAATCTAAAGTTCTCTGGATGTTTCCCCCTTCCCTTTCTTCTTGGAAGAGGGTCTAGTCATATTAATCTACTTCTAACTTCCATTTGGGACTACCTAACCTACTATTATTCAGAGCTGAACATAAGTAACAATATTCATACAGTACAAAACACAACCACCTACGTTTCCCAGGTTCCAGGCTGCTGTGAGCACCCCAAGCTTGTTCTGAAACCCCCAAACTCTTCTGCCGCCTACACGTCAGCTCTGTTGACAGAGGCCTTGGTTCTAATTTTCAATGTAGTAATGGATCAAGTCCAAATTAATGTAATTGAATTAAATGCACCCAAATCTAAGATGGGATCTACCTGCTAAGCTTTTGGACTGCCAGAAGGCAACCCTGGAAGCTACCCTGACCAGGCAAGTACTCAGATGCTACGGAAGAGAATATTGAACCATTAGAAAGATTAGGATTCACGTAATCTCAAAATGGCATGACAGAGGGATATCCCAAATTAACAGAAAGACCTATCCAGGCTTTTTTGTCTTCTTCACGAGCCACAGGCTGCCTTCAGGTGAGCTCTTCATACCAGTGCGTAGCTTTACACTGCATTATCACAGCTCTTTAAGTTTCATTAATACTCTAGAATAGGGTCATCCCCTACTAGAAATGGTGAATTTTGTAACTACAGAAACTCACCTTACCCTCTCTCACGTCTCTCAGCAAGGCAATCATTTTACTCACTTCAGGAAGAGATTTTGAAATGTAGTGGCTGTGTGTGCAAAAGTGCATCCATGACTGTTCACATAATCACTGCAATTACGAATGCAATTCAGGTAAATATGCAAGCAAACTACTAGCTAAGCTTCTAACTGGTAATTTATGTGTGCCTTTACCTAATTTGCATGGGCAATCTTCATAATTACCTTCCCAGGTTTAGTACATAGATCTCAGGACTCAGTTTACATAAAATCTGGCTGAATAACTAATGAAGGACTGATGAAGGATGTACGAGCAACTAGTGGAACGAGGAAATTAGAAGCATATGGAAAGAAAATAAACTGAACAAAGTCAACTTCAGCTTATGCATTAGCCTTTTTTTACCTTACGTTTTGAAAGAGGAGGATATGAGTAACGCACTAGATAGGTCGAGTTCCTTCAATTATCCTTCCTTCTCCTGTTTTCAAAAGGCAACGTACCCTTTCTGGTAGTCAAGATTTTCAGACAGACAAGCTACATATGTATAGTGTAATTTAGAGCAAGTGAAATTGTCATTTTAAGTGTCTAACTCTTCATCTGAGAAAGGGAGAGGAGTTCCTCATGAATGTAAAGCCAAAACAGGGCCCCAGTGGTGTTTACAGATAAGCAACTGAATGAGTTTACAAGTGTCCTCTTTGAAGAATAAAGGAAACATGCTGCATTCAACTGACGGAGGCATTTCAGCAAATTACACTGCTGTTGCTACACTTAAGGCCATATTAATAAAAAAATCTTGGCTTGTTTGTTTTGCGTTTTAAGAAGTTGAGAATAAAAGCATTTTCAAACGAAAAAGAAAACCAAGCCTAAGATACGCCTGTTAACCTTGATCATTAACTACAAAGAAGACGTTGGCCTTGCATTTACATTCTAGGTTTCTAAGGAGAACTGCACCAAAATACATCTAAAATATGCATGTGTTAGACAAAAGGAAGGATCCTAAAGTGCCTTCTATTATACTCTCTGTGAAAACTACATCACATTATGGAAACTTTGAAATCGAGTCCATGCATTTAATTGCTTCTATGCATTTATAAAGTTAATTTTAAAGAATTTCAATCCCTACATCTGTAATATTTAGGAAAAAATATTTAAATATTTTTAAAATTGTATATTTAAATTTAGAGAATTTAGGGATTTATTTTGAAAATTCTGAGCTGCTGTTGCACAGCGTAATGCTATGGTTGACCTTTATGGGACCTGAAATGAACTGCTTTTATTCTCAAAGTTGAGTAAACAGCATCTGCCATAAGAAGTGTCGTTTTTTTAAGACAGTTTGTTCAGATAGAGTCATATACAGAATACTTACTCCACATGAGAACTCCAATTAATCTTCTTACGTTATTGAATTTCATTCCTGCCAACATTGTAGAGTCAAAAAAACCCCATAGGATAATAAGTGGGGCTAGGACAGTAAATGGGGCTCTAGTCTTGCTAAGCAATGGCAAACTGAATTCTTAAACGAGCGCTAGATGAACTACCGACCTCTGCCACCTACACCAGTCCTGTTCCAGCGCAAGAGAGAAAAGGGCTGACCTATAAGAAAGAAACCAACCAGCAAATCCCTGCTCAAAGACAGGTAACGCTTGCTACGTCTTAAAAGTATTGCTGAGATAATTTGGTTTGAAAATTACTGACACATGATAAACATTGCTCCGTATCATACTCTATCAGTGGTATTATAATGCTCTGGAAAATAACTGTACTTTGCAGTGTTTAAAATAACAGGTGCTAAATCTTATGTTTTAATGAAAAATATTTTGCATATAAGTAACAGAAGACTTGTAACCAATTAGTCTTGATATATTTGCATATAAGGTTAGTAAAGTGAACACACTGTAAGTAGTTTAGAATGATAAGCATATTATCCATGTGATGCTCAAGTTTTTCAGCTTTTAATTAATTCTGTAATTTCAGGACTAGCAAAAATAAACACGCTCAAAAGGCAAACATGAACACTACAAGGTGTTAAAATTCACTGGATACTTTTTCATTTTGCCAGCTGAAATATAGGCGAGCAGTTGTGGCAACATATAACTACAAGCCATGCTTTTCAGCTTTATCTCATTTTCTAATTGTTTTGCTTTTAAGGTATTTTTCCCCAACACCTCATTCCATGCTATTTAATAACATGACTATTATGACAGTATTCTAGGTCTGAAATTTTGGTATATGTAGATTAAAACTCTGAATCATCAAAGCATCACTTTATTGCAGAATTATATGGAACTTCTGCACTTACTCAGGGGTTGTCAGCTCTGATAATCTTTAAAGTCTGACTGGACCACTGTGGCTGGCAACGACTGTGAAAATCTTTACTGACTTTCAAGAAAATGTTCTGGTTTTACTGACAACAGTTTAACAAGAGACATCTTCCCGTTACGATCTCTAGCAAATCCAAATGCCGTAATTAATATTGTAGAAAGTACAACAGGAAATCCTCCCCCTCCCCGGCAGGAACTATCAGAATCTGCAAAAAGATGAATTCATGTAGCCCTGCCTCTGAGAATGCTTCTTTAGAGCATCTGTGATGGTTTTTATCACATAGATACTGAGTCAGGGACAGAAAAAACATCATTTTTTTTCTTTCTTTTGACATTGATAGGATACAAACCAGGGTTATAGTTTCCCTACATGTTTTGAAATACCGAACTTAAGGAATTATTTGCATACTATGTGGACATCTCGTTTTCGTAACTGTTTTGGTGAAATGCAAAGCGCTTACCTCTCCCACACAGAGTTATAAATGCATTTTTTAAAGAACCAGAACAAAAAAAGTACTTTAAATTTATATTCTATGATTTCAATTCTTGTAACAACAAAATTACAGCATTTTCCTATGGCAGAAATAAATATGTTCCAGTACTTAATGGAATTAAATTAGGAAGATCATCAATACAAGAGACTATTTAAGAATGAGATATGTATAGAATAATATATGTTGATGGAGAGATGAGAGATGATTCAACTATATACCATTCTAAATGTAACAAAAAAAGAGATGTTTAAAAACGAAATTAAAACCTGTCTTTGATGAAGAATTCAGCAGGTATGATATAACTGTGCATTTTAAAGAGATTTTTGTTCTGTTGGAATAGTTTTGATGCAACTTACAATAGGAATAACAGCAAAATACAGTAAGTGGAATTAGAATGCCGCTTTCAATTTCTGTGATAACTCCTGAAAAAACTATTTAATTTATGTAGCAGATATTCACTGAAATAAGTGCCATGCTACTTAGCCTTCTAAAACCTGCTGAATTAAGCAGCTCTACCTAATCGCTATCCCACTGTTACCCAATTTGTTTCTCCCAAACTGCAGCGCGTAGGCTGACCTCACCGATCCGCCCACGTGTCCTCCTCAGAGGTGTGGATACATGACAGAGGGCTTTGGGTTGTTTTCCCCTGTTCTGAGATGGCAGGTCTGGCTAGTTAACTTGGGAGCGTTTGCAAAGCTTGATCTCATCTGACACGCTTAAGAAGCAAAGCCTCGCTGAACTGCATATGCATCAGGGAGCTAAGCTATACGTTGGCTCCCAAGGCCTCAAAAAGTCAGGATCAGAAATGTTATGAACTGCTGTGCTCTAACGTATCAAGATGATCCCCCAACGTAACTCACATTTAAACGTAGACATTGATTTCCACTGTTGTACATGGTTTTGCTTAGCTTTAATGTTAGTCTAAAATGTTCGGCAAAATGAGGCCTTGTGTTTTTGACTCCAAGCCGCAGCCACTGGTGCCCATCTCCAGACTTCTGTTTAGAAGCAGGACATTCTCACTGTCTTTTAAATCCAAACCTGCTTTTCCTGCCTCTTTGGAAGATTGTGTTTCACATATATTTCACACCAGCCCATTAGCAGCCCAATTTAGATGCCAAAAGTGACGCTATGTTCTGGTTACCACCCCGCTTCACAGTGAAGTAACCAACTACAAGTCAAGGCCCAAATGAAGGGTGGGAGAGCCAGAGACTCCACACGTCTCCCGATGTGCCACGTCGGCCTCCGGCACCGTCGTGCCTGAAGCAGGGAGAGGGGTGATCCCTTCTGGGGGTGCAAGATACCCTCTCTATAGCCTCTCCTTGAGACATCTGAGAAAACATTTCTGTTGGTTTCAGCCCGACCTCAGGGGACGCCGGAGTGCACATGCGCTGGAGGGTGTCCTTGCCTCTTTTCCTCCTGTCACTTTGTGAATCCATACAGTGTTAGTTATAATCTGGAATTAAACAAGCAATTTCAAGCAACATCCTTTCAGATGGACACTTTAACAAAACTGAAACCAAACCCCAAACCAGTAAGAAAATCCAAGTTTCTATCTCAGTGTACAAATTCTTGCAATGCCATTATGGTCTTCCCTATCCATTTCTTCATCAGAGGATATATAAGCAAATTGATGAATCTGAACAACTTCTAGGTTGGTTTGATAAAATTTCTTCTGGTTTTCATTTGTGTGTCAACAAAAGTGCTTCTGTGGCCACAGAAAATTCTACCATTTGCTTCCAGAGTGGAAAATACTGAGCAGAACAGTCATTTGAATACAATGTTATGTGTATGGAAGGCCGTATTTTGGCTATTGAATTTTGAAATTTAATTTCTTTCTCTAGATAATTACATGGAAGTCTAGAAGTATTCTTCCACTTAGTCACATAATAACATCTTCAAAGACATTTTAAAAAAATCTGTTTACGCTTTGAGTTTGCAATGAACATTTGGAAATGGTAATTATAGAACTGTGATAACTAACTTAAAGTTCAAGAAGACATGATTGGCACAATAAATAATTGGTTTGCTTCTACTTAATCTACATTAATGTAAACAATAAATCTTCTCTTAAATAAAGATTGTGTGAATCTTCATTTATCTTTTATGACAAGAGAGCAAAGGTTGTAGCTTAATGAATGGAAAGAAGCAACAAGGTCAGATTTAAAAGCCTCAAAGGTCAAATTTCTGGCATCTCTGAACACTGGAAAAAACCTAACATGGTAATTACTATTTTGGTCAAGTCACTGAGGTCTATTTTTTTATTTTAAAAAGAAAGGGAAAAAAAAGCCATAATGCAGGAACTTAAGAACCAGCATTTGCTACAGTCTGTAACATAATCTTCCCTGTATTACAGGCTCCTTCTACCAGAGAGGAAAAATAAAGGATGCAGCAATAAGGATTCCATTTGAGATCTCGCATGTCTATTAAGTAGCCAGTGTATGTCCACACCTGGAAAGTGTTTAGGAAACAAAGCAACAAGCAGTCGCTCCTAAAACAGATCCATTGCCTAATTTTGAATTTAAAATATTTCCCGGGATTCTTATTCCTAAATCACCCCAGCTTCGGTGAATTTACAAGTAGTTCTGAGTCTTTGCAGACAACAGGAACATAGGCACTGATAAAAGGTCCAGAAGGCCACGTAATTTTATTTTACATATGCATTGATTTTTGCCCAAATGGAAGACCTCTGTCATCTAACAGGGTTATTCATAGATTCAAAGAGTTGATCGGGGTCATTAATAACAATAGTAAACTGATCATCATTCCAATAGGATTTGACAATGGCTTTTTTTCAAAGTGGATACTAATGTATTGATGCCTCTGAAGTTCATTATAGCAGTAATAAATCATTAGCCTCCAGAAAATGATTTATAAGTTGGTTAAAATGCATTAGAATGGACTGTCAAGCTACTCTACTGAGATGATGAGGCTGGTACTAAAGAGGATTTTTTTTTTCAGGTTCTCTAACCAAAATGGTGATGACTCAAAGTAATCTTATCACAAAGACAAAAATAAAACAAATCACTGTAATAATTTACTTTAATAGCATGTTTCAATCTTCATAAAAGGGTGAGTGAATTTTACTTTGAACTGCTAGATACATTCCTTTTATTCACTGCTGGCAGCAAACTCTTAACCTACAAAGCTCCAGTACTGACCCCGATGATTATATTTGTGTTTACTTTAACCAAAAGGAGTGTACTCTGTGTGTAACTATGGTTACTCTGCAAGGGTGCCTGTGTAATAACAGTTTATTATAATGTATAAGTAGCCTGTCAAGCATGCAGCGCTAAGCCATAAGATTAGTAATGATAATATCACAAGAAGTATATGGGCCACAACTTGATACTCAGAATGTTTATTTTATGCAAATCTGTTACTATGTTATATACGCCACTGCCAGTTACTACTTAAGTAGCTTAACTACAGCTCAGACCTATTGATATCCAACTACAGACTGTTCTCACTTTCCCATATGCTATTAACTAATACCCACGGCACACAGAACAGTTTATTCACGATAGTCAGCAAACTTGATATGAAGTCCAAGACTCAGCCTCACACGTTCCTCTGCAACGGTACTGTAACAGTGCTAAAGGCTCACTCCGTACAACAGGCAATCCTAATCAGTCCTCTCCTTGGCTAACGCGCACAACCTCACTCACGGAGGGCTGCGCAAGCCTGGCGTCTCGCGCTCTTGCTCCTTCCTGCGGCATTGCACGGCCGCAAAGCACGGGAGACGCAGGTAAAGCCCCACAGCCCCCCCCACGCAGGGCAGGGCAGGAGCAGGGTGCCGTCGTTTGGAGGGGCACGGGCATCGCCCTCGTCCCGCTGGGGGACGCCCAGGGTGACAAAGGTGGGCTGGAAGAGGCAGAGGTGGTCGCGCCGCTCCTTCCACCGACGTGCTGGCTGGTAAAGCCAACGACACTTGGGCAGCCACTGATGCTGTAGGGTGCAGCACCACCGTGGCTCTGCTCTTCCGTAAAAAGACTCTGGGAAGTGCTCTGTGCCACCGCATAGGGAGGAACCCACTAAACTGAGAGAAGAGCCAAATAAAGGTTGATAGGAAGGGTTATAGAACAATTCCAGCCATGGCACCAGCTGATTTCACTAATGGCCAGTTAAACTGGGAGGACTCCCTGGTTCAGATGGCAAGCACTGAGTTACAGAGGGATTCTGGCCCAGCAGATCTTAGCTATAACAGTTAAAAAACACTTGAGTGATGAGAAAATAAAGTAAATAAGCACAGAATTCATTTTTTTCTACATCCGTGTATCTCACAATTCAAGATAAACAGCAGTCGGGGTGCATGCTTCTTGCCTTAACTGGGACATCAGGCAGTTATGGAGCAAGTCTGGAGCAGGCTTGTCCAGGTGGTGGGTCTGCTCTTTCTCAGATTGACCAGCTCAGACATCAGTCTAAATATACTGTTCTCCCTTTCCTTCCCTATGCCCTCTGCCTTTCTCTGATTATTCTGGCATCCTATTAGTCACAAAAATTAAAGATGCAGGAGAATCGCAAAATGTGCTCTTCATAATTCAACACAGAGTTTTTGGGTCACAAGATGTTATATTGTAAATTGTTTGAAAGTTTTATAACTTCCCATCCAGCACAACAGTAATGGGAAATGAAGACCAAGAAGAGGTTATTTGCATGCGTGTTTGTCTGTGTCGTCTTGCAGTGTGGAGTGAAATAGTGAAGATTCACATAGCTGGGAAGAAGACTTTAACAGTCATTTAGTTGCTCAATAGTGCAGAGCAGTCAGCTTTTCTTAAATATGTAGGTGATATGAAATGCTTATGGCTGTGTAGTTTACCCTTCCTGCTAACTACCGTATGTTGAGTTCTAGTTGTAGGATGCATTGGTTTTACAACTCCAGTAGCAAAGTTTTTATATATACTTATATATGTATCAGAATATAATCAGAACAGCAGCAATATCTCAGAAGTATAGCTTTTTGATAATATCCTACTGAAGTGAAAATAGCAGTGCACAAATGAAACTAACATGGCTTATAAAATCAGCTGTATCAGTCTTCAAATAGTCCTTAGTGTAGATGGGATAGCCATCTGCAAAACTTAATCACCTTAAGTAAGATTTTTGAGACTTCTTTGGTTTCTAGTAGTTTTTAATGATGGGTCTTGCACTCTTTTGTGAATGTCTTGTTGAGAAAGCATTTTTGGAGTCTCTTTCATTTTGTAAGAAAGTCAGCAAAATTTTGAATAGCATACATGAGAGTGTTTTTACTGTGTCGTTATCAGTGTTCTTATAGTCTTGAAATGTAATGCAGGAAATGTTTGTCAACTTCATTAGGAAGTTCTCTTACAAATTAAAGTATCTACTTTGTGTCTCCTAATTACTGTGACTTCTTTACTAGAGAAATGGATCACAAGAATTAAATCTTCATATAGACAATTTCTGCATACTTGGATGTGGATATTGAACATGAGCTTGTAAATAATGTAAGAGAAAAAGTTGGAATAACTGCTGCTCTCTAGACTGTATTTTATGACTTTTACATATTTGGAGTAGATGCACTATATAAAAGTGTAATTTCACGTTGCCTTTGGTTAATATGTGAATCTTAAGATGTAACAGATTTATTTCTGATTTATTTCTAATTGTCTCATAAAATAGAGACAGCAGTTTTTCCTGGTCATATTGGGTGCTTATCAAATTTGTGTAGTGCAAAGGCTGTGACTGCAGAGGTCACCTTTTATCATGTGGTCCTACCAAGATGGCTGGTGCAGTGGCAGCCCTCTGCATTAGTATTAGGCCTACAGGTTATTTTGGTGTGGGTCCTGTGACTTAATTGCATGCTTGGATGCATCTCTACATGTCAGACTCCTTTGGAGTTAATTCAGCTTCTTACTGCACTACGTCATTTTAGGAGGTTATAACTTTGAGTGTGTCTAAACTGTAATTATCTGCTATATAACTTAGAGTGTTCTTAAACAAGTGAGCTTGTGTTGTCACTTCCAGGCAGTATAGTTATTCAGCTCAGTGGTGACTGAATGGTTACTATAGTTCTCATGTAGGTTTGACAGGTTTTGCCTATTTCCATATTACATTTGAACCCAGCAGTGAATAATGTGAGAGATTCTGTGCATGCTGTGAGACATAACTATCTCTTATGGTTGGAAAGAAGATTTAATCCATTATACTTAACATCACTCTCCTCATTGTATGCTGTGTGTATGTTTTTGTCATGAGTCTGTTTTTACGTTTGGACTTTTCAGTCATTGTGCTTTTCATTGATCAGAGAATAATGCAGTTAGCTGACTGTGTTCAGTGGTCTGGTATGATGACACAACCTCTCATTCAGCTGAAGATTTAATATGGATTACTGATCTGATAGTGGAAAACTATCATTACAAATTGGAACCAATCCAAATACATTTATGACAGCTGTTTTGCTGTAACTACAATGTGGTATCTTACACTAGAGGAGTCTCTTTCTTCTGACCAGTTTACGTGTTGCTCTGTAATCACAGTTGATCAAGATTCTGAAAGTCAGCCACTAAACAGTAGCAGACCCAGTATGCATTTTGAGCCTCCACGGATTGCAGAGTGAACTGCATAGGCTTATTGAATGGTCCTCTTGGCCTTGATCAATAGCAACTTAGAAATAAGGGCTATTTTTGTTTGTTCTCTGGATTTTAGAATTATATGAGAAGCTTTGACAAACTGGTGATATGGTCTGTATTGTTGTTCTGTTGGTCAGTAGGGAAGACTGAGGGAAAGCATGAGTTATTACAGTCCCAGTCAACCAATTTTCTAGTGCTACTGATGGACCTTGCCTACTGAAGTATTGTAAATGGGATTTTGAAGAGTTCTAAAGCCTTTTCCTTATGATTGCTTTTCTGCTTGTTTTACAGAGCTGAATGGTTTCCCAAAATTCAAAGGGAGTTTGCCACCAAGTTTGATGTTTATGCTTTAATCCATTGACTTGCCATTAATATTCTGCAAGTACGAATGCTTAAATCAATTCCTTTTTCTTTCCCCAATATTTATAAATATATGTTTGGGTTTTTTTGCAGGATTTACTTGGAGTAAAAGATCACTGACTTCTACAATGGAAAAGTCATGGATGCTTTGGACCTTTGTTAAAAGATGGCTACTAGCTTTGGCTTCCTGGTCTTGGAGTCTCTGCCGTATTTGTCTTTTACTCTTGATAGTAACTTTTCACTTGTACGGAGGCATTATACTAC
>JANZLP010000023.1:14652453-14663730 GCA_026930925.1 Chelictinia riocourii
GGTGTGTGTGTGTGTGGTAAGCCAGACTGTGCATGCTGTATTAGCTGGCTTCTAATTGCTTGCTTTTTCCTGATAATGTAGTTAGTAATGGAGAATCAGCAATTGCCATGTGGTGAAGCTGGAAATAAGTGTGAATGGATATTACCCATTCTGCCTTGGCTAGTGGCCATGAAAAATGTGCTGCTTGCAGCCTTACTGCTATTTTAGCCATTGTGAAAGGAAACCTGCTACTTAATTTCTCCATGCTTGGGAGAAGTTTCAATGGTATTAAGCCTTGCTAGCAGTCAGATAAGATGCCAAGTTTCCATTTCCATTATTGGAAGGGGTGCTGGGGAAGAAGGTAAGAAGAGCTGGAGACCCTGGAGAATAAACTATGCCTGGGGCAAATAAGCATCTTCTCTTGAAATTTAGGAAAGCCAAGCTTTGGAATTGATTTAGACATCTCTCTCTAACCAGCTTTATCTCCACTCTGTTTTTTTCAGGGATCTGCAGGGGATGTCACAAATCCTTTCCCAGTGCCTTCTTTGCCAAATGGTACCTCCAAGCCAAGGAGACCTCAACTCAAGTTTGACAAGTAAGTTTTTGTTTTACACCCATCATCTATACTTTCTGAAGACACCAGACAAGGCTGGCCATTGCAGCCACCCTGGTTTCAGCTTCTTGATGAGCACTGCTTTGGGGAGGAAAGAGAGAGGGAGAGATGTCTGAGAGCTGCCATGTACTGCCTTCTTGTGTCTGGGACTTACCCCACCCACCACAAAGCAGAGGTCTCATTATAACAGTTCTTGGTTTGAGGGAAGCTACTCTAGAAATTGGGTACTTTTTAACTCTGAGAGGAGGTGTCTCTTGTGCCTGCCTACAAGTGATGAGTTTTGATTTGTCTGATTCTTGACAAGTGGCAAACTCCGCTGTGACAGGGTGCTGGGCAGGCAACTGACTTTTTCTGAGAGGGCATGACTCTTTACTTGCTCGTTTTGTTAGTGCACAGGTGGCCATGTGCCATTTCCATGGTGAACAGATTATCCCAATGCACGGAAATGTGTGTGGTCCAACTTTATCATTGTTTATGTGTTGACTGAGACCAAGACCTCTAGAAGCCTTGCTCACCATATCTCTTGCAAGCAGATAACTTGAATGCAAGCTCTTTTGGTCTGAGATGAGTGTGTCATACTGCAGAGTTTACTGTACGTTTTAATCAGAAATGTGTTTCTGGTATTGTACTTGAGGAATGATAGGGCATCACGTAACTACTATCTTTCCATGGGAGCGAAGAAGTAAACTTGGCCTCATGGTAGCCTAACCTCCAGTGGTTGTTTTTTGTTTTTTGGTTTTTTTAGAAATGTAAGTTTTCAGTGTTATTCTAACATACATTTTTTAATAAATCAGTTCATTTTATCTGTCCATTCAACTGCTGTGTATTTCCGAACATGCAGGCAATATTCATTTAGTGACTATCCTAATTGTAACATGTTTGATAAGGCTGTAACAAGCTTACCAAAACAGGATGTTTGGACTCCTAACATCCTGTAGATAAGAAGGTAAAATTTATCCTATTCTTTTTCTGTTTTCTGTTTTTCCTCTCTCTGCCCCCAATTCAGACAGCATCCGATAGAATACTATATAGAAGAGGCCAAGAGGCTGAAGCACAAAGCTGATGCAATGGTAAGTCTTGGCCCTGTGCTAGAAATGTTAATCAGTTCTTGCAGTAGGACCTGATACTTGCATCCTTTTGAATAAGATTCACCGGCTAATGTTACTTCCATACTCCATACGTGGAGTATGTTCAAGTCATATGTGGGGAGGCTGTCTTTGCCAAATGTTCAGACATTTCCATTTGTTATATACACACCTAGAGAATGTGCCTAGAGAATAGGATTCAGAACTGAAGTTGTCTGAGGTTAGCAGGCCTGTTGCTTTGCAGAGCTATCAAAGTCCTTGGAAGATAGTTTTAAGACAGTTTACTCTGAAACGTCAGAATCCTGTGTTGTTGGTGAACAAGACTTGGAAGTGCCCTTTGCAGATGTAACTGGCTTTCTCCACTATGTGCAGTTTAACAGCGTGTATGGATTAACCTATTTTTTTGCTAATTATGGCTCAGTCAGATAATGTACATTTGCTACTTGCCATTTACCTGTGAAAATGAAGTGAGGGAATACTGCAATGGGAAGGCCCCGTCTGCTTCTCAAAAGGCAGACGCCTGAGACGAGGCAATAATATCAAAAAAATGTGAAGATAATAAATTACTCAAGGAAAACGTTGAGCAAGAGGAAGAGATATGAATAGCCAGAGCCCACAAAGCTGATGACTGGGACCCCATTAGGGGTTCTGCTGAGAATCCTTTAATTATCACCTGGAGGCCTGACTTGCATCTTTTTCTTTCTTCAAATCCTGCCTAACTAGGGGAAAAAAAGGGAATTGAGGTATAGTTGAGGGAAGTAGTTTTTGTCTTAGTCTAAAAATGAGAATTTTCTTCCCAATAGACAGAGAAGACTGGAAAGGCCTTTCAGTACCTAGATGCTGCCCTTTCCTTCATTGAGTATGGGATTGCCTTGGAATCGGATGCACCAGCACCAAAATCAGCTTACAGCATATTCAGCGACACCATAGAACTCATCAAGTAAGTGGTTTTCAAAGCGTGATGGTTAGGCAGTGTGTTTGGAGGGGAGGGTTAGTTGCATTGCTTGTTTGCAACTGCGGTAGCTTTGGATTCTGACCTTGGAGTAGTGTTCAGGTTGCTGTACAAGCATAAGACAGACCATCCAGAGGCACCAGAGACAAATCCTTTGAAATGTGTGTCAGCGTTGCTTATCAGAAGAAGTAGGCACCATGTCTTCCTCAGCATTTGAGGTACAGCAGAGGACACTGGTTCAGACAGCTGAGGATGTGAAGGAGTTTTTACTTTATCCAGAACTGAAGTTGCTTTTGCATGTGAGCTCAATAGTATTTCAGTTAAAAAAAGCAAAGCAACAGTATAGCATGTGGAAGAACAGTTTGTGCCCCAACGGTCTTGCAGCTTGATTGAAGGCAGATTTTACTGGTTTCTGACATGTGTCTTTGTACCAGTACACTTTATTGGGGTTTCTTTTAGCAATGTTCCCTGTTTAGTTTCACAGCCATAGTAGATGTATGTAGATACTAGACAGTATGACATATACAGGCAGCGCAATCCAAGGAACCATGCATTGGATAGAAGAGAAACAGGTATCAGTTTATTCATATTGAAATTATAGGTTATGTGAGTGTTTTCGAGGGCTGATTTGACTTCTTGCCTCAGAACTGTAATAGCTGTCAGGGGTTTTTTTTGTGGTAGACTTCAAACTTTTTAAATTGCGTTGTTTGCTTTTTGGTCTTGATGGACTGCATTTCCAAGATGCTACTGTTGTTTTGTTTTCAAAAAGGAGATTTGTTTATTTGTTCTTTGCCAAAAGAAACGTTTCCATTGAGGTGTCTGTCTTGTCCAGAAACACTTGAATTAGTGTTGTAGTCAGTGGTGGGGGCACCTCTTCTGGGCCTCAGGCCTGTAGGTGGCCCAAGCTCTTCATGGCAAGATGAAGACCAAAATACAATTAAAGGAGTGGAGTGTAGAAAAGAAAGAAAAGAAAAAAATATAATTTGGGCATTGATAATAGTACAATATTCAAAAGTCTGCTCATTAAATGAAACTCAGTAAGTTGTCTTAGTGACAACAGTAATGACTAAGTTACTCTATTCAAGTGTGAAGCATCACTGTAAATTTCTTTTGATGTTTATTTTTATTCTCACACTTAAATTGTTCCAAGGATGGCTCATCATTATGATTCATGCAATAAGTTTCATCCAGTAAGTCTACAAGGTATGTGTTTTCACAGCCTTGTATCAGTTTTGATAGTAGGAATACAAATTCTTCATGTAAATAAATTTTCACTCAAAGCTAAACTATAGACCAAATTGCCAACCTATTTACTGTTTTACAATATTAATTTTTTATGGAAAAATATTTTCACCTTTTGAGGACAGTAGGCCACAAGCTGTGATCTCACCAGCTTTAAGGTGACGAAAAGAAATATAGTGAATTGGTGATGTCTGTATTCCCAGAGCTCCCAGTTTGTCAATATCAGTAACACAAAACCACTACCAGAGGTGCTCTCATGCTAGAAATCAAGAAACACACTGGGGACTTGACTAACTGGACTACGGAGACAGACATCTTCAGCTTATAACAGTGGTCCCTTCAGGGGGAGAACACATTGGTTTAATATTGGATAATTTGCACTATTCCTATTCATCTCTTGCAAAGATTATTTCAATCTTAAAGCTGTCAATTTGGCATTTTCATAAGAGCTAAATCAGTTTTTTAAAAGTCAAAAAGTTGCTTTCTCTTTTTCTCTCCTTTTGATTGATTATCTGTGGTTCCACAGCATATTACGTGATCACAGCAATGTTCTTTGGAGATATAATCATCAAAGAGCATTACGCAGCTGGGGAAGTACATGTGAGGGGTGTAAATAATGAAACAGAACAGGGGGCCATTAAATATTTTTTGTTGTTGTTTTCTGTGCTTGGAGGCTTGTTTACAAGGTAGGGGGTATGCTGTTTAAAAAAAAAAAAAAGGCAAAAAAAACCCAAGACTCTTAAATTGTACCAACCAATCCATCTGTTCAAATTGGGAGCCCTGCAGACCTGGCAAACCTTGAAGGTTTATCAGTGTTCATTTTGGCTTTCAGAGGTGCATGTATTCCCAGTGGCTCAGAAAGCTCTAGTTTGTGTGTTAGAAAGTATATTCCCAGAGCAGATGTTTAATTTTTTAAATTATACTGTCCTTGTAATGCAAGTTATATAGTGCAGGATATTTTATAAAGCCTATTTCTGTGTAGCACATCAAATATAAAAGATTGGAACCGTTAATTAAAGATTGGTGTAGAGGAGAGAAAAGAGCAGGAAGCAAAAGTGTTTAAACATGTATGCCCATGACTTGTAGCAGAGTTGAAAAGTAACTGATTGTGTATAGATAATTGCCATGACTCAGTGTGGCAGACCCCTATTGTTATCAAAGTTGCAAGGCTGCCTCTTAAACTGTTCAGACATGGATCTCCAACATTCATGTCAAGAAAGGCTGGCTGCTCTGTTAAAATTCATTGCCTGCTTATTAAAAAAAAATTATATCTTCTTTCTCTGTCACTACTCCTGTTTTTCTTTTAAGAAAATGGTTCCACAGTTGTCTCTCTAATGTAAGCTTCTGTCATTAATGTGAAGTGTCTCACACTAAGTCACCTGATACTGGCCTGATATTACTTTTATATCTGTCTAAAATAAGCATCATTAGGAGTAATCCCTACAGAAGTCTATGATTCTTATTTACACTATAGCTCTCTCCTATTCTTTCCATGTAAAGGGACTTTGTGTACCAGTTGTGTACAAACAAAATTCACTTGGCCTAAGTGAAATAAGGAGTTCTAAAGAATGAAAATTAGACCAAATAGAGTTGAACAGTCAAAACATAGCAAATGAGATCAGAGTAAAGGTTACTGTACAGCTCACTGCTGTTAATATTCAAATCATTTAGAAAATCAGAAAGGTATGAAGCCTTTGAGGAGACCTGAAAACAAAATTCATAGAATCCAATGCTTAGTTATACTTAATAATAAAAATTAAGAGACAGGAGAAGTAGGATGTGCATGTCTGAATCTAGCTATGTGGATGTTTGAGTGAATTACTGCTACTAGCATACTCTTAACAAAACTGTAAAGTTGGTAAACTACAGTGTATTTACCAGCCTTTGCTGGCTAAGGTTAAATTGGCTAAAATAGATGTGCAAAGAAGTTTCCTTGTGGACCCTTATTATATAAAGATCATTATCCTTGATATAAAACTGTCACACAGTAAAAAAGACCCTATATGCAGATAAAGGTTCCCCAGGGAGGGTCTCAAACCCACACCATATTCCAGAGCTCTGTATATCATATTTGGGGCTTTTGAGCTAACCAGAAGTCATACAAAAGTACATGTAACCAGACAGCTTGTTATTGACTTTGTTTCTGAGGAGGCTTATGTACATTATTTATTCAGGCAGCTGTAAGAAATAGAGTGCTCTTATGCAACATGCTCCACACTTGACAGATTCACATAAAAGCAGGCAGTGGTTATGTCAGTGCATTTGGTCAGATCACACCCTGTTTTTATTATATTCATGCAAAAATGCCTTGGACATGTTGCTCTGATACAACAAGTTCTTTTGGAAGAGGGCCACAACCAAAGCACTGCAGCAAATATTGTGGTTACTGCTAGGTTCACACACAAATGTATACTTTGAGTCCTTTTTTGGTGCTGGGTTTGACTGGGCATTTAATAAAATAAGTCTTCTCTACTGCTTTAATTTTGCTTACTGCTTTATAGCAACTGGGGCTTTGCAACAGCGGTTTGTTCCTCGTTCAATAATTCTTGGTGATGTGCAGCAACAGACAGGATTGACTCTATGTTCTCCAGCTGGCACAACTGTACAATTTCAAAAATTAAATTAATCTAATTCCTTATATAATGTAGCTGTGAGCAAGAACTGCAGACCTGGAAGTCTACCTTTTTCTACAAAGCATGAATAATGATTACTTCTTAGGTGTGTGTGTGCACATTCTTGTTTTATTAGATCAGTCTCACAAAGGAAAGATTGCAGCATGAATGCTATGATTATTTTTAACATACTAGCAAAACCTGGCAAAATTACTGGCTATCTGAGACGTTACTAATTTATCACATTTTTAACCTAACTTTATCACCCCAGATTTATTCTTTTTTTAAGTCAACATCTGCGATGTGTCCTAACTAAAATGTGGGGAATCTCACTGATGGATCAAATTTAAAACCTCTCCTTGCCCAGCCAGCCTGAAGACTTGAATGTGCCACCGCAGCTGGTCTGGTGGAAAGAGCTCACAAACCCTAATTTTAAAATACTTGCGAGTCATTTGAGACATTCCGTAGGACTGCAATTCCATTTCTAAACTGCTAGGAATTTCAGGTGCCTGTACAATTTTCATAGAAAAAATCCATCAATTAAATCCTCCAGAGGATACGGAATACTGGAACAGAACACAATAAGTAATATTCCTACTAAATCATCAGAATCACAAGTGGAAAAGAACAAACATCTGTTCCTTCTATAGGTATGAATGGAAACAATGGAACATAGTAAATGAGCATGAAAATATCTCCTTGAGAAGTAGTATTATTAATCCACCAGCTTCAACTGAATAATCTCCTCATAACACCTTAATACTAATAGCAAAATAAATTATCTGTTTAAATGGAACATTTAGTCTGCATTCAATACAGCCTTGTCATGTTGACACTAGTAAGTTAATAAACAAGTGGGTATTAAATTAGAATATGGGAATAAAATATACACTACTTGAATCATCTGAGGGGAAAATACATATTTTCAGTTATCATTTTAAATTGTTAAAAACCTATTAGACAGTAAGATCACAGTAAATACACAACTTCAATATGCTCTAATTCTGTGCAATTTATGAGATTTAAGCAAATATCAGTGAGAGTTTTAATTTGGATCTCCCAACAGCAGACAGGATTATTGTGAGTGTAATAGTTTTATGTTCAAGTGGGATTCTGCTGTATTAAACTCTTTGTTAAACAAATCAGTCAAGCTCTGTCTCTGGAATTTTAATTTGCACCTTTGTAGATGAGCAGTGTTTCACTTTTAATGTTTGATTATCAGCACACACTTTAAAGAGGCAAGATCTTACCACTTAATATGAGTTTTCTTTCATTTTCACTTGAGTGGAATTATATTTTAGTCCAAAAAGGTTATGATTGCCTTCAGTTATGTATCTCCCAGGACATTTAATTTGCAGTAAAAAAATGCTCTGTAAAAAATGTTGCCATGTTGTCAACTTAACTAAAATCTGTTTTCTGTTAGGCTGCCGATGTTCGCTGTCCTGTTAACTGCAATAGCCCCGTCCTTTACCAATAGCAGTCAATAGCAGTGCTCTCGGCAGCGTCACCGGAATCAGTCTGGAAGCACAGCTCCAAAACTGCCATGACAAGAAGGCAGCTCCCTGTGAGACCGTTCAGCTTTTTGGGTGCTGTCCCACCCTGATTCTTTCCTGCCAGGCAGGTAGCACATAAATAAGTCACCTTATCTCATCCTGATTTTCAGGTTTGCTTTCTTACTCCACTTCCAGTCCAGAATCTGAGAAGGACTTCTAAGCCAAGAAGGACTTCTCCATCCGCCTGGCTCCATGGCCGCTCCTCCCAGCTGCCGCTCGGACTCGCTGGGCAAAATACGACCTCATCTGCTGTGCCAGAAAACGCAAGAGCGGCCCCAGGCTGCACCAAGGATGTCCCAGGACATCAGAGGGACCCCACGGCATCGTCGGAGGGACCGACGGCATCATCGGAGAGACCCCACGGCATCATCGGAGAGACCCTACGGCATCATCGGAGAGACTCCAGGGCACTCTCCGTAGATCATGAGCTACTGATTCAGGCTTACGGTCGCTTCTCACTCAGGTGTTCTCATGGGAGTCAACGGAACTATTTTCATCATTAAAGGAAGGTCTGAAGCCTTTTAAAAGATCTTTATTAAATTCTCTAAGAGCAATTATGTCCCTGTCTTAAGTCTCTCAAGAAAGACTAAACGACTGTAGACTAATAATAACTAATCATTTGGGCATTCTTATGGGCCACAAACCCAAAACTTTAAGTTCTTGCTCTAACTAATGCTGTGTAGAAGCCTAAGCTTTGGTCTCATAGATCCAGCTGGATGGTCTGGATATTCTGGAATGGGCAGGTCTCTCTCTCTCTCTTTTGATCTCCCTTTGTCTCACGTCCTGACCAGACAGTCCCAATTCTCAGAAAATATTGCAAATAACAGATTAATCACAACTGATGTATTCCCCTCGCCTTGACTTTGTTTCCACTGTTCTGGAATTTTCCAATAAAAACCCTTCTCTGCCAAAAATGTTCATCCAACTCTGGCTGCTGTTGAATGCCTGGAGACTCTCAGTGGAAAATTAAACATCTCCTCACTGTTGGATGGAAGCCTACGATGAACGTATTTTTAGCACAGAAACAAGCAGCGAAGGCTAGGGATGAATGTGCAACCAGTTCTGACCTTTTCCGAGACACAGCTACCATCCTGTGTGGGAAGAGAGAAGCCAAGCTTATTTCTCTCGTGATGAATCCATGAGATCAATTCCAACCCCCTCCTTTTATTCACCACATATCGCCTAACTGTCCCAAACTTTCCTTCAAAAGTAAAATTTAAGTTGAAGTCCTACCTAATGTCACTCTTAATTAGAAACGAGTAATGACATACCTTCTGTAAGATTTTTATTCCCAACTTCAAAAGGAGCTACCTAGGTTTGTTTGGTGTCTTTACTTTGAAGAAAATGTCTTTTATTACTTATTTTAGTACAACACATTAAAATCAAATATCTCCTGTAGCAAAACGATTCAAGTCCCTGGAACTCAAATAATTTTCTAATAAAAAATGCATGAGACAAATAAATGCACTTTATGTTCCACAAGAAAAGGCAGTTTCAACAGGCTAATGCTCAGAGAAAATTCATTTTATCAACCAGCCATTTCATTCTTTGGTGCTGTTACAAGCTCCTCGCGGTTGCTAAGCAACCATAATTCATCGTACCTTTTAATGGATACTCTGCTACTGCTGAGAACATTAAGGTGAAGAGAATAAATGCCTTGGGTGAATCTTGAAATCTTTCATTATGCATGTCATTCTATTTCTGTAATGCTATAATGCTGAAATGTTTCTGTGGCAGGAAACTGAGTTGTGGTAATTGCATATTCCACTCATATATGTTTTGTAAGCAGAGCAGCACGTACTTGTCTAAAATGAGCTATTTCTAACATGATTGAAATTGGACTTTTCTACTTCTAAAGGTAGTAAATAAATCTGAGGGGAGAAAAAACCAGAATGAGTCTGGAGTAAAATGTCCTGAAATTTTCAGCAAGAGTGACAAAATCCTATGGCATAAATTGGAAGTAATCAAACAGGCTTGATTGTAACACACAGCGGTATGTGAATATACGGTACACAATTGAAAATGTAAAAAAAACAATAAAGAAACCATATATCCTATGCAACTTGCATCTCTTTAGAACACGTGACATTCCAAGACAGATACATGTACGCTAGATCAGGCATCTCCCTCTCTGTTATTAAAACAAATCTCAGGTTGCAGTTGACTGCAAATGATGAGTATTATGTGCATTTCCCACCTCATTGTTTAGGGCCTTTTCTCCTCTTGAGAAATACTTACACCAGCCAAGAGGGCACCAGCATGCATACGGTTTCGCAATTAGGTTTGTGTTTTGCAAATAAATAGTAAAGACATTATAAGGTAAGATAGAGTGCTCAGATACTTTCAGTGATGGATAGCACTACAAAAACCCTAAGATGGATTTGTTTTATGGGTTCAACCTGCATTTCCCGTCCTGATTATCTTCCCTTTCACACCTGTGTATATCAGGTGACGTGCTCTTAAAAAAAAGAAGCTACACTCAGATAAGGCATAATTTGGTTTTTCCTTGTTTTGAACATTAGATTCAGGTTTGTAATTTATTTATTTTAGAAAGAATACAATTAGCCTTGGAGAGAAACTTTTTAGATTTTTTGTACGTACCCTTTACCTTCACTTTCCTCTTTACGTGTCTGGGCTTGTCACTGGAAATGCTAAGTGACGAGCAGTATTTTCAGTTCTCTTCCTCATCATTTACAGCACTCCCCTACCAGAGGCTGGTGACCTCAAACTCATCTTGAAGCTGCACGGGCAGAAATCCTGCGTTGCGCAGGGAAGACCAGTCAGGGAGCTCTCACAGCCCTATCTGTTTTGATGTTGGAAAGGAAGGAAAAAGTCAAACCTTTTGCTTATTCTATCCAACCGTTGTTGACGAGTGTTTTAAAATTACCTTTGCTAATCTGCTCTTTTTTTTACATTACTGCTGCGTTTCCGAGTATTTTGGCAATACATTTCTTTCATCGCATTGCATGAAGGTGCAGGGCCTCTTGCTGAGAAACTTTTTGAAATCTGTTCCTCGGGAAAGCGATTTGGAGGAAAAAGACGGGGAAGATGTTGCATGTATGGCCACCAGTGGCGGGTGACGACAAGGCGAGGTTTTGGGCAATGGCTCATTCCAGGACAGAGGTAGAGCCCGACGTTCGGAATTTGGAGCTGGCCTCTGTGTAGAGGTCCGAGCACCACGAGCTCTGCCTTCTCAGCCAAGCCCAGCATCCCCAGGTCTGTTGTGCCTGTGCATAGGCCA
>JANZLP010000023.1:14679155-14684155 GCA_026930925.1 Chelictinia riocourii
AAGTGCTATGAAAATCTTATGAATACTGGTCAATAATAATAATAAAAATCACACAAAACAAACACAAAGAGCCCAACTTACACACTTCTAAGCAGGAGCTTCAATTTAACAAAGAGAATATTTTAAACACCCATATATTATAACAGTGGCATTTCACCATTATGTATGGAAGAAAAATTGCCTCTAAGGCATAAGAATCTCTGATACTTTCACAGCTTTCATTTGAAAGAGATTTTTTTTTAAAGAAACCGAATTCAAACAGATTTCAAGGGTCCTATTAAAATTTTCCAAGACCGTTCATCTAGCTGAATACCTTGTTCATGGGAATTGTGGAAAAGGGAATGCAATTTATAAAATTAACATTGGCTTAAAACGGTTCATAAGGCTCCCTGCTACTCAGATCAAGAATTACATAGTGAAGAAGAAAGGTGCTGCTTTTAGGCTTACAGGAGAACCGTGCATTTGTTCTGCTACAAAGAAAAACAAATAAATACAGAAATATTACATAGCTTGTATGAATATACTTTGTGTTTATAAAAATACATTTACGGTGTCTGAAAAACACTGATTTTTCCTTTCTTAATCTATAAACTCAATGATACATACATTTTGTCAGTCATCTAAACAAGTTACTCCACAAAGTAACTGTTTAGTCTTTTGTTGTCCGTTGCCATTAAGTCATCCAACTCAATCTGATCCAAGGAAAAGCCACAGGCAAAGTCAGAGTAATGCACCACAGTGGATAATTGCTATTATTTATCTACACTCTTTGTACAGTCACTTGGGGGCTAGGGGTGGGTACGCTTGTACTTCTTAAAGGAAAAAGGTGAGCAGGGTTAGATACAGGATCCAAATTAAGAGTTAGAGAGACCAGTTGCAGTCTGGGCTCCGCCTGGGAGCCTGCTCCGCTTTTCTGAGAACAGCCACAGCGCTCCTTTGCCAAGTGATCAGTCTTTGCACATCCCACCCCCATAGTCATGAGGTTTACAGCACAGAGACTGCTTCCACCCTTTCCGTCCCTCTGCAGCAACGCAGCCCTGCTCCGAGTGCTGCTTTTGTTAATTCTGGAAGTGCAAGGATTTAAATACATTCTGCTCCCGCGAAATATCTTCAGGAAAGACGAAAATGAGAGCACAAATGCAAAGACCAGCTATTAGAAGAAAATGTTTTCCCCAATACGAGTTTGCAAATGGAAGACAGTATGGTGTATGAATTCATGCAGAAGCACAAGGGAAGAATCAATGCCCAATTACGAACAAAGGGGGTTTTCATTAGTCATCATAGTAATTCTGTCCTCCCGATGCCCAAGGTTACTCTCCTCTGTACAAGCATGGATGCAAAAACTTCAATCAGACCAACAACAAACAGCGTTACATGTTTTCAATGAAGAACCCACTCTACTGCACATTGCCGTGGTTCTGGTTGTTTTGCTTGTTTCCCAAAAAAGTTTAAACCTCTGCTACCAAATACCTTCGTATGAAATAGAACTGGAAGGCTTGACTGCCAAGGCCAAAGTAAAATCCCAAAGAATGAAAATAACAGGACGGGGAGAGGAAGAGGTTTGGCAGTGATATCACCACCCTTATGATGAGGACTTTGATTCTGCCCGTGCTTTCCAGCTGTGTTTCTCACCCTCCGGCACAGGAGTTTCCTCTCCCTAATGGGAAGCTGGTGTGAGTCTGCTGCCATTTGTAAATTGTATTTATCCTGCTTTTAGAAGCCACAATGCAGCCATCAGTGGAGACACCTCCGAGGGAGGAAATACAGTAAACATAGACCCTCACTAAATGGGTAGGAGACACACGTGGCAAAGAGAACACGTCACATTTACTCAACCGCGATGTATAAACCGCAAACCCAAATACAAGTACAATGGATATTGTATACACTAACTATTTGATAATTACTATTATATTAAATCAGTGATGAAAAGGTGTCTAAAGTGTGCTTAAGGTCTAATACCACAACGACAAAGCAGTGAGGAACAGAAATGAAGGAAAGGGCAACACCCATAACGCTCTGCTGGACCACTACTATCCCCCACAGGTACACTTGGATTTGGCTACCGTAATCCTGGAGCGCTTAGATCCACGTAACCTACAGCCACCAAGATGGATTCATGAGCTGTGAAAAGAGGACATTTAATGTTCAACACTGTCTTTTCTACTGTCCCAAAAGACTGATGGCCTCAAAACTTTTCCCTCCCATGATTTTGCAGGTACAAAGAGGTGTTAACTCAGCACCTGTTTTCTCTCCCTCACTATCCTACAGTGAAAATCCCTTGTGCTGCGTCTTTGTTGAACCAAGATGTCTCAACACCTTCTAGAGGAGGAAGAGACACCTGCCCTCCTACTTTCCTTAAGCAAGACGAGGACAAGCGTCTACAGTATTCTCTCACCACTTTAACAAGAAGAAAGGACTTCGCTTACATTCACTACTAGAAGCAAATATTCCTAAACTAAATACTGACAGGCTGGCTGTGCCTATACCATTAATATTGAAGGCCTTCAGCAAATCTGCTTATCTGTGTACCCTTTTTTCATGCCATATGTGGACAGTCCAGGTTTTACTTTAGTTAGATTTTGATTAGCTGTGTTTCAAATGTGTCTTTAATTACTAACACTTCAAAAATGGTAGAAGCAATTGAACTGCCATTAGGACATTAGCTTCACTTATTAAAAAGGAAGTAAAACACTAGTGGCGTAAAACTCTACAACCCAAGTTGTGTCATGTGTAACTATATAATAAAGTTATTTATATTATGTGGGCTAAGCATTTTAAATAGACAGTTGCTTTCTGATTATTAAAAAAATTAATAAAAATCACACCATGGTTACTGCTTGCAAACCAGTTAGAGTGTATTTGATCCCACATCGCCTACCACATCACTGTCCACTACACTTAAATAAGCTTCTTAAAGTAGTAGGAGCAGTGTAGCAAAGGCAATAACACACCAAAACAACATATAATTCAAGCAATATAATGTTTTTTGGTTTTGGGGGTTTATTTTTAAGACAAATTCTATTACTACTTCAGTAAAGCTAGGTAGAATCTAAGGCATATGATAATGGTATGGACAGATATTTGAAAGAACCTGCAGAGCACCTCTTCACCTAACATTTTCAGCCAATTTCGTATTTCCTTACTTAATAGGTGTGTATGTAACACACAGACACAACTTCCTCAGGGAAGCTACTTCAGCAGTGATGCGACAGCACTCCCGTTCGCCTTGTCCAGGAGCACGGTTCAGATGCTTGCCATGACTTGGCACACAGGCACATCGGAAACCAAAAGTCCTAGATACGGTTGCAGCAAACCCAACACATCCCAGAAACAAGGCTGTTGCAACTACGTGTGGAGGGAAGGAGTGAAGAACAGGATATATGCTTGTCCTGCCAAAAGCAGCTACAAGCTTCAAACACCCACTCCTACTTCCCTGCCACCTCTCCCCTTGTCGTTGGGAAAGTCTTCTTGCGGAACCATCTGCGGTGTCCTTGATTCAGCTGATCCAGTGCTGGCAATGGGCTCTCCTGGAACGCTGTGTGGTTACCTTCTTCCCCCCAAAGATATTTAAGGGAACTCCAGCACAAGGCCATGCCCAAGGTTTTCCCTGCAGGAAGATCTTCCACTCCCAGGCCAGTCTTCATCCTGTCGCAACCCCCAAGCTTTCTTAGAGCGTCTCTTCTTTGAACCCAAGCCATTTATCTGGAATTTCTAATGAAAGCAGCTATCTAGCATCAAAAGCATTAGGGAAGGCTGCACTCCCTGTATCTAATTACAATTCATAAGTACAGCTCATACGTATTAATAATAAATGGTGGCCTGTAGCTTCAGCTCTCTTAGGTTTTTCTTGGGGGTGGGGAGAAAGGTTAGGGTCTTTCCCTCCCCTCCAAGGGTTTTTTTTTTCCTTCATAGTTGCCTTTACTATCAGCAGGACTTTATTCAGAAAAACACGGAATAGCTCCTTTTCATTCTACTGGTCACAGAAATACTCGCAAGCTCACCTTTGCACTTCTGAATCAAAAAAGAGTAGCAGTAAATGCTTTATTTACTTTACCACAGAGCTGCTAGAAACTTTGCCAGTGGTTTTGCTTTCATCTCATGACTGTGGGAGTGGATGAGGTGTTTATCAGCCCTTCAGTTCAGGGGAACTTCCCGGACCTTTATTACATTCCAGAGTGAAAGCCCTCTGCAAAGTAACACCGTTAAACCCACTGCACAGCACTGAACAGACACAGGGTTTAATTTTACTGTATTATAAAGAGGATTTTTATTACACTTGTATTTATTATAAGTAGATTTCAGTATGTTTCAGATGGGAGCTACGCTGTGGGAACCTCAGAATTGAGCATCCTTAAATCTGGACTATTTACAGCCACAAAACTATGAAAAAGCTTTTTGAATCAAGGATGCCTTCCCAAATCGGAAGGACAATACTTGTGACATTTCTGCCTCAAATGATGGAACCTCCATAAAGCAGATGATCTCCGAGTTGCCCACTCGGAGATCAAGAGACCTCATTATCTATGCCACCTCAGCCTACAGTTTTATGAGGAAAGCTTGCCAGAATAAAATGATAGGAACACTTAACTCTGATTCACTGTCCAACCCATGTCCAAGCTTTTGTTCCTGAACAACGACCTCATCGGGGCCCTTCAATTTATCTTTTATGCCACTTAGCCTGGCCAAATCCAGCAGCAAGCTATGGAAGGCGGCAAAACTGTGAGTGGGGGGGGTGAGATGTCTATCAAAGGTTAGTTCTTTAATTCAGCAACACATAACTCAAATTAGGGTTAAGCATCCTGCTACGCTAATAACACACACAAAAATTTCTAGTATTTGTCTTCGAGGAACCCAGATACTCATTGTTATCAGAAAAAGAAGGGAAATGCTTGCACAGCCTGCTCCGTAAGAACTGAGGAAATGGGAGTAAGGAGAAAGAAGGAGATAAAAATAAAGCCTCTTTGCTTAAGAACTCTACAGTGATGACTACATATTGG
>JANZLP010000023.1:14689155-14690913 GCA_026930925.1 Chelictinia riocourii
CAGGATTGTCTAGCAGGAGTTGTACCTTGTGTTTTAAAGCAATTTCAAGCAAAGAGCCTAGAGTGAAATTGTTTAATTGATTTAAAGACCTTTATAGCTGACCTGCCAATCAAAGCGATTCAGATAACTAGCTGGTGTGCTGTCTAGTGAATTAGACTCAACTATGTATTACACTGATTGATGTGTGGAGTATCTCTGAGGAATTGATCTGCTTTTTTTTCAAAAGGTTGATTTCAGTGAAATGGTGTTACTACGTATTTAAAACCATCCACTATGTCTGTTGCTAAAAATCATGGGACTGTGAGTCAGTCATCTTGGATGACTTACGGTTTTGTCACTGATTCACCGAAAATGAATGTCTATACTGCACCCAGCGTGAACAGAATGAAAGCTCAGATGCAAAAAGCAATCTAGCCAAAGGGCCAGAGGGTTCATCACTGGCTAATTAGGGTAAATTATAAGGCTATAGTTTTATAAGGCTGTTTTATACGGCTATAGTGTTTCCAGTTACCACGCGTACTTATTGTTTCAGAATGGACTAGTTCTTTTATAATCTTGTGCCTAATGTTATCTAACCATACAATGAGTGAATAATACACTTTGCCAACTGAGAAATGTACAGGCATGGTAAAGTGTTTTGAAAGAAGTATTTTAGTCATTGCTTTAGAGTTTGTTTTCTTCAAGTTATGGAATATGACTTTAGTAGATAAAAGGGGAAAACTAGTCTTTCAGTCACAATATGTCTGTTTACAAGCCAAATATAGAACAGATTGAAAAACAAACAGACAACTATAATCTGTATTTAACTATATGACCTGGTACAAGTCTCTATAGTGAAGACAACTGGTGATTCAGCTTTGTCAGTAAATTATACTTTTTCCAGCCGCATTAACAACACAGACTAGCTAATACTACCTTTTGCAGACACAAGTAACCTTGTTATCAGCCAGTCATTAACAGTCATTGAAGGCTGGAGAACTCCTGCCCCCAGGACACGTCCAGGAGCTCAGCACCAAACCCAGCTGCTGCCCCCGTGGAGGGCAGAGCTTTAGCTCAGACCACCATTGCAGCCGGGTCTCCCTTCAGCGTCTGCTCTGGCTTCTACCTGCCACCCATCTCCCAAATGCCAGGTGCTGCCTCCCAGCACACCACAGCCCAGTGCGAGAGGGGCTCTGCCCTGGAGAATTCACAGAAATTCGGGGAGTTCCTGCCTCTGCCCCTCCAGACTGGGGCACTTGCTGCTGGCTTTCTGCAGCAAAGTCATCATTATTTTATTTTTTTAGGTGAACTGGCATATGGCCCAGTCTCATACATCCAGCAAAATGAAATCGTCAGGCTCTGCCTTACTTTAACCTCCATATAACTTGCCCTTAAGGTACTAGTTGGTTAGGCTTCTCTGTACCTCATCGTGCAACACCACAGTTAGAAGGATTCACACATGGAGAATAGGGACAGAATTTACATGACATTTTGTAGAACTGACTCTTGCCAGGACCCGAATAAGGACAACCTTTCTCATCCCTTGAAGAGTTCATGTCACACACTGTATCTTTGCTTGCTCCGATGGTGATAGTTACCCATGACTGTGCTGTCGTCTTTTATGTACCTCCTGTATGGACCACCATGATTAGTGGCGCATGTCCTCCTATGCCACGGAGGAGCAGGAGGCTCTCTGCTAGAGCAGGTAAAAGCTGAGTTCTCTACAGGAGCACCAAGTACAACCAGCTGAAACATCCGACCCAGAAGCATCAGGAGAAG
>JANZLP010000023.1:15546037-15559647 GCA_026930925.1 Chelictinia riocourii
ATAACAGCAAGCTTTGTACGATTCTGCCCTTCTAGTGAGCAAGGGACTTTTTTCTGTGAATGATCTGTGGAATAGCATTTCATTCTTCAATTTCCTACAAATTAGCAGAGGAAATGAAAGGAATTGCTGTACTGTAAATAGTGTAATTTAGTAAAACAACAAACTACTGATAGACACGAGTTCCTCGTAGGCTCCATAACTGTATGTCAGCAGAAGCACACCTCTCTCACCTCTATTGATGGAAGCAAACTTGGGATTTTGAATTACGCATTTCATCTGCAGAGCAGTCTGCAGCGTTGAGAGCAGAGATTTTGTAAGATCACCTTTTTATTCAGAGGTGAGGAGATTGTAGAGAAGAGTATTGGTGACCTACATGATCTAAGCCATTATGTAATGTTGACAGATGTAATTGTATTAAGGTATCCTGCAAACATAAGCAGCAGTTTCAGATACAGCTTTAACCTCTCTTATTTTGGTAACAACTCATAAATTTATCTAATATAAAATGTTTTTAAAAACTAGGGAACTGTAACCTTGTAGCAAATCCATACATCATTTAGTACTCTCCTTTGCAGTAAGGGGAGAGAGAAATAAAGTAGTAATAGTCTTAAGCTTACTAATCACCATAACAGGGCCATCTGGTTTGGGACAGGGGGGCAGGGCAGGGGGACCTTGCTCTTAATAGGCTTATTCCTGGGGAAAGCAAGCAGTCTGTTGCAGCTGCTGAGATTTGCTAGTGGCTTTTGCACTGTTTAGCTGTTCAGGAAGCAAACTGATGCTCGTATTCCCTAACCAGCAGTATTTCTCATAGTTCTGAAGTTTCTACTACTTCAGGCAGGCTACCATAGAATGTGCTTGAATACTGAAATTGAAAAAATCAAACGATACTCTGCTTTGCTTTCAGCATGTATTTTGGAAATGTGGACTAAAGCCTTATTCCAGTCATAGTGTAGAACTAAACCAAAAAATCCCTCATCTGTATAGGTTCAGCATAAGTAGACTAATAAACATAATTAGAGATTTTTAGTGTACACGCTTCAGTGAAATTTGAAGTGATAATGGGCGTGGAATGAAAATTGACATTCATTAGATGTCCCTAGGTTGGTGCCCGTTTCATAATGTTGAACTTTATTAATAGTGACGCTAATGAGGATCCACTTCCTAGGACAGAATTGCAGATCCAGCCTCTTGGATCTCAAGAACTGCAGCTTTAAGATACTGATTGCAGACGTTTTGGTTTTCCCTTCCTAACTTGAGGTTTTCCCAACTACTGAAGTTTTGCCGTGTAAAACAACAGTGAGTTTCTGTTAAATTTGTCAGTTAGTACATTGTCGTACAGAAAACTTGGTCTGTCTTTCTCCTTCCCCCAGTATAAATGCAGCTTTTAAAGTTTAGTGATGCTTTATTCTACAAAATTGTCTGTGTGTTAGCTTCTTGTAAGGTGATCCGCTTATCCTGACCTGCAAGAATAGTTGGTTTTGAATGTGTTCCTTAAGCTTTGGAAGCTGGACTGTGTCATTATACTCATTTGAGTTTAAAAGGCGACTTTCACACTGAAGATTCATTACATACTTTTCCTTTATGCAGGACCGGGTAATGATCAACCGATTAGACAACATCTGTGAAGCAGTGCTGAAAGGGAAGTGGCCAGTAAATAGGCGCCAGATGTTTGATTTCCAGGGGCTCATACCTGGGTATACTCCAACAGCTGTGGACAGCCCTCTACAAAAAAGGAGCTTTGCAGAGCTCTCCATGGTTGGTCAAGCCAGCGTCAGTGGCAGTGAAGATATCACTGCTTCTCCTCAGTTATCAAAGGTGAGGCTGCATCTTTTTCTTACATAAAACATTTTATCTTGCATGCGTTTCTTTTGCGTAATAGGAAAAAAAAAAAAGGTAGCATTTCTTTAAATAAAATAGGAGAAAAAAATGTCTCTTTGAATAAAGTGAAGGCTTTGTTTTCAGAGTTTCATGTTTGGACTTTTATTTTAAATTCAGCATAGCAAACGGAGCTTTGCTAATGTTTGGAAATGCTCATTTTTCATTAGGAAGATGCACTCAATTTATCGGTTCCACGTCAGAGAAGGAGGAGACGAAGAAAGATTGAAATTGAGGCTGAGAGAGCTGCCAAGAGGAGAAATCTTATGGAAATGGTTGCCCAGTTACGTGAGTCTCAGGTGGTCTCAGAAAATGGACAAGAAAAGGTTGTAGATTTATCAAAGGCCTCACGAGAGGCAACAAGTTCTACCTCAAATTTTTCATCTGTTACTTCAAAGTTTATCTTGCCTAATGTCTCCACACCTGTGTCTGATGCCTTTAAAACTCAAATGGAGCTGCTGCAAGCAGGTCTTTCACGCACACCCACAAGGCATCTACTAAATGGCTCTTTAATAGATGGAGAACCGCCCATGAAGAGGAGGAGAGGAAGGAGGAAAAATGTGGAAGGGCTTGATCTGTTATTTATGAGCAACAAACGGACATCATTGACTGTAGTAAGACAGCAACCTTTTTGTCTCATATTTGTTCTTCTGTGTCTAGTACTTTCTGAATGTGAGTTGAAGGTGGTGTTATACTCTCCCTAATAGTAATGTACAGTTTTTACCCAATCAGCTTTTTCTTTGTGTTCAGAGCTGTTATTTTTGAACCGCACAAAACGTTGTTCACATCCAATTTTTACTCTAGCAAATTGTAGCTCAGTTTTAAGTAGCTTGTACTTTCAAAAAGTGTTTTTTTTTTTTTAACAAAACGTAATATATTTATAACAACGTGCATTTTGAGGCTTAAGTATGTCTTTCTTACTGTGTAGAAAAAGGAAGCTCTTGGGGGCCATTAACTGGAAATGCACGAAAACTGCTCTGTCTTTAGCTGTATGTTCTTTAGTGTTCGAGGATACTAAATTTACAAAATTCCCTAATGCAACAGTATTGCTTTACATAGTATGAATATTTAAACCCCATTAACTCTTGCGTATGCAAAACCTCCTTGAGCATTTAGCTTCAGTCCCTGAAATTACTTCTCCCAGGTAACTGTTCCCTTGTAAGCGAGAATTAATACAGATGTTTAATGTTTTCAGGAGGATGCAGAAGTGACCAAAGCTTTTGAAGAAGATATGGAAGCCCTACCAGCAAGGAACATTCCATCTCCTGGTCAACTGGACCCAGACACTCGCATCCCTGTAATCAATCTAGAGGATGGGACCAGGCTGGTGGGAGAGGATGCTCCTAAAAACAAGGATTTAGTTGAATGGCTTAAATTGCATCCCACTTACACTGTAGATATGCCAAGTTATGTACCAGTAAGTATGTGATTCTAAAAACGTTTTGTATTATATTAATACAGAAGTTAATTTCCTCACATTGGGTGTAGTCGTTGGATTTTGTAACTGTTGTTTTTCAGTAGAGGTTTTCTCTTTAGCTTCACTGAGTATAGTATCTAAACACCCAAGTGGCACCAGAGTGTATGGGTTGCTTTTCCTTTCTTAATATTTGTATGTAACAATGTGTTAAAACAGTATTTGTGTAGAGTTCTGCAGAATTTCTTCATCTGATAAGAAAAAAGATCTTTCTGAGATAATCTGAGGGTAAAGTAATTGGCCCCTTCTTAAAATTGTTGTGAGATGGGGTTCCATGATTGGTGATTTTTGTCAAGAAAATTAAAAAATAAAAAGCAATACATTTCTCTTCTTTCCAGAAGAGTGCAGATGTGCTGTTTTCCCCATTTCAGAAGCCGAAACAAAAACGACACAGATGTCGAAACCCTAATAAACTGGATATAAACACCTTGACAGGAGAAGAAAGGGTACCTGTTGTAAATAAGCGAAATGGAAAGAAGGTAAAAATTCAGTGAGTTCAGTGGAGGTCTTTAATAATGCCTCTGCATGTGGAAAGCAGGTTTTCTATTCCAAGCTTTCCTTTCAAAACTTTAATAATTTGTCACGGGCAGTTAGTCTCACTGTTATGTGCCACCATCCTTTAATTCCTTCTTCGCTCTTCTGATACGTTCATACTATTCACTCGAGTAAATAACTCTTACTTTTTGAAACTCTATTTTCCTTATATCAGATAGAGATTTCATTACTAGCCCTGCCTAAGCTGCAGCATTTTACTATGTATTTTTAAAACATGATCTTCTCAATTCTATTATCATTAGCTGGTCTCCATGTAGTTTTCCACAGTCTGAACTGAAAGTCTTCACTGCCATCCTTCAGAGATTACAGTGCACAGATAGAAAATGTCCATATAAAACCATGTTTGGGTTTGGGTTGGGTTGGGTTGGTTTGTTTTTAAAATATTAACCTTCCCTTTTGCATTAGATGGGTGGAGCTATGGCCCCTCCGATGAAGGACTTGCCGAGATGGCTGGAAGAAAATCCTGAATTTGCTGTTGCTCCAGATTGGACTGACATTGTTAAACAGTCTGTAAGTGAAACTCTCATTCCATGCTTCACTGTAGATTATAGCACGGAAAAGTTGAAGGTTGTGTAAATTGATTATTAAGTCTTTATCTCGTGGCTGGTTTTGAGCTGAGGAAATTGTAGTGTCTGGGTGGGAGTTACCCAGCTCGGGGCGGGTGGTGACGGGAGGCTGCTGCAGAGTGGGATTGAAGTACACTCCAAAAAATCAGCTGCAGTAAGGCAGCCTTCAGCATTTGTTTTGCATTATTTGTTTTCTTGCCAGCAACAATCCTTAATAAACGTGGGTATTCATACATCAGGAACTATTAAGAAAATATTTGTCATATTCATAACAGAAACAGAATTCACCATCTTGGTAACAGGCAGCATCAAAGGATTAGGTTTTCTGCCTTCTATTTTACAACAGTTGTTTGAAAATAAAGGGTACAACTCTGCAAATACTCATTTTAATAAAATACTACTATACTGAAGTTCAGCATGAAGTACAAAGGTATAAACTCGTAACTGCAGTACATCAGGGTGGGGTTTTTTTAATGAAGCTACAGAGTTTGAGCATGTGTTGTTTTAACGTTGGGGTTAAATGTAAAAAATCTGTGAATTTGCTTTCTTCAGTTTTTCTTGCATGTTCTACTGCCGTTGACTGCAGTAGCTAGCTAGTCACGATTTGCCAGGGTTGAAAAACAAACCGCTTTTGGAGTATGCCGAAATCCTTTCCGTTTCTTCCGTCGTCATCGGTTAACTGCTGAAAGCTATAAAAACTAACGGCGAATAAAGCTTGTTTTTTCCGCGTCCCCCTTTCAGGGTTTTGTTCCGGAGTCCATGTTTGACCGTCTCCTTACTGGACCTGTTGTGAGGGAGGAAGGAGCAAGCAGAAGAGGAAGAAGGCCAAAAAGTGAAATTGCCAAAGCAGCTGCAGCAGCTGCTGCTGTAGCGTCAACTTCGGGAATCAACCCACTACTAATGAACAGTCTGTTTGCTGGGATGGACCTCACAAGCCTCCAGAACCTACAGAACCTGCAGTCTCTCCAGCTTGCAGGCCTCATGGGCTTCCCGCCAGGGCTAGCAACAGCTGCTGCTGCTGGGGGGGATGCTAAAAATCCGGCTGCCATGTTGCCTCTGATGTTGCCAGGGATGGCAGGATTGCCCAATATGTTTGGACTAAGCGGATTGTTGAATAACCCGATAACGGCTACTACTGGAAATGCCACTACTGCTTCCGGTCAAGGAGAGACTGAGGATGGCGCTTCAAAAGCTGAAGAGAAGAAAAATGAGAATGAAGAGGAGAACAAAGACTCTGAGAAAAGCATAGACACTGTTTCTGCTACTGACTCTGCAAATGGATCTGTCAGTGCTGCTACTGCGGCGACTACCGCCACTGTCACCACTACCACCACCAACAACACTGGATTGCCCACAAACCCTCTGGCCTTCAATCCTTTCCTGCTGTCTACCATGGCTCCTGGCCTCTTCTATCCATCTATGTTTCTACCTCCAGGACTGGGAGGATTGACTCTGCCCGGTTTCCCAGCACTAGCAGGACTTCAAAACGCAGTGGGCTCCAACGAAGAGAAGGCTACTGACAAAACTGAAGGAACTGCCTTTAAAGACGAAGAAAATCTGGAAGGCAGTGATGCAGAGGAGAGCCTTGATAAAACTGCAGATTCCTCCGTTTTAGAAGATGAAATAGCACAGGGTGAAGAATTAGACTCACTTGATGGGGGGGAAGAAATAGAAAACAATGAAAATGATGAATAACCAGTACCAGTTACAGTTAAAGTGTTTTAAACTTTTGACAAGTGGTAGTCCTACTGTTTACACTCACAGTTAATGTCCATACTTAGTTTTTATAAGCTGTTCTGTAACATAGTGTAGCAAAAAAAAAAAAAAAGTTCAAGTCATGTTATACAGATGTGTCAAAAGGTATCTTGGTCATTAAGTATTGTGCAGTGCATTATTTATTATCCCTAGGAGAGATGAAATTTGAGAGGTGATCATGTCTTTTTAAGGAAATTGACATAATGCTCTGCTTTTTTTTTTTTTTTTTTTCTTTTGGTACCATTGGTATTATGAATTAAGCAGCAATTTGTAATCAAGTGGCACTAATAGAAGGAAGTGCTGCTTAAAGGAAGGATGAAGTTATATATTTAATTTTTTTATTTTTATTTTTTTTTTGCTGTGAAGGTCAAGATGAAATTTACTATACATATCGTACTCGCGCTTCATTTTGACTGTATGGGAGTTCACCCGCTCACATGCGCGCACACACCCACACACACACTCTCTCTCTGACAATCTTCATGATAGTGTGAATGTCTCTGTCTTGAGACGCAGCAATAATAAGGCAGCTGTTGAATGTGAAGAGTACCTTTTGGAAATTAACCCGCGAAGAAGGTTCTTACAGGATAAAGCTACAGTTTAATCGTCTCGTGATCTTGTAATGCACTGGTATAAACAAAAAGAAAAAAATCAGGTACCTTTTTTAAATTAAAGGACTTTGTTACTTTAGCCACAAAGCTAAACAGCATTACCTCAACTCTAAACTAGCCTTGAAGTTTACAGACATGACTTTGTAAATGTATTGTTTTTCTTTGTTGTGATGTCTTTTTATTTTTTTTCTTTGGAAACTGCTATCATGTAAGATAAGATGTAAATTGCTGCCAACTGTAGTAATGATGCTTTTAATAAAAGTGACCCATGATATGCAGAGATGTAATTATAGAACGTAGTGTTTAGGGACATCGAAACTGGTGTTTGCTTTCTGTATTTGCATTGTGGCTTTTTTATAGCATTTTTCTGCTATATTCTTTATAGATTAGTGGCTGTAAGTGCTGAACTGATCGTCTTCAAGGGACTGGGCAGGAACAGAAACCTTGAATTACCTTCATATTTTCCACTCTAAGTAACTCCACAGAAATGGGGACTAAAAACCCCACTTTACTCCTTCAAAGGGGCATGAGAGACTGAGAATACTTTAAAATGTGTTCAGCATGTGATAATGTGGTAGAGAGGATGCCCCAGCTCCTGGTGCACTGATCAGCAAGTTATAGGCTGTTTTCCAGTAATTTGCTCTTGATCTACCAGACTAAACAGTCTCTCTTTAGCTCCATGAATATTTAACTATTTCATAGGAAGCTGGATATCTTTAACAGGCAGGAGAGGAAAAGCCTTATTGTAAGATATCTTACATCTGCTGTTCAATGTTTTTCACATAGGGGAGCAAAGATGATTCTGAACAACTTAATTGTCTTCTGCTCTTAGCTATCAATCAGCTTTTGAAACCTACAGTTTCAAAAGTAAGCTAAGACTGATATTACAGATCTTACAGATATTACAGATCTACTCAACAAAAATAAGGAAACTAAACACTAAGGGCATGTTTTAGACAAGTGCAGAGTTCATAAAGCAACAATTGCCTTAACTCTGCCCTTTAATGATACCATGATGAAGAGTAAAGCCAATCTTCTGTATGTTTTAAACCCCACTTTATCTGAAACTATAAAATCTGCAGTCATAGCAGTAGTTGTTCCATGGTTTCCTTGTACAAAAGAGTTAAGGTTAAATGAGGTTACTTAGTCATGCTGCATTTTTTTTAAAGTATTACTTTTTTTTTTTCCTCTGTGAGGTCTTTGCATTTACTGCTGCACACCTTCCTCAGCTTGTAGTCTAAATTTGATTAATTCAAGAGTTTTCTAGAATATCAGAGGCAAAAGGCACATACTGAATAATATGAAAATCTTCTTTTCTTTTAAGGTATATAAATAGCTGCCCTTTCATTTTAACAAAGACCTTCTATCTCATTTTTCATAGATAAGTATAGCAGTACTGCAAATAAAGATCATGTGTGAAAAAATCTCACTGGATCAAGAATCTAAACTATTTAACTGTTTCCAAGATTACCATTGAAATGTAATTAATACTTAAAAAGGACATTAATCTGTCTATGACCCTGAAATGCTGTAGTGAAGGATTTTTCTTGTTACACATTAGCTCTGCCCAGGAATTTGTTAAAGCATTTAACATTTGTTAAAGGATTCAACATTACTTGCCTCTGATGGTGAATAAGCCATGAAGTTACCTCTACAAACTCTCTTGCATATCAAACCCGTACACAAAACTAAAAGAAAAAAGATTTTTCAGTATTTTCAAGCTGCAATCTGCATGATGCAGGTGCAATTGAATCTGGCTTTTGCTTCAAAATATTTCTGTTAGAACCTGATTGGCAGCCACAAGTACCAAGTTCAAAATTTAGCAACTGCTGGATTGATCTCTGCTAAGAAGGACCTTAAGTTTAAAGAAATTGAAAATAAACTGGTGTTCACATGGCTCAGCCTCCTTACTGAGAAACAATAAACCAAAGAGCTCAGTAAAGAACATCTTTTGAGTGGGGGACAAGGACAGCAGAAAGATAACCTGCTTAACATATAAAAAAATCCCAGTTCTCTTTTAAAAGTAACACTGCTTGGCTGTTTTTTCTGGCATTTTGATGAGGCAACCCCTAGTCCCTTGGACTGCTGTCCCCCTTGGGCAGTCACCCCAGCTGGGAACTGCAGGACCAAGAGCTTTGGTCCAGGTTCTCTGGGGCTGAAGGCACCATCCGAGCGGCGTGGACCTGGCCGTGTCACTGCAGGCTTGCTGCATGCCCTCTCTGCAGCTGGATCTGTTCTCCTCAGCAATGCAGGCAGCAGACAAAACTCCCCGTGACTCCAACAAGAAAGCATCCTCTGTCCTTGCTTGTCTATTGCCTAAGGCCAGAGGGACCCCTCAACACAGGTCCATGAGAACAGAGGTAGATGGCCCATGCTTTACACATCCTCTGCACTTCAAAATGTCTTCTGTGTTCTTGCAGACTTCCTGTATATACATATAGACCCTTTTAAAACATGTTTTGATTAATTTCTGCTTTTTTTCTGGCTGCTTTCCCAGTCAGGGTAGAGTTCCTCTGCAAACAGCTCAGAGCGGAGCAGAAAGGGATGCTCAGAGACCAAAACAGAGACATATTTTCTTCTGTCAGATCCTTCCACTGTAATCTCAGCTCTGCTAAAGGGACAGAGCAGGGAAGGGCTGTGCACAGACCCTTCTGTCTCTTGCTGCTGCTGGTCACTTGGGTTTTCTGCTTAGGAAGATAAATTTCTAGAATTTATTTGAACCAGAGATTTTTTGTCTGGTTTAGCTTGCAAGTCTTCTCATCTTCTTGGAGTAAGAGGTCAAAGCTGTGGCTGGTGGGAGGACATGCCACAGGATACTCTGAGGCTCCATGTAATTCATCCTGGAGGAGAAGAGTGGCTTCCCTTCAGGAGGAGATAAAAGTTTGCATGTTAACATTTGAAGGTGTCAGAACTGAGATGATGATGTTATATAAGGGGAATATGCAGAACAAAGGTCAGAAAAAAGGTTGAACAGCACCAAACAATTAGCAGCCTGGAATGGCATTTGCCTTCCCTCTTTCTTCTGCAGAAATTGGTCTCTGCTGGAAATGAGGTTAATGGCCTTCTCCCCACAGCAGGGATCTTGGATACAACCTGCCTTTCACCAGTTCAGGGATCACAGTAATACAGGAAACCACAGTAATACAGGAAACCACATGTGTAAAAGAAGCTTGTTTGTCTTGCTATATTAAAAATGGACTTATTTTGCCATAATACAGAACCCTTAATTACAATGTCACTATTTTTTTCAAGGAATGACTAAAGAATCTGAAGTATTCCCTAAGATCTTTGTCCTAGTTAACTTGGAATTAGTTATTCTGAAAAACGTATAGAGTGAAAATTGTTCCCTTTGCGTGTATGGGTACACATGTACACCAGTTTAGCCTTAGTGGCCCCTCTGTGGATAGAAGCTGTTCTTCAACTTATCAGTAGCCCTGTAACTGTATGCCTACTGTCACCAGTACCATGAAATTTACTTTCAGAAATTTCATCCTTGAATTGGCTGAGCACTTTGGGATTCAAAATACAAATACACCTTCCAGATTTACCATGTGCTTCACTGAATGGTTTTGATTATTCATTGATTATTGGTTATTCATTGATTATTGAAATTATGTATTATTATTTTTGTTAGGAAACTCTCAAATAAAAGAAAGATTGACACAAGGTAAAAAGATTGCCTAGCAAGCTTGTTAGCCTGTTCTTGTAATACACACAAGAGATGCACAAATATAGGCAGTGGATCGTGGATAGACTGGCTGTGGATAGATCAGCAAGGAGACTTTAGTGTGCAAACTCTTATGCTGTCCAGGACACCATAATGCAAAAAGAGATTGTAGCCCCCTGTGCAATGCGTAGGTGAGTGTGGCAACTGAAAATGGGATAAGAGAAAATAATTTCAGATCCCCAGTAAATAGCAGTGAGGAGAATAATGCTACCCAATCTGCTTTCCTTCTGTGGTTTTGCACTGGTTACTTCAGGCTCTCTTCATGGGTAGACAAGTGAAAGCAGCATTATTCATTCCACTACCTGTCCCACAAATGTTAAAATTACTTTTTTTAGAGGAAAAATGAATCTATTTTTAATTTTCAGTGGGACCACTTAAAATTAAATGATATTGAAAACAACTAATTTTGTTGTTGTTCTGTCTTTGGAAAACTTTTAATTTTTTTAATTCCAATGTGGATTTTTCATTATTTCACATCAAAATCTTGCAAAATTTTCGTGGTTTAACCCGAGCCAGCAACTAAGCACCACACAGCTGCTCACTCACTTCCCCCCAACTCAGTGGGATGGGGGAGGGAATCAGAAAAAAAAAAGTAAAACTCATGGGTTGAGATAAGAACAATTTAATAGAACAGAAAAGAAGAAACTAATAATAATAGTAACACTAATAAAATTACAATAGTAATAATAAAAGGATTGGAATATACAAGTGATGCACATTGCAATTGCTCACCACCCACCGATCGACACGAAGTTAGTCCCCGAGCGGCGATCCCCCGCACCCACTCCCCCAGTTTATATACCGGGCATGACATCAGGTGGTATGGAATACCCCGTTGGCTACTTTGGGTCAGCTGCCCTGGTTGTGTCACCTCCCAACTTCTTGTGCCCCTCCAGCCTTCTTGCTGGCTGGGCATCAGAAGCTGAAAAATCCTCAACTTTAGACTAAACATTACTTAGCAACAACTGAAAACATCAGTGCTTACCAACATTCTTCTCATACTGAACTCAAAACACAGCACTGTACCAGCTATTTCTTTTTTTACCTCTCTGACCAAGTGTCTTAAGTTGCAAATTTCAAATACAAGTATTTCATTCGTACTTCTCACTACTCAGGAGGTTTCCTCCATGAAGAAGAATAAATAGCTTGATAAAACCCTTTACAGTTTAATTACTATGTATTAAAAGGCTTTAAAGTAGTATTTTGATAAATTAATCACCTCATTCCGGCTATCAATCAAAGACTCTCTGTAGCTACTGCATGTGCAAGATCTTACGCTGTAATTTAGCATTTATCCATAAGATAGCACTGCTGAAGGCACACAAATCATCACGTTACTTCCCGTTTTTTCTCTCAGAAAGGGATGTAGAAGGTATTCCTCACCTTTTCTAAAAGAAAAGGTTAAACTATGCATTCCTTTCTTCAAGTGCCATTGTCAGAGGCCCAGTGGGAAAAATGCAAGCATGTGACAAGAAAGCATGTAACAGTTCCTAGTCATCTTACTCCGTAATACCACTTAAATATATTTCTCTAAATTTTCAGTTCTTTGTGGGCTGAAGTGACATGCAGTGTATAGTTAAAAATTTGTGGAATTCCTCTCAACTGTTATTTCTCTGGAGAATGCTCTTTTTGACAGAATAGTGTGGAGAATATTGGCAAGGAAAGTTCATTTTCTTTGAAACTAAGCCTGCAAATGCGTTGCACCAGGTGTCATGGGAGTTGTAGTCTTTTGTTCTTTGTGTCCTAGAAAAAAGTAATATATGTAGACCAAATTAAAGTTAATCTTACACCTAATAAATTTTTTCAGAAATATTCACACAACATAAGACAATGATGAACAGCCCTCTGACTCAATATATGTTTTATCCAAAAGTATCCTATGCAAACCTGGCTGTGAAGGAAGCTTATTTATCAGATAGCTGAAGAGATTTTACAAGTGTTGGGTGTTGTTCTGCCAATGATTGACATTGTTAATTCTCTGCTTGCTTATGTTTGTAAAAAGATGAGCTTTAATCAAGGTAGTATTATAGTTGATGTAACTTGCTATGGCTTTATAAACAAAGAAGGTCTCCTAGTTCCTATTTTTGTTCGTAAAATCATATAAACTTGGTTACTTGGACTCCAGACGTGGTGTCGTCTATCTTTACAGATGCAAATTATCATTACAGTGAAGTGGATTCTTAAATAACATAGTGTTGTTAGTGAAAAGTCTTCGTCACAGAAAGATGACTGCATGCCACTTCAATATATATTGTAAGATACAGAGCAGTATTCTTATTTGTTTTGGTGTTTTCCCTCATCTCATGTCTTTCCTATTGGAAAGATCAGGTGGGTCCTTTCTCAGAATGTAAATATATCTTTTCTCATCATAGTTTATGTTGAAAATTAAGGTAAAAGAATGTTCATATATGTTATATGTGCTCATTATTAATCTTTCCCTGGGAAGTCAGTTGCATAAAGCATTTTTAAGTTAAAAAGGGGAAGGGGGAGTTATGTAATTTATAAATAACAGATAAAGCTAGGGTTTGCTTACAAATCAGTTGTAAGTACAAAGGATTTACTTATGAGATAATGAAGCTTTCATAAATGGAATTTTTTCTTTCAGTATTCATTAAAAGATAGTTGATCTAATACTATGGGGGTTTACTGTCTATTTTCTGCACTGTATTAGAAGTAAGTCTTTTATCATGTTTGATCAGTTTAATTCAAATCTGTGTTGGCATCAAAAGCTCAGGGAATTCACGCAGTTGGCATCTTATTTTGGTCAGGTCTACTCTCAGGTGGCTACCAGGGAGCCACCGAAATAGTTGTGCTGTCTTAAAAATGGCAATGGCAGCATGCAATTGCAAGCTGATAGCAATGTAGGGCTATCCCTTTTGTGAGAAGCACAGCTGCAGTTGTAACAGGCTGAAGAACTGCAGCACAGAGGTATAAACTCCATTGTTGTTCTGTTCTAGGGCTTTTTTTCACCCATTCTATTTAACATTGCTGGTTTTGGAGAGGTTATTTGACTTGAAGTGCTTCACTTCCTCTGGAGTGGCGGAAAG
>JANZLP010000023.1:16450976-16463021 GCA_026930925.1 Chelictinia riocourii
GCAAGGGCTATTCCAGACCATAGGATGTCACGTTGGGCATAGGGAGCTGGGGGAAGGAGAGGGAAGGGGGGACGTTCCCTCCTCCCCAGGTTTTTCCCCTTTCTCCCCATGAGGATAAAATCCTTCACGTTGCCACATCCTGTTGAGGAAGAGGAGCAGACCGAAGGCTTTTGGAGTGGGCAGGGAGGGATTTGACTGCCGAGGTGACATCAGGAGGATGGGGTGATGAAGCATGTCCCCCCCATCCACCCTCCAACACCACTGCACCCCACTGACCCTTGCCCTGTGTCCCCTCGCTCCCACCCCGTGCCTCAGTTTCCCCAAATGCTTTAACTTCACTTCTTTTTCATGTTTGGCTCTTACAGAAAAATACCAGATTTTGATATGAACATCTGTTTCATGTTTTTCTAAATGTGAGCTTAGCATGAAAATTAACCCCTGAATTTTTGGTTTCAGCAGCCTTCTAGCTCTTCAGCATGCATTCAGGAGCCTTGTCTTCCTAGTATTGCTAGGAACTCAGCTCAGTCTGTGGGCTTTGTCTTCTGTTAATAACAACCAACATTGGATGTATTCAAATGTTTAATTAACATATTTTTCACATATTCAACATCAGCAGTTGTCACTTCTTTTTGCTGAGGCACTCCAATAAAAATAACTCAGCTCTCAGTCTCATGCAACCTCATTCAACTTTTATGCCAAGAAAATGTAGAGAAATAACAATCGTATCTGCTCTCTCCAGAAATGTGTTTTACTTACAGGCCCAGCAGATGTTTAGTGATGGTGAAACCACTCTACAGAGCACAAGTGTGAGCTTGATTTAGTGGGGAGTTTCTTCCTCACCAGAGGACTAAGGCATTAGACACTAACATATTTTCACCAAAACAAAGGCAATTTTCTTTCCTGTCAGTTTAGGGTACATTAGCTAAAGGTAGTGACAATTAGCAAATCTCCCCAAATGCAGGAGTTCCTTTCAGCCTGGGTGAGCAACCAAAATGCCAGAGGATTTTCTGAGTTACACAAACTCCTGAGCCAACAAAACCAGACCTTTGGTACCTCCTGCTTGAGGCTGGCTCAAGAATCTTTCTTTTTGACAGACTGGCAGTCCCCATCCAGAGTTAAAGGGGGACTATACAAGAACTAAATAAAAAAAAAAATCTTTTATGCATTTTAAACTCTTCAGAATGTTTGACCTTGACCTGGGTGAGTTTCAGATACAATTCATATCTCACCAGTTTGGCTATCTGTGATCTCAACAAGGTTCTGCATCAGCTTACGGAGATGGTAGGCATTTTATTCTCTTACTATATGAAGAAACCATTTTTCTTTTACCACAGTGAGAAAGTTTTGCACATGTTTGCACTGAGTACTTAAAAACTCCAGTAATAACATCTTTCAAAGCTAATGAGACACTGTTAATCTTCCCTTCAAATGTATAGATAATGTGCAGGGTTTTATTTTAATACCTGTTCATGGTTTTCTTTACATACTACCGTTGTGTTTCTGAGGCCATCAGTGACATCCAGTGGCCAAGTAGATTAAGCCTAGACATGTTTCGTAGACATCTGCCTACAGTTTTCCTTAGTAAAAAAATCAATAAAAGTGTTAACCATGCAGTTGATTTATTTAGCTTAATTCTCTCACAGATATGATGGGAATCTCTCTGGAGAAAAGCTAGCAGGATCAGACCCTCACTCTATTCAGTTTTTGGTTGATGATTATTTTTAAATATTTAATGTACATGTAATTTAGAGGTTAAAAATCTTTGTTGTTTAATCCTGGGAATTTTTGGCAGTGTCATTTTGTAAGCACACACATTTTCCCATATACACATGCAAAGACTGAGCCATATCCCTAAGAAAATACAGTGAAAAATTAAGGAAGAATGAGATCTAGTGAAGCTTGAGTCACAGAGTCGTGAATATCTCTAAACAGGCAGAAGGAGTTTGCCTGATGAATATGAGATCTTCAGGTTTTAGTAAACTTAGCAAACTCCCTTAATTAAATCCTCAGGTCACTTTTTTTCTGGAGAGTCGAAATGGAGAAAGAGGGGCTTTGAATTTTGTAGGCCAGTCTATAAGATCTATAACAAAAGAATAATTTTCTTCTAAGTGCTCTTCACTTGGGGGTGGTTTTCCCAGGCCATTTTCAGGACCAACTGGTTGATATTCTGGATTATGGATACAGTTCAGTCCTCTCCCACTGGACAGACTTTTAGGCCTTCGGTCACAGAGGAAAGTTGCGTCTGTGCACAGCTTTTCTTTTCAACATACCTCCTAAATTGACCACGGATGAACTCATTGTCCAAAAATCTGAAAAACACAAAGGGCTTATAGGTATGGCTGATACTTGGAAGGGTGATGTCAGTTTTTGAGATGAGGCTGTGAACAGGAGTCCCACAGTCAGCTAAATAGTATTTTAGGAATGCAACGATTAACGTAACACACCCTTCCTTTCATTTAAGAGGGTATTTTTTTCCCCTGCAGTTGTTTCATTTCTTACGTATTAATGACTTTTTACCAGCAAAGATTGACCAACTAGTGTGACTTTTTGACCCTTTAAAGACTTCAGAATGAAATCCATAAAGTATTTTGACATTTTGCTATAGCCAACTTGCTCATAATAATTAAACAATAAAAGTTTTCCTGACCCAGCTCCAATCACAGCCCGTATTTCTCATAATGAATAAAGCTGCAAAGAAATCTTGGATTATGAACTGCTGAGAGTAATTCTAGAAATCTAGCATGATGTCTCTTCTCCATATTTTATGTGGAAGTATCTACCATTACGTTTTCCCTTTCACCTGGAACGGGTAGCATACCTAACTGAATCATTTCATATGAATTCCAAAACCTGCATGCAACCAAACTTCAATTAATGCATTTCAATTCATCAAATAGTGGCTTGAAATTATAATACATACATTAAGCCTAGAGCTAATATTTTAATCTCTTTCCCACTGTGTAAGTTAGACTTTGGTACTTCTAATTTTCCAGCTATGTGATTTACAGCTGAATTTAGCAAATGTAAATAGTAATAAATTGACATGTTTAATGCGGCAAACATGAGCGCTTAACATCTCCTGGCAATATTGCCTGGGACTTCCTGGGACAAACCTGTTGTAGCTGAAATGTTGTTTTTCGCAGCCTTCAATGAGCATTTTTTTTCCCCCTGAATGTGCCTAATCAGCTTTTGACCCATGTACAGGTCTCAACTCTCCAACATGTTCTGGGCATTGAGTTCCTTGGTTTAATTCTGATTTGCGTGGAAAACGTCCTTCCTTCAATGCATGATGAAAGGCCACCCCTTAGTCTGCGATCTGATAATTAGTTAGATTTTCCATTGTTCTTATATAATGAAAAGTGGGATTAATTATTTCTTATTCATCTTTTCCAAGCCATTTTTTTTTATATAATTCTGTCATCAATTGTCTCCTTTCCAACGGCGAATTTGTTTGATCTCTGCTTATTCTAAAACCCCCCATATCTTTGATTATCGTTGGCACGTTTCTCTGTACCTGTTCTGAATCAGCTTCTGCCTTTCCGAGGTGGGAGAAGGACCTGTGCGTAGCAGTGAGGGTGCAGGTCACAAAGGATTTGTACAGTGGCATAATGATGTATTCTACTTTCTTTTCTATTGCTCTTCTACTATTTGATTCTCCTTTCTGACTGCTGCTGAGCCTGAGCTGATGTTTATAATGAACTATTCACAGGTTTTCCAAGAGGAAATAACAAATTTAGAGCCTATTGCTATATATGTATAGTTACAGTTGGTTTTCCTTAGGTGCATTACTTTGCATTTATTGACACTGAATTTCCGCTCTAATTTTATCACCCAGTCACTTGATATCATGAGATCAATCTACAACATTTCACAGTGGACTTTCGTTTTGCATTGTCACCAAACTTTGAGTTCCTCACCCTATTTCCCAATCATTCATAAATACTTGAAATGCATAGGGCTGAGCGTGATTCTGTTTAAGAGGCATTTGGGCAATGCCCGTAACGAGGTGCTTTAGCTTCTGCTCAGCCCCGAAATGGTCAGGCAGCTGGACTGGATGGTCGTTGAAGGTCCCTTCCAACAGAAACATTCCATTCCATTCCATTCCATTCTATTCTATTCTATTCCATTCTATTCTATTCTATTCCATTCTATTCTATTTTATTTTATGAGATTAAGAGATGAATCTTTTTTGTTCCATGACAGCATGTAGTTCTTGAGAAGCTGTGGTTAGGCCCCCAATAGCTTCGAATGAAGTCCAACACCAGAATTTCATACTCGTTTGCCTGGGCAAGACAGTGGGAAAGAGAGAAAATTCAGACACGAATCCACAAAAACAGTTTAGGTGTAAGTTATTTCTGCTAGCTTGAGAACAGCGTGTTACAGAAAAAAACAAGACAGCCTTTTCTGAAGGGCTCACAGTCTACTTAAAAGCAAAATACCGCACAGGCACACAGTGGAGAGAACAGTTTAAAGTCAAAATGTAGCATATCTCTTTGCTACATCCAGCAGAAACTGCACTCCCATCAACATTCTTTTAAAGTAGCTAGAAGTAGAAGTAGCTACACCCTCCTCTCACAGGAACATGCAAAATGCCCCCAGTGCCTGTGCAGAAGTGTATAAACAGAGCCAGGCTTCAGCTGCAATGGCTGTGATCGTGGGGAAAAAAAGCTGCCAAATTCCCCTGCCCTGAAAACACTGGTGAAAACGTGCCTGCTGTAAAAGCAGGACCACTGCAGGCTGTGAAGAATACTCTGTATTTGCGACTCTTATTTGTGCAGCATTCAGATACCCCCTAAAGATTTCAAAGGTTTCAGCAACACATTAACAGTGGGCAAACATACCCAAAATACTAAGCTACAAATACCTCTAGGGACTTTTTAAACTTGCAGACTTCAGGTAACTCAGTGTGAAGATGCTCGCACACAACCTCCTAGCAGCAACCTGGCCACAGCATTGTGAATTCGAGTAATGAAAGATTTAAGATAGTAGATTGCAGTGATTTTAATAAGTCAGTACATCATCTACCTGTACAGTAGAGCAAAACTTTGAGGACTTCTGTTTCTGACCTTCTGTATTTCACCTTCTTGTGAAATAATTTTCTTGTCTCCTTGGTCTTTTAGAGCCAGGGCCTACAGGGTGATTAAAATGATGTGTATGAATGCAGCATTTACTCTGCATGCTACCAGTCAGCTACCTGAAGTACCCAGAGATCTGTAGGTGTGGGAATCGAAACAGGAGAAGCAGGGTTTGGAGGAGCGCATTTGGTTGTGGGTGGGAAGTCTAAGCCTGGCTTTCGGCAGAGTGCAGTGTGATGGGTTGACCCTGGCTGGACACCAGGTGCCCACCAAAGCCGTTCTATCACTTCCCCCTCCTTCACTGGACAGGGGAGAGAAAAATATAACAAAGGGCTTGTGGGTCGAGATAAGGACAGGAGTCATCATTCACCAATCACCATCACGGGCAAAACAGACTCAGCTCCTCCTACCTAATACATATTCAAACTCTCTAACACGTACGCGTAGGATCACGTAACCACGACACATCGGATGCCTGTTCCGCGGCCTTTGGCGGTCGCTTGAGGAGGTATCCCCCCTCACTTTGACCACTGGGTCGCTCTGCGTCGGGTCGTTCATTTTCCTGCCAAGAGGTTTGCACCATCAATTGGGAAGAATAGAAAGGATCAGGATTGGTGCTCCAGGTGAGGCACCGTTAAACAGGAAGAATAGAAAAGATCAGAATGATCTTGGCTAACTAACTTAACTTAAAACAGGACTTTCTAATCTACCACAGGATTTTCTGTATCTGATATCAGTGGTGTGTTATACCTTTTAGGTATAGAACAGCAAGGTGTGTGGTTTAGATTTGAAGGAATTTTCAGTTCAAACTGCTGCATTTTTTTAAGATGCTAACAATTGAAACCCTCAATGCATGTTTTTTTCCTTGAGCCTCATGCAGTATTATCATTGAGTAACAAACTCAAAACCTCACTGAGAACTGACAGCTCACATCTCCCAGAGCTATGGTTCCAAATTAGTTTTGTGCAGTCCATTACATACCAGTTTCAGCAGATTCTATGACTGTATCCATTCTAGGGGCTTCTGTGGTGGTTGTTAGCCTTGGCTAACAGCCAGACACCCACCCAGCCACTTTCTCCCCCTGAGTAGGACAGGGGGAGAAAATAGGAAGAAAAGGAATGAGAAAGCTCATGGGCCAAGCTAAACACAGGGAGATAGCGTATTAATTACTGTTGCAGGCAAAACAGACTTGACTTGGGTTAATTAATTTATTGACACTTAAAATAAAAATGTAATTAATAACTTAGGTAGTAGGAAAGAAAAAGACAAGACTTAAACCAGCACCTTCTCTCCCCCCTTTCCCAGGCTTAACTTGACTTCAGACTCCTCTAACCCCCTCCAAGGAGCGCAGGGGGACATGGGGCAGGGGTATGGTATGTATGGTCAGTACATAGCGTTTTCTCTCTGATGTTCTTTCCATCTCATTCTTTTCCTCTGCTCCAGTGTGGGGTCTTTATGGGCCACAGTTCCTTCAGTAATATCTGCCTGCTTGGCACAGGTGCTCCACAGGCTGCAGTGGATACATGCTCCACCATGGAGCACCTTCTGTTCCTCCTGACCTTGGTCTCACATCTGTTGTTTCCTCCGCTGTTTCTCATTCTTTGTTCCCTCCTCCTCTTTCCATCCAGCATTTTCTCCCCATAATTGCAGGTTAAATTAGGTCACGCTTTGTCACATGGCTTATTCCAAATTGAAGTTCCCTCTGTTTGATTGTCCTTGCAGCAGCAGCAGCAACGTATTTTAATAAATGAACAAGCTTGGGCCACATTTCCAGAAATGTCTAAAACTACAAAATTAGTCAATAGCAATTCATGCAGCATGTGACAGAAGTGCTATTATTGTCAGAGAAACTACAGAGCCTGTGACTACAACACATGATTTCATCTGAACAGTCAGTTGAACATAGAACAGTTGTAATAATATTTAAAGCATAATATCCAACACATGTAAGAGAGACAGTCCAGATTTAGATGACTAACAAGAAAAAATTACTATTACATTAGGGACATGAATTACTTTTAACTGAGGTAAAAAATTTTGTAGGCAATTCTTAAAACTTGCTTGTACACAAATCCCTTTCTCCTGCGGGGGATCCAGTTACTCAGTTTAGATCCTAGGCAAAGAGCTTACGAACTGTCTACAAACAGGTCCTCAGGTGATAAAGCATGGAAAAAGAACAGTGACTTACTCCAGGTGCTCGGTAGTAGTTTGAAGAAACTACTGCGAATCCCAGAAGCAGCTAGTGGAGCACGGTGCTTAAACTAATATGCTGTACAAAATTAGTTTGGGTGCAAGTTACAAGGATGCAGCTACCCCGTCACTGGTCCAGACATACTTCATTTGCAGTTAACCGAGTTATATTTGGACTGTTTTCCACTGCACAACGTACAGCATGTCCTACGTTTGCACAGTCCTTCACAAAATGGGACCCTACTCTTGATTGTCCTCTAGACCACACAATGATACTACTAATAAATACCAGAGAAATAAATGATCACTTAATGCATTTGATATATTTCCTCCAACATGCAACAGCAGTACTGATATGCACATCAGCACAATGCAAGCAGATTCTGCTGCATGCTATATATTTTTAACACAATGGCCTTGACCCAGACATTTCTGGCACTATTTCCTACTGTCTTTCATCATTTTGCAATGAAGTTATGTAGGGTACTCTAGATTTGAGGTAGCTGTAGTCTAGAATTAAAATTAGCGTAGGATAAAAATCTAGTTTATTAGCACCCATTAGACAACTGCTGTGCAAACAACTGTTAAAAAAAAATAATCACTGAATAGATGGAACAAATAATTTTTGCCCCAGTCTTCAATAGGCTGTGCTGCAAAACAAATGGAAGCCTGGGAGAGAAATCTACTTCCTCTACTGCCTACTCTTTTATGCTTTAAGTTTATAAATAACTGATTTTGAAAAACTAATATCACAAAATATGAATAATTAGAATTCTATTAATGTCCTTCTTATGATAAAGTACTTGAGTTCTTCTGCAAAAAACAGGTGAAGTAAATTCAGATGTAGTAGAGGTCTCACCAAAAATTGACCACTGGTACTGAATAGAGCAACATTTCTTATGACCTCACCTGAAGGGAGGTTACGGGACAGAAAATAATGAGATTGGTAAAGGAAAACTACTGTTACTCCATTTAGCTGAGATCTGGTCAACCTTTTAAATTGTCCCCATTCTTATTGTGTCTTAAAATGGTGCCAAGTAGTCCCAACCAGGACTTGGCATTAAAGAGATACTGTAACATTGTCTCCTATAATTTTACAGATGTCAGAGCAGGAATAGAGAAAAAGGAGTGGACTGGGAAGAATTTTTACAATGGGTCATAAAACTGCTGTTAAATCTCTGGGTGGCATTTGCTAACAGCATAGTCTGAAGTGACAAAAAGGGAGAACTGATGAAGAAGGGGTATGAAGAGAAAAAAAGAAGAGCAAGGATAGAGAGAAGGAAGAGCGTGTGCCAGGCTGTGTAGTGAAGCTGAAGTGACTGTAAACAACCAATCATCAAAAAGAAAACAATGTTCAAAGTAAAACTACAGGGGGAAAAGATCATATGCTGATATTGTCAGTGGGTGCCTGATAATTCTTGCTGAAGCTGCTTCAGTAGCTTCATGTGCCAACCTTGAGCTTCAGACAGAAGAATGACTGCCTGTTACAAGGCAAACCATGTGTGTACTTTCAGGATGTTTTATCTTCACCTGTCTTCAAATACAAAAGAAAGACAGTGTCAACTTCTGTGCCAGCTTAAAATGATTCCTATTGATAAACTCGGCAGCCCCACATCCCCCCGGGTTGCACCAGGCATGGGACAGGGCTGCTCCCTTAGGCGTTTGCAAGGGTTACAGCAGAGTGGAGTGTGGAGATGCAGGAATAACCTACAGGATGCTCCAGCTGTGCCGCAACACGGCCCCCTTTGCAAAAGTTCCCGTCTTGCAAAAATCCGAACGGGTGGTCTGACCTTAATTTGTCTGAGAAAAGTAAGAAACGGCCTGCTGCCTCCCGTCTGGATATGGGAAAAGATCCGAGTCTGACGGAAGAGCTGGGAGCTGAACGCGTCTTTGCGAGCAGGCCCCCGTGACGTGAGGGATTTGGGGTCCCAGGGCTGGGCGCAGCCGGCGCAGCCCCTGCCCTGCATGTGTGGCCAGCTGGGAGACTGAGCAACTCTGCAAAATTAGCTTTATTTTTCAAAGATGTTAATTTCCTGTGGAAAAAAACGTGTTTTCTATTCTGTCCCTCCACCCCGGCGTTGGAACCTGTTCCCAAATTCCAGAAGAATCTGAACCAGGTCTGGCGGGGGTCTGGTGAAGCTCACGGACCACACAGAGCAGCCGACGGACCTGGGAGACCTTCCTTCAGCATCCATGGCACTGGGCACACCGGGAACGGCTCTCAGCACCTTCTGGTGCTCAGGGAGTGCTGCCCGTCTCCGTCCCCATCCCCGCAGCCGGTGGCATCGGAGCTGAGCACTGGCTGTCGGTGGAACCCCTGTCCCCGAGCGTTGTGGGTCCCGGTGGGGCTGGTGACCTCCGTCGTGCCGATGGGCACCGAAACCCTCAGCCATGTGTGCTCCAGGAGGTCTTGGCTCTTGGCGCTTGTATTCTCCTGGCACAAAGGCTCCATCCCAGGTTTGCAGGGACCGACCCGGCTTGGTGAGGCTGAGGTTGCCACTGGCGAGGCTTCCAGGAGGCAGTGGGAGCAGAGGACATCCAAATTCCTAGCTCCATCCCTGGGCTGATGAAAGGCAGAGGATTCTCCGGCCGCTCCAGCTCTCCGTTCTCTTTCTTCCCTGAGTTTTCCTGCTCTTGGCGGGGCTGCAAACGGTGAAGTTACAAAGTGCTGCCCACCTCAGGGTGCGTCGGAGGGTCCTGGTGCCGATGGGTGCCTAGCGCTGCCCCAGAGCCAGGAGCTGCTTTCTGTCGGGGAGGTGCTGGGGTGGTCTCCGTCTGTCCCACGGGATCCCGCTGGCCGCAGGGGATAAGGGGCCCTTATCTCATGCCTGCAGGCGGGGGCACAAAGGCGGCGGAGGAAGGGGCCGGGTGGGAGCCGGGGGAGCGAGCCCAGCGGTTGGCCCTTTTCATCTGCTCGGAGCAGGGAGGGCGGAGGAGCAGAGGGAGATGGCAATGTGGAGTTGGCTAGGAAGATGTTTTTCAACAGGAAAAAGCATGAACCAGATTTGTGCCTCTGCGTGCTCCTTTGTAAGCTGGGCTGGAGAAATACTGTTCTGCAGACACTCTGCTTCCTCAAGGTGCTTTTCCCATGTCTGCTGTTGCAGCGGGACTTGTGTCAGGAAGCCCAGCACCTCGCTTCAGGGTCCAGAGTGATCAATTTGTCTGATAGACTATGGGAGAGTCTACATGGGGCCTTCTCTTGCCAGCCCAGGTAGGAGGGGAGCTGAGGGGCTGGACGAAGACTGATGGTTCCTGAGGCCATTGCCTGTAAGAGGAGCTGAGCTAGGAACCAGCTGATCTCTGGCTTTGGAGGCTGTCGTCAAAGCATAGATGGTGACTAGAAGAGGGCCCTGGCAGAAGCCCACTTACCTCTTTCTGCATGGACAGAAAGGGTTGTCTCTGGTGCCTTCCAGCAGAGGTACAAATTTCTCATCTCTGCAAGATCTGCTTTCCTTTCCTTGCTCTACCCCATTGAGCAGGAACAAGGCTGCATGAGTTGAGAGTGTCTGGTAGACCCAGCCAGGGAACCTCCTGGTGCTGCTGGTACCAGCAAGAAGGATAGCACTGGAAGGGATAATGTGGTTGCTGGACATGAGGCAAAGATTGTCTTGGAGGCTCGGTGGTGGGGAGGTGTGCATGCACAGCAGTCACTGCACAGGACACATGCCAGCACCTTGGTATCCATATATTCCTGGTGTCCATACATACTTGGTGTCTGTTGCTGATTCAGGTCCTTTCTGCTCACTAAGCACCAGGATAAACCAGCCTGCACCTTTCCACCACAGGCTGCCTGACCCAGTGTGGGTGATTCTAAGGAGCATTGGCAGGCTTGCGTAGGGTGGGAAGAAGCAGCTGAGACAGCTTACAGATCTTGGTTTGTGGTCCCTGAGGCTTCTTCTTGTGGGCTAGCCCTATCCCTGGCATGCTGCAGGGGGTAGGAGTGTGTGGCCCTGAGCACGCCAGCCTGCTTCTGTTCCCCGTGGGTATTTCCACTGCAGGAGGGTCTTCTGCTGCCAGTGGAATAGACGGGGTTGGACTGAGGCTGGGATATGGCCCTGTTTTAAATTAAGTTCATAAAGCCTAGCCCTTGGTGCTTGTTTGTTTTGTGCTCTCATTACTCTAATCCCTTCAATCCCTTTGGTTATGTGAAGGCCAAACACTTCATCCAGTTGGTGTGTCAGAACAACATGGCTTTCTAACCGTGCCGGGGAGTGACAGAGATGAGCCCTGAGGCTACTCCAGAGAGCCCAAGCCTCTTCTCTGAGTGGGTTTCCCAGTACATTTTGGGTCTGGCCATTGGTTATTCTCATGAATTCTGTCCTGTGCTTGGTATGGAGCAGGAAACCATTACATTATGCAACCAAATCCTACTCTTCCCTGGTCTGCTGCATGTCCCTGTAGCGTTGGTACTTCCAATTCGCTGAACATCATGGTCTGGTCTTAATGGCCCCTGTGTGTCTCAGCCACGTATGGGGCAGCTGGTGTGGTGAATGGGGTAGTTTAAGAGCACAGGACTGGGGAGAACCACTCACATCCTTAAGTCTGAACTCCAGCTGTCATAGCTGGCTGTGTGACACCCCCACTTCCACCAAGCAGTGATGCTTCAGCTCTGAGGAATAAGGTAGTGCTGTGAAAACCATTCCTGAGCCTAGCTGTTCTCAGTCAGGCTCTTCCAGTATCTGCATTTTTCCAAGTGTCCCAGCGAAGAGGGTCCCAAATCGGAGAGTCGAGCCGAGTAACGACAGCAAACCGATGCGATTTCAAGCCGTCCTCATTTTAT
>JANZLP010000023.1:16718109-16732692 GCA_026930925.1 Chelictinia riocourii
ATATATTCTGATAGCTAAAATATATTTAAGTTGCCCTCCGTCCTCTCTTGCAGGAGCTGTGTGTTTGCCCACAGAATATGGGCTACACACATGCATATTTATTCAAATTTCTTTTTCTTTTAGACATTCCTGCAGCTCTTTTGTTGGCCAACTGTAAACTGATCACTTACAATTGTACTTAAGTGTTTAGTGACCAGAAAATGTACAAATGCTGCTGCTGCCAGAGTAACTGAAAGTGCACAAGCAGATTGAGGGAAATACTACAGGCAAAAATTAGCCATCATTAGTTACCCCTGCTAATATTGCAGAAAATTGAAATGCTTGCCTCACTGAGAATTGAAGAGCATTTCTGAAGTTTATCCAGAACAAAATATCAGACTTTTAAATACAAATAAGATATAAAGTGTTGTGAGGCATTGTGGTGCTGCACATTAGCAGTTTGTAGGAAAATCTAGTAAAGCCCCTTCATGGGAATCAATCCCAGATAAAGGCAGTCCCATTAACTATGATTTTAACAGCTTCAGATGCCATTTTAGGAGGGGGGGGGAGAGGAGAGGGAACAAACCGGGTCTCTGCTTACGATGATAAACATCGGACCATAAATGTCAGACAAAGGCCAAGAACGTTGGAGAGGAGAGATCGCCAGAGACCCAGCCCAAACGAACAGAAGGCTTGTTGGGTTTTGTTTGGGGGGGTTTTACCCCCCCTTAAATCACTGTAGTAAGTTTAAAATGCAATAATAGCCATACAAAACGCCTTTGCCCTCATAAAAAAGCCTAAGCCCCACCACTCTCTCCTGGTAGGCTGTGACCTGTATTTTACATTGGAACTCTGTTATCTTGGAAGAAACAAATGGTCGTGCAAGAAGACGCGGAGCAGCGGCTAATTCTACGTACGTTTTGTTCAATGTAAAGAGATGCCCTTCTGAAGGTCTCCTAACCCCGCTTACCCCTTTTTAGCTTTTCCAGCTCGCCTTTGCACGTCTCCACTGACTTTATCCTAACCCTTATTCCCAAAGCATTTTTTTCCCCCTGATTTCCCCCAGGAAAAAAATAACACAGCACCTTTTTGGTGCTGTAGCACCCCAGGCACGCTAAGGTAACCTTCCAGTTGATATTTTGGGGATTCGTTTTCACAGATGACCTTACTGTCGATATCTCTGTCAAGCGCGTTTCGGCAGCACCTGTTACAAGCGCTACGGGCTTCCATGCACATGTGGCACCATATTGGAATGATGCAGTTCATTTGACATAATGCAAGTAGGTAGGGTACATGTTGCCCAACATATTTAAATGGCATTATAGTTTGATCAAGGAAAGCTTTTGAAATGTTTTGCACAATGTAGAGGTTTAGGCACGATAATATATAAATTGCAAAGGTTCATTTTGGATCCTCATTACCAAAACCAACCAACCAAGGAGATAACATAGAAAAACATGCCATTCCCTTTTCTTTTCTTTTTTTAAAGATAATGCCATTATACACAAGGAAAGATTAATAATTAACCACAGTGAAGACACCTTTTTTACAGTTATATGAAATATAAAGTACACAGCAATACTAATATTTCTGAAGCAGTTATACTTCTTGCGAAAAATTAAAATGCATAGAACTAAGTATCTCCCCAAATGCCAAGCTTTCAAAATAGGTACAAGAAATTTCTCAAATAATTTCCTGAACAAACAAAAAGCTCAACCCATATATCAAAACTCATACATCTTACATGTTCTCTTGCCTCTTCTTATTTATATTAGGATTTCAGCACCTGACCGTACAACCAGTGCATTTTTGTGTATCTCTCACATTACACAGATTTTTATTATGGTCTGTAACACCAGCAGAGATGTCTGATTATGATTTCTATTAAACTTTGATTTGGAAGTGCAGGAAAAAGAAGTATTAAATACGACAAGCCACTTAAATCTTGCCTCCAAAGGTAATTAGAGTGTCCAATTTGGTAACCTTTTGTAAATACACAATACCCACTTTCTCTGAGCCAAATGAACGGATGATGTTGCACAAATCGTATGGAGTTATTTGTACACAATCCTAAGGCATCAGGTAAATTGGATCCAAAGACAAATTAGGGCACCACAAAGAAAGAAGGAAACAAACAAAACCACCTCATGCTAAAATAGTGAAGCAAGGTTAATTGGCAAATACAGTGCTGAGATATTTTTTACCCCTATAGTCTCTTGTACTCTTCGACCTACACAACTGTAACAATACACTTACCAAAAGGAAGGAAACACTGTGCAATTTTGCATTTAATACTTACACCTGGAAACCACTGAGTAACAACTATGAGATTTTCAGAAAATACTACACTGTGAAAAACGTTTTTATAGTAATTTCATCCCAGGGTGTCTTTATAAAAGTAGCAACACAATGAGCAGAACTAATCCTGTATTGCTATTGCTTCATATGACATGATCACGTTTTCCTCATTAAGTGCTTTCTCATTTACAATTGATTGGTTTCCTATCCAATCCTGGAGCCAACCAGTACCAAAACCCAAATGATCTTGAAGTTTACAGTTAGGTAGAGTGAAAATGCTGGAAACGGGAAGACCCTCAATAATTCCATGGCATCAGAAAATTAAATTTCTGCAATAACAAATTACAATATAATGAGGTCACATTAGAGGAATAAGAGGCCCAGATGCCTCAATGATTTAATCTGTCTCTTCCTTTAGGCCTGCACCTAATTTTAATGGATATTTTGATAGATAACATATTTGGTTCAAAATAGGTCTTTAAAGACAGTTGTGAGAGTATTATATTTTAAAGATGCTATGATAGAAGTTCATTTCATTAACTGCCTGATAAGAAAAAATGACTCCACAAGCGTACTGGTATCAGCCATACTATTATGACCCATCTGCTCTTATTGAGTAAAGTGACAGTAATATATCTTTATTGGTCTGTTCCTTGAATGCTGTAGAGGCTCATTTTCCTTGTCTAATGAAAAGCCAAGTGACACTAATGAAAGAGGTACTGTATATGCCTCAACTTCGGGAGAGGAAACAAAACACCAGGTAAAAACCTCTGTAAAGAGAATAGTCAGGTGTAAATATGTACGTGAGTCCACAAAAGACAAAAATCTTCCCCAAACCAAGAATCTATTTATTTTCTTTATTCGGTTTATTATTTTTTTTTTCTATTAATGAAATACAGTGTTTGGTCTAATGGCAAAGACCATGAGAAATGCTGAAGCAGAGATTTGTCACCCTTTTGAGGTGAGTTACACTTCAGTTGGAGAAAAAAAAGATCTTTTTCACAGTTTATTGATCTGTATCACAGCTCTGAAAGCTTTCCCCGGCTACTGTGATGTTCCCTGAGAACCAAAGATAAGGAGATCCGTTCCGAGTGGTCTCAGTGGGGAGTGGCAGCCCCTCTCCTTCTTGCCTGATCCCTCCAATCCTGGTGTATCGAGACAGTGCCCATCGCTCTGATACTCAGCTTGTTGCTGTGTAATTATCGTGCCCTGTTTCCAAAGTCCACAATTTTTCTCACGGGGCAGTTTAGCTACATACTTTCAAATACACTTGCTTTTAACAAAAATGGTAATGATGCAGCAGTACTGCAGACACCCTGGGTCCAGGCAGTTGTACAAAGAAGTTTTCCTGCTCTCTGAAGGCGTAAACTCCAGACCTGCGTCCGGTGAGACGTCTGCCGCGTCTCCCTACGCCCACAAACGTGTCGTTCCCTGCAAGAAAGCTCAGGAGTGACCAAGGGCTCCCAAAAATGAAGACTTCTTTTTAAGAATAAATTCTTAAATTTATTTAAAATAAACTGAGACTTGACCTGACTTTGGAGTGGAGCAAGCAGAGCACAGTAAATGGGCGTTATATTATTTGGACACCTTGTCTTCTTGGGAACGTGTCCTGAACACACAATGGTTGTACTTACACCTTCAAGCCCTTGTACCATGACTAGGATTTATTCAGTCTATAGGATACGGAAGACCAGATAAGGGCACCATGAAGAAAGATCGTAATCTCCTAGAAAACTGTGGATGCCCAGGGCATGTTTTCTGTAGCTGACATTTGAGACTCTAAAAGAATTTCTCCTCTGAATGTCCCCTTAACCTAGATAATCGGGGAATTGGATTTACTGCAAAAGAATCTTAGAATTTTCTGAGTTCTTTGGAACTTTTTTCTCTCTCTAGATTCATACAGCTTAGATTCAATTCCATATCCATGTAATGGGGATTGATATAGCTGGCTCTGTAGACACTTTAGAAATGTTGAGGCATATACATTTCTCTAACCAAACCAGAAAATCTTGCCTGAAAATGCTGGTGAAGCTCGACAGCCAGGAAGTGCTAGAGTTAAAATACCTCACAGTCTGGTATCTGCAATCTGTGTACGTGCATTATGATAAAGCCTTTAACCCACATGATCCACAACAGGTTTTCTGCATCCTTTTCTGGTGAGCCGTCCTATACGTCGTTTAATGCTTGACATCCAAAAGCTGCGCTGAGCACAAATGTTCTCATTTTTCATGGCCTTTTCTCCGATTCTGATCTCTGTGTCTTCTTTGTAGATATTAATTAATTTATTTATGCAACACACCAGCAAGGTAGCAGGATGGTGTCTCAGTTTTACAAATTGGGAACAGAGGCACTGAGACTAAAGCAGAAATTGCCCTATACCAACTCATTTTTGGAGGTGAATTTTCAAGACTAGAGCCTAGCTTTTCTGGCTATTCTGCTGCCTTTTATGTGTTCAGAGCACAGTTCATATCAAACTTTTGCAATTACGAGAGTTCAATACTCCAGCTGTTTCAGATTGAGCACTCAGAAAATGAGACAGGAGCGATCACAGAGAGTTTGCACAAATGCTGTGATCAGTATCACACAGAAACTCTGTGATCTAGACAGGAAAAATTCAGAGCTGAAGACGACAGTCAAAGAACTTAATCAGGAAGACAGCCTCTCTTCTGGAAATTTTCATCCTGTTTCTCCCCGTACGTCCCTTTCTCAGCAATCAGCCAGACACGGGAGTCCTTCGCTTTGATTTGTCCTTAGGACACGGTCTGTCCCGTAAATTGCATGAGGCAGGAGTGCTGCAGGTGAACATGAGATGCCACATTTATCATATGAAGTCATACAATTAAATCTACTCTGATAATGTGTGTGTGGCTGTGCAGGTTGTAGGTTATCTATAGACATGATTTAATGCATTTCATAATTTTAAGTTCTTCATCTTGTAAATTTAATATCCCAGTAGTGGGCTGTGCTGGTTTGTTTTTTTTTCATTTTTGGCCCTGGGAGAGAAATGCAAAGGAAATCCTGAAATACTGGCCTCTACTCCCTTCCTCGCAGTCCACCCGTATCAGTCCTACCACGGCTGTCTGCCCTGCTCCCTCCCCAGCCCCCTTAGCCTAACTCCAGTGATGAAAAAGCAAACATCCATGGGTGGCTGCGACATCCCCAGCTGTTGGCTCTGCCTGCAAGCACCCTCCCACTGTCCCTCCCTCTCCTTCTGCATCCATGGGGTTGCTTCAGTTTGTAACTCTTTGGGGCAGCAACTGCTCATCTGCATACGGCACTAATGGACACCGTTCTTGGCCAGCCCCAAGGCACAGTCAGAATAAATGTGAACAACAATAGTGACAAACAACATCAACATTAGTAATGACAATAATAATTATTATTGTTATTATACAGTCTACCAGAATGACTTGGTAATTATTTGCATAATTTGTATATATAATTTGCATAAGCAGAATAAAAGACTGTTCCCATATCCAGAGAAGATCTCAACCATAATGTTTTGTTCCCTGTATGTGCCAAGGATTCCCACTGGTGTCAGTGGGAGATTTTTTTCCTTACTTATTCTCAAACCCAATTGCTCTGATGACAGATATCAGTGGGAGTCTCAATAACTTGTGGCTTCATCCAGTGGGGTGCTGAAGGTGCTATGCTACCTTTATCTCCAATTAAGCTCTTTACAGATTAAGGTATTCAGCACTCTTCAGAAGCTTCTCATAATGTGCAGGATTGAGCCCCTCAAGACAGCTGTCTTTGGGCTCTGTCTACGCAAAGCTGAGCAGAGATTTTTTTTCTTCTTCTTCATTTTAATTGTCTATTTACAAAACAGATTCCAGCAGCTCAAGAGCATTTATGGCCTAATGGAGAAAGCCGCAGTGGGTGGCTTTTTGGCTCTCAAAGAGTGAGAGACTCATCAATGGCAGAGGGAAGAAAGTATGGATTATGCACACAAGGCAGGGCAAAGAGCACAGGGGAAGCAGGGGTGACTTACAGGTGTTTGCAGAGTGCTCTTCTAAAGAGCCTGGCAGTGACTCCAAGCTTCCAGGCTCAGGAGGGCAAACAGTGTATTTCAATTTTGTGCAGAGAATAGACTCTTGGAGGCACCATATGTCTGCAGCGGCGTGTGTCGTCTTTTCAAGGGTATAGTTTCTTGGGCTTATCACACAGTTTGTAGGTTTAGAAGCTCTTGCAGACTGTGCCTGGGTCTCCCTGTGAGAAGTGTAGCCCCTGGCACGTGGCAGTGGGACACTTTGCTCCAAAGGCAGCATGAAAATAAAGTTAGAAGGATGTTAAGGAAGAAGCTGCAATATGAAAAGCTGATATTATATGGGATGGCAGAGCAGAAACTTCAGGTTGGCACAGAAGAGCCCTTCCGGGCTTAGGATTTGTGGTTTAATGCTGTGATAAATTCTCATATGTTGAGACAGTTTGACTTTTCTTGCAGACAAACAAGAGTGGGCCTGAGAGCTTAAAGATTGTAATGCAAACTCTCCAACAGCAGAAAGCTCAGGGCCCCTCTCTGCCCCTCCGTCAGCCCTCCCGGGGCTGGGAGCCGGGCTTCGGCACTGCCCTGCTGCTGTGCGTTACCGTCCTCCTGCTGGGGAGCCCAACAGAGCCAGATGAACGCATTGTGTAAACCCTCTTCATCTGTCTCAATACCAGCCGGGTTAGATTATACTGCAGGCAAAGGCATGTTTTCAATGTTTACTTTCTTGTCGAGTAGTCAGCGCTCCCTTTTGCTTCTGGAACTGCTCTGGCTCTGTGGCTGGAGTGGAGCATAACAGAGGGTCCATCTCCCAACATTCTACTAGTTAGGCCAGCTTTCTCCATTTTGTTGCCACTTGCAAGTTTTCTTACAGTCAAAATGTCCTAAAAGTCCAGCATGTTCAGGGTGATCAGATGTCATAACTGCAAAAAAGGACAAGGCACCCTAAAATGTAGAAAATCCAAGAAAGATGACAAAATGAAAGGGTATTTTAATACATAACAAACTAAAATTCAAATAGTTTTTATTTAGCTGCTGAAACATTATTATTTACTTGAGAGACTCCTCCAAATCTTCCACACCCAAGGGGAAGAACCCATGGAAATGTGTCTTAACAAAATGACTCAGCAGCTAAAAAAAGAAAATTTTTTTTTTACATATTAAAATAATGACACAAACCTATAAACCAAGATTTGGTTTAGAATTCTCATGAAATTAGAACCTTTTCTTGCAATTAATTAATTTTCTTTCTCCTTGAAACAGTTGTAAAGAGCATTGGTTTTTTTTTCATGTACATCTGTACATTTCATGCATGAGAAAGAAAAGCATCACAGTTCTGATGTCTGACTGTAGTTCAGGATTGAGGATCTTGGCAGTAGAGAAGATTTTTACCTCCGATGCTACAAGAAGATTTTTGTGTGTTTGGAAGAGAGGAAAAGTAAGATGGGGTTTGCATTCACTTTAGTTGGATATTCCTTACCACAAAACACTCATTTTCATTACATTCTACATTGGTGTGACTTCTCTATGGACCAGATTCTTTCTCTGACCACACCTAATCTGAATACTGATACCCCCAGATTTTATATAAGTACTGTCACATGGGACTTTATGGCAGTCCCAGAATGCAAGCAATCTAAATGCCAAAAAGATACCATACACAGCAGTAAGAACAAATCAAATAACAAAAAAATTAGACTTATAGTAAGAGAAGTAATAACATTGTATCACAGTCCTTTTCATACAATCAGCTCAAGGAAGTTCAGCAGTTATCTTCATGACATTACTGAGAATACTATCCACCCCAATCCAGCAATGGATTTATGTGTACAATGATAACCCTGTGATTAAGTAATTAGTCCTTCCTGAACATGGGAATATTTACATACTTAAATTTAAGAATGTGACCACTATGTGGCCGGGCCAGGATTTATAGCATGGCTGTTACAAGGCTAAACTAATTATTTGTGAATTGCTCTCCTGCCCTTGGACTGAAAGAACCATATAAGGGAAGGAATGTGTTATTATAAAATTGCACCTTAACCTTTATATCTCTGGCAAACATCCATGTATTCTTTACAACTGATTGAGGACAGACAAACAGAAGAATGAGGGATATTATTTCCACTTGATAGAATTCTTGTAGAAAGTACAAACCACTGACATTCTTGAAAGATTACCATTTTAGCTGATGCATAGTATTTGTCTGCTTTTACTTCTTATTATACTGCTTTGTTCACTCACTAGCATCTAATAGCAGATGTGCTATATTGCAAAACCTGTTGGGACCAAATTGTCAGGTATGTAAATTGCAAACTAGAAAACCCACTATCAGCTGCAACAAGACAAAAGGGAAGCTGGCTGTCCTGTATCTGCCCAAGACTAGAGGAGCAGCCCTTAAGCATCTCTGCTGCTGTTGTGTGGCTTGAGGTGCAGAGGAATCCTTTTCTCCATACTAATCCCCTTGCACTGGGCTTAGTATCTCAATCTATATGCTTAAACTGGAATTTGGGTCTGAGACAGTTCACTTGCACGTATTGTTTCAAGTTCTCTAACTGTAGATTTAGCATTACAACACTGTATCAGTTATAACCAGTAGCTCAGATTTTGGAAATCACTAACTTTCTCAACTGTAGGAACTGTTGGTTTAATTTGCTAAACAAATTATATTTGCAGAAACTAATTAATATGTGCCTCAGTCAGCAAGGAAGGTTTTCTATTCATTCTTGGCAAGTGGACAAATGTCAAGCCACCTCTTCAGGTGCTGCACCCACCACTGCATGCCAACTGGCACTAGTATTGTGGTGCGATGGAAGGAAAGATGACACATTTCAAATAGCCCATGTCCGAGAACAGAAGCTGAACAGACAAGGACATATTTTTTCAACCAGTCCTGGTATCTTTTACTGCAATGTGTTTGATTAATTTTTAAATATCAGTTAAACCAGTAATCTTAATTAAAGACCCTAGCAAAATTCAGTATGTGTAATTTCTCCTGCAGTTAAATATAGGAACATTAAATAGGACCAGTATTCTGGCTCCATACTTTCAGTATGAAAATGATTGCATCTGCATGCTGCATATCTGTAATTTAACTTTCAGGTTAAAATATGGGCCCTGAAGTATAACTGGATGCCTGAAGACCTATTTCAGTATTGTCTCTCTAAATCCAGTGACTACAGAGGAACTTAAGACAGACTAGAAACTATATGAACATTAAAGTTAGATGAGATGAGTGTGCTCATCATTAGTTTGCTAACAAACTAATCTCTTAGCTCCGCTGGAGAATTTAAGTGGCTGCCGGTGAGGGGGCACTCACAAGGGTGGGAAAGGGGGTCACAAGCGTGGGAAAGGGGGAAAAATCCCCTGTTATTGCAAATGGGTGGTTTGGAGAGCTGCAAGGGGGGAACCGGCCTCTGTGAGGACTCAGCCAGCCCCTTCCTGATCTCCCTAAAGTGCAGCAGGACTGAGACCTCCCCCGCAGCAGGAACCCCCCGCCAAAAAAAAAAAGTTTATATATATATATAAAAAAAAGCAAACTCTTTACCAATACTTCTCAAAAAGTGGTACAAAAATACAGTATAAAAACACAGCCTCCAGTATAAGACTCGCAGTTACAGCAGCAGTTTCTAGAACATAAAATCCAAGACAAGCTACTGCATGAAGTGGTAAGAAAGTGAGGTACGGTCCAGCCGAGCAAAGGGATTGCCCTCAGGGTGCTGTTAAGCCTGGTGAGAGAGACACCCTGCCATCGCCATCTCCACGAGGATCCGTCCGGAGACGAGCCCTGTGCTGGGCTCTCCGTATCTGTCTCTACCTGCTTCCCTGAACTGAAGCAGACCATGGTTGCTTGGGAGTTTTAGGGCGAGGTGGGTGCCCAGGGGCAGCTCCCAGCGATGCTGTCGGTGGCGGATGGCAGAGAAGGGTGCAGGGGCTGCCAGGGAAGGAGGGAATGGAGTTGAGCCTACAAATTGAAGCAGTCACTTCAGAAAGCTTCACAGGGGAGGAAACAGGGAAAATCTTGCAACACCCGGTGCCAAGAAGCCAGCCCCAGGCAGGTGATGCCATGGAGGGGGGGCCCTGCTGTGGCCCCATTCCCGCAGCTGGGAGCAGCAACGCAGCCACCCCACATGCAGCAACCACCGCATGCTCCAGCCCCCTGGGGCCAACAGTTCAAGAAACAACAACAACAAAGAAAAACACCCTAAAAAATGTGCAAATTGAGAGGGAGCCAGGGGGGCATGGAGCACGGCCGAACGTCGGGAATTCTTCTTGCCTTGCGCACAGCGGGACTGAGGGAGCGTAACCCAAAGGCTTGCGAAGACCTCGGTGACTACATTGGCACCGCTTGCCTTGAAATAGGGAACTGACCCCCCTTTTTGAAAAAAAAAATTTAAAAAATAGACATTTGGGGTCTGCGGATGTTGCAGCATTGCGGTGAATTTGGCTGAAGCCCCAAGGATGAAAGCAAAGGAAGGTCCCGTAGGTAAATATTCCAGGGTTAAAAAAGACCTATATGCCTGCTTGTTTTCAGAATCATTACAACTTAAAGATTGTACGTAGAAATTATTCACTTTGCTTTTCAGTTACTGAACACACGAGAAGTATTTAAGAAGTTTCCTCTATGCAGTACAAAACATCACAGTACTATGTACTTACAGTCCAAGACCCATTAAAGGCAATTGAAAGACTTGAATTCTATCATACTTTGCATATACGAGATCTGCATGCACGCATTACAACCTTTTTGTAAGTTCATAAAATTCTCTTTTGTTATGAAAAATTAAAAGTCTATTTGAGGAGGAGTACATAACCTTTCTGTAACTGCAATACAACGTACAAAGTTGAAAGACACCCAAACTGAAGACAAGCATCTTTGGTTGCTGATACAGGAGAAAAGTGGAGACTGCATAGACATTTTATTTTCAAATATAAGAGACTGGCAATAAAAGAAAAAATGCTGAAACTACCTTGATCTGTAATAATACAAAAACCATTGCCACTTGGTGGTTTTAGCTGAGCAACCTGATGCCTTTATTACGAGTTATTGATATTCTGCCTCTGAACTGCTACTGAGATAGCACCAAGCTCTTGGCTCCCGTTCAAATGCTGACCTAGCTGTATCTTCCTTGTTTTGAAGGCACACAAAATTATTGGTATGCATCACTGTAGACTAGCAAACCTTAATATTTTCATTATGAGTGAAAGTAAAGAGATTCCTACAAAGGAAACAGAATTGGTAACTTTTCTTGCCCTACAGACACGAAAGTTACAGTATAATTTAAACTATAAACAAACCTTATGAACTGTGCGCTCAATTACCTTCAAGTCTAAGTCTTCTGACAAAATATACGTATCATCAGCCTTTGATATACTTAGTTTGATGCAGAAACATGCTGTCAACTCATCAGGTAATCACTTACAACCTTATCAGAATACAGGAAGATCTATATATCAACTTACACAATACGTATTAGTGCTCGCAATCCCTGTTTGCATTATGAGATATAACAACGTCCTGATTTTTGGAAGGCATTTTTACCACATAAAGACTACTGCTAATATCACTATGCCAGGCCTTTTTACTAGAAAGTTCCAGAACTTAACCTTGGGCTAATCGTGTGCATATATTCTGGATGAACCACTGTTTAAGTCATACAATTTTAAGAGTTTTTCAGAATAAGAATATTCAGATTTTTACTCAAAACCAAGAAAAAGATCACATTCCCACAGAAACAGTTAATCTCAGGTGAATCTGTCTCAGAGGCTACAGCCCCAAACTACTCAGGCCTAGAAATATTCTAAAACAAATTAAAAAAAATGTATCAACAAGAAAAATAAGTGATTTCCCTAAGCATTTCCATAGCTTGCATAAAGACATCAATTACCACAGCTTGTCTTCTAAATTAACGATTCACAGTGATGGATTATTCATGCAAGTCGGCCAGCTGAACACTACACTTTGACTCTGGGGAGAAAGTATAGCATGTCTTAATTAACTATATTTTGTATAAGCCAGAAGACACTCAGAAAAAATGTTATTTTTCTGGTCAACCAGGTAAAACATAAGAAAATAAAACTAATGATAATTTAAATATGAAAAAAATCTGCAGCAGTCTCCATAATTAAGCTCATCTGGTTTTTCCAGCTATATCAATTGATCTATTAAAAGTTGTTATCTTTTCCTACAGCCTGGTCCATTAATATATAACCACAGTTTGAGGGATTTATTCAAACCCTAGTATTTCCTGGGTCTGAGTCGCTATTACCACAGACCTCTCCACCAGCCTGATTTGTACGAGGACAGTAGAGTAACCAAATGATCAGCAAGGTGTGCAAGCAAGGGAGAATATGTTGGGTCTAGGTGGCTCCTGCCAATTGCTTCAGTAGAGAGGAGGACCTGGAATAGAGACAACCCTTGAGACAAGGTTAGTCCTGGGAGGTACCCCAAGAAATATTCTGCATGTTCACTTGTAATACGCTTCCATGTTAACTTCTGGTTTATTACCTTCACCTATTAAAAAATCTCTCCCAATCACTCGTTGTCCACTTTATGAGGTGCTGAGTTCCTTTGATGCTTTCTGAATGTAATGGGTATCAAAAATGTTTTCCATTCTGCAAGAAAGGGCCTGGAGTTCAAGACAATCCACTGATTGTTTCTGCCTAGAAGCAGCCCCTTTTCCCCTACTACAATGTGCAATGTGCAGGGCTCAGACAATACTAGACACAACATGACTCCAGGCCAGCTGGCCACATTTTTGTGCATATCCACTGCAGGAGTCATACTCATTCTGTGGTGAGAGCCAAAAGGACATTTTCCATTTGAGTCCATGAATCAGGACTACAAAGTTAAGCATAATTTGAAATTTATGGGGCATAAACTCTTACACTTGGCATTGCCTGGAACCAGGTCTTGATACATTCTATGGCTGCTGTTGTCATCTAGGAAAATGCCCTTAGCATCTTTTAAATTTTATTGTTTAAAGGCTTTTCTTAGTACTGTTTTACTGAAAAGCTATTTTACTTTACTGATTTTACCTGTGAGAAATCCAAAAGGGCTATCCTCAGCAGTATAGTCTTGTGAGTTACTAGCACCTCACATCTCAGGACTATCTGTAGTTACTTCTGTTTCATTTTTAAGATCAGAATAATATAGAAATACTGTTCTCAAAAAGCTGTGTGTGAAAAAATAAGCATATAGAAATATTAGAAAGCTCTGTCCTTTTCTTCTGTACAAATGGAACAGTAATATTTTGAAAGAGATGACATTATAGCTCTGTTCGGGTTCTTTAAAATTATGCAATATGTTCTTATCTTGAACCCTGGTGGAGTTTATGTTTATTTCTCATATTTAGCTTCCCAGCTGAATTTGAGCCAGCCATGTGTGTAAAAGCATCATGGTTTTTTATGAGAGTCACACACAATTCTTTTAAGACTATTTGCTGATTTGCTGCTGTATTTTTGAAAAACATGCAGCTCCTAAAGATGTTTATCATGTGGTGTACTGTGGACAATATAGATTTCACAGCTGGGTTCCTAGTCTAGGATGGCTCCTAATCAACATCCAGGTAAGGAAGGTTACATAAAGCCTTAGGTCTCCCTGTCTTGGACTGTATTATCTTTAGTTTCTCAAAAATTTCAACATCCTTTTAAAAGCCACTACTGCAATAGAGTTACAGAAATGAATCCCCCACACTATCCAAATTGCTATCCCGTATCCTGAGTATGAAGATAAATTCCTTTAATTTGTTTAAAGCATATGACACATTCCCATCATTAAGTTCCATTTGCTCTTGCATTATGGAACTTTTTTTTTTTAAAGAACATGGGGAGCTGATAGCTTTAGAGAGCACATCTGTAACTGAAGTCACCACAGCTGAGATATTCTGCATCCTGTGTGCTTTGGCAACATAAGGCTGTATGATGCATTCCTGAATTAAAACAGAAAAAGGGGCCAACAGGGAAATAGCAGGGACTATTAAATACCAATGAACATCTGTATTCATTATGATTACTTTTCAGACACGTGCACAGAAAACATCTGTAGTATGCCCCACGCATTCTGACTGCCTCTGTTAAAAAGAAAAGGAGGGTAATTGTTATAGATGACTCCCTTCTGAAGGGAACAGAGGGGCCAATATGCCAACCGGACCCAACCCACAGGGAAGTCTGCTGCCTTCCTGGGGCCTGGGTCAGGGACATCACTAGGAAACTCCCTGGTCTGGTACGGCCCTCTGATTATTATCCACTATTAGTCATGCAGGTTGGAACTGATGAAGTAGAAGACAGAAGTCCAAAAGCCATCAAAAGGGACTTCAGGG
>JANZLP010000023.1:17038640-17050265 GCA_026930925.1 Chelictinia riocourii
GTCTCGAGAGACTTTATTCTTCTTTTCTTTTCAGAATATATAAATCTCTATAGAGTTACTTTTAACCTAGCGCTTTGTTAATTTTAACATTTGTGTACACATATCTTGCAAACAGTGTTATCACCAACAATCCATAAAGAATCTGTAAATCTGTTGCTCTAATAAATTACTCCTGTTCGTGTAACCTAGCCTCCTGTTTCTCACTGGATGCCGTGTAAGTCCATAGATTGTGGCTAGACGGGAACAGGACACACTATTGAGTGAATCCGAGCTATACGGACTCATCGTGTACACACTATTAACAATTTATACATATCTAACAATATGCATATGACAAAACAATATAGTATGCCATAAATAAGAACCTGTAATAACCTATCTTCAGTAGCATAGTGTTTATTCTAGTCCAAAAATTTCCAGAAATGCAAGTGCCTTTGTTTATGGCATGCTACTTTATAGTATGTGTATTGTTGTATAGTGTAGCATTGTATTTTATACCTATAGAGTAAAGATAGGAAGCTTGAATCATGCATCAAATAATAAATAGCATCCACCTTCTGCCTCATCCTTATTTTCTAAGTGGGCAGTCCTACAAAGAGTTATATACATTAAAGTTATCTCAGAGCAATAGAAATGTGGGTGACTGATAGCAAGACCTGTGTATGAAAGAGTGGTGGTATCCTGACAACAGTAAATGGAAAAACACTTCTACAGTGATTAGGGCATCTATGAACATCCCAAATTGCAAAGGACCACACTCAGTAGTGACATACCTTGGATTAGGAAATATGCAATAACATTAATTCTAGTAATAGCTTTCTGTAGTCTACCTTATGTCATGGACTGAAGCTCATCTATTTCCCACTTCTCCCAGACTAACCACTTTCAAGCACTTGGATATTTTTTTCCACAGCCCTAACTCCAGTGATGTAGAACTAAAGACACTGCCCCCCATGCCTTCCCATTAACGCTTAGAAGAGTATGTCAGCAAGGCCTTCTGATGGCAGATCCAGGCATTCCCTGCCTGCCCCCTGAGTTGGCCAGATGCTGCATATTTGCGTCAGTGTGGCACCAAGCCCAAGCTCATAAACTTTGCCACTCAGCAGAGCTTAAAATTTTGAGCACTTTGGCATGGCAACCACTGCAGTGTGACTTCCACATTAGATTGAGCTCACAGATTATTGGTTTGAAGACAAGGCACACAAAGCAGATTCACTGCAGTCAATTTTTGCTGTGCAAAATGTATGCATTGCAAGCTGGTTATCTATGATGTCTAAAGGGAAGGGAGAGAAAGGGAGAATCTCCAGAATCTCCAGAATGCCTGTGAACCCAACCTGTAACAGATGTGTGTTTGAACTGTTGATAGGTAACCCTGTAAGCTGCTTCTGCTTTCCGTGGACAGTAGGAGTCCAAACAACTAAGACAAAGTAGACATTTACCTTTTTGAATTCTAATGTTGGTTTGCTAGATGTCAGCTGCACACTCTGGTTAGAAATCTGATACTCCCTTAAAATTTACTACGGTTTAGGTGATATTCAGCTTTCTAAGTGAAAGATTAGCATTCCACAAAAGCTTTGCTCAGCTACTGGAAAAGGTAAGACTTCACCAGCACAATTCCTTAAAAGTTTGCATCAAATTTCAAGATTAGATGGCTTGCTATCTGTTCTCCACTGATTGTAGTGACTGTCTTCATCAATACTAGACAACTAGCTTTATAAAGACCTGTACTGTAGCACCTAAAGTTGTATGATATGAATCTCACTTTTGGACCAAATATTGCTTCATTTGAGTTCTATGAAAGTCCCAGCTTGACAGGATTTCCAGAATTTGTCTACTATGTAATGAGTTCTAAAAAAAGCACAACATGTGTTGAAAATTCCATTCAAAAGCACATCTAGAGAATGGCAACCCATGTTTCATAAAATAAGTTTAGCAGTTGATCAATTCACCCAAGGAGTGTGAAGTTGCACATAATTCGTCCTCAGTGTGAACTGTCCTGACTATCCTCAGCCTTTCCAGTATCCTAAAGATCAGGCTTGAAGTGAATTATTTAACATTATTGTCTTCTCTTTAGTTGACACTCTTACAATGAAGAAAGAAAATTAAAAATAATGGTATTCAGAGAAAGAGAATGCCTGTGAGACAAAGTGTCAGTCTTTCAGGTCAGTGACAGGACCATTCATCTAGCAAGGGGAAATTGTGTTCCGTTTTAAATACTGCCCACACATTTTATCACACAAACGATGTAACAGTGCTCAGGCAAAGAAGGAACCAAAGTCTTCAATTTCCTGGTCAAGTCCTTCAGCTACCAGACTGATACTTAAATTTTCTAGAGGACAGGATGGGTAAGGAAAACATTTAAGTGAGCTGATCATCTGAATTTGAACACATAACATAAATGTTTCAGATGAGAGGGGAGGGAACCGAACCCAACATTATACAGATATCTTGCTCAATGCTACAGGCATGCCCCACCAGAGATGAGAGATATAGGTCAGGCAGCTGCTCTGCTCAATACAGTGGACTCAGCAGATCCCGCTCAAATTCACTCTGAATGTAGTGCACTAAGAACATAGATGACAAAACTAGGTTATGAATTCTGGCAAGTCACCCTGTGAAAGTCAAATCCAGTAAAATGAAATGTTCTCAAACCTACATGTCTTTTAGGGATCTCTCCTTTTGGACCTAGCTCTTGTTTACATGACATCCTTTCATAGCTCTGGTACTTTACAGTTATAAAATGAAAGCAAACTCAGTTTTGCTTCACTTTGAGAAATGTAAACACTACCAGGACATGGAAGGGGGCTTTAAGAGACAGATTTTTCATCTTTATCCAATACCAAGAATTCCTTTTTAGCATTACAGATGTTGTATTTTCCATTTCACACCTTCCTGAATACTGATGGACAAGGGTCATAAAACATTGAGGGTTCTGGACCCTCACAAAATTGCCTGACACAGACCTCTTAACTCAGTTATCAAAGGTTAGGTTTTCAACTCTAAAATACAATTTCTTGAGCAGAAGTCTAAGTTCCTTAAGTACAGTTAACCTCTCCCAGGCTTTCACCCAAGAGTGGCCAGAGCAGGCATAAGTCAACTCAGAAACTATACTTAGCCACCACCTCAGCTCACCTTACTCTACAAATAACAAAGAGGCTCCCAGAGTTCAGCGACATGTCTGGCGTCTGTCCTCTTTGATCTCACATCTATCCCCATCCTTCCAAGTCGTCTCCTATAATCAGGAGACTGCAGTTCTCATCTCTCTTCTTTTTGGATAAGCCACCAGTGAGGAGGCTGAGTGGAGATTCTGAGAATCTTCTTCACCTCAGTAGGGGTCAAGGAGACTGACAAGTCCTCTCCTTGTCAGGGACTCTGTAGAAATAACTGAATAGCAAATAAAAAGGTGGATTCAAAAAGAATGCATGTGCAATTAAAAAAAAATCCCTCTATTTAAGCAGTACAGTAGACAATACACAGAATAACTAAGGCACCAGAAGTCAACAAAAATAGAGACAAGACCAACAAAGAAAAGATTTCCATACTTTTTTGATATTAGTGTCTCATTTTTTTAGGGTGTTATAATAAACAAGCAAGTATCTATGAAGCTGTTAAAACACAGTAAAACTCCAGTCAGTTCAAGATACAATAACAAGGGAGAAAAAGTTTACACTTTTACCCTTTTCCTTTCTAAATATAATGTTCTCTAATTTGAACTTTGCTTTAGAAAATAAAGTTCTTTTGACAGTAAATGATACAGAGGTGCGCAGGTTATGCCAACAGCTTCAGACATCTATTTTAAAGCTGAAGAGACAGGAACAATTAAATTTTTTCTCTCCAGACCATTTTAATGACAGAAAAAAAGCCTGTCTGCTTCCGGAAGGATGATATGATTCTCACTCAGGAAAACATCAGGCTCCAGGATTTTATGCTTTACAAACTCTGAAAAACAGGAAAAAGGATTTCAGTTCCTGATGTGCTAGCAATTGGACAACATGGAAATCTGGCTGATGCCAGGACCTCTTTGGTCAATGGTTCTGTGTCTGTTCAAGGCAATGTTTTGCAGAGCCCTTTTCATTAACCCAACTAACGCTCTAAAGACATCAACCCACAACAACCCGTGAGGTACACATCACATACAGCTTACTCGCTGGTGGAGGCCAGAAGTGGATACCTGATAGTCCATAAAGGTGAACGTGAAGTCAGTGGCTACGCACAGTTCTTCTGACCTGACCCATCAAGCCGGCTTAGCCTTCCTCCCTTCTGGTTTCCCATAGGCAGCCCCAGCAGAGGCAGCAGCCCGGGTTCAAATAAGCAGAATGATTTTTTGTTGGTCCGGGGTTGGGGGGCTGTAAGCGCTAGTGGTCCATTGGAACTCTGCCTGCTCTTACTCCGGTCCTAACCTCCTTCCTAGGATCATACTGCATTCACACTACGTAGCGCTGAGATTTGTGGCATGCTGAGTGCTCAGGAAGTACGCGCCCGGGGCTATTACTTCAAAAATAAGGGAAATAAAAACCAGCAAGGGTAACCACAATATTAGTGAGATATCTGTACTCTGGGCTTCGTCTATTATTTCAAATCAGTTGATTATTTCAGACTTCATATTATTTCAATACCCTATCTTAAATTCTGCAGTTTGCCCATCATTCAATATAAAGCTTTCTCAGTCTAATAGATTAAGGATTACTAGGAGGGAGGTGTCATCCTTACTTTACAGGTAGAACTTGAAACACAGTGAGAAAAACTTGATTTGCCTCAGGTTACATCCCAGTCCTGCTTCTTAACAAAGCAATAGGCCATTGGTTTGTCAGTTTTCTGTTTTAGCCACTAGACTTCTGCCTTTCGAAGACTTTTCTTCAACATTAATTAGAGACAGAGCACGTGACCACCTTTATTCTTTTGGCTTTTTTTGCACTAACACTTTTATTTCCAGCCTTTCCTGCTCACCCCCACTGTGTCTTATTGTTTGGGGAATAATTTCTATTGATTAATACAAGTTTTCCACATGCAATATCCAGTACAAGAAAATCAACCTTACATGGAGGCTTCACAATATAGTGTTAATAACCCTACTGGCTGGAAGTTAGCCAACTAGCTAATCATTGCTGCATGAGCATAGGCACCTCACAGCGTGCCGTATCATTGAGGTAATAAACAAGAGATTTGTTAATCTAGTATGAAAGCATTACCAGTTCTCTGCTTTGCAACCACTTTAAAATCTTCTCTGAGCTTTTCTACAGATCCCTTACATTGCAGTTACATTTAGTCAGTTGTGTTTTACAAAGCAAGAAGCTCTGAAAAAATGGATGTAGGAATGAACGCTATTTTGCAGTATAATGTGCATCATTCCATTCACTCTTTTCTCTGGTCTCCCCTTCCAAGTGGAAAAGCAAAGTTACAAAATTGAAGTTTGCTTTTTTTCTTCCTGCTAAGGACCCCTTTTTACTCTTTGTATTTAATGTAATGCTCTTAATATATACAGTTCAATGAAACTAATAATTAAAAGGTAGTGTCTCCTTCATAACTGTCCGACTATAATTCCAAAATGTATCTCCTGGTTATGTATTAATTATTATTTAATAATTTTTTTGTACATTGAAGTTTTCAGTTTGTAATCAGGCACTCTAGATGACAATTATTTGTTCTTAACTACAAAAATATCTGTTAGCAATAAACCAATTTCTCTTATCTCCATACGAAATGGCATGATAAAACCACCTTATTATTCATTGTTGTTTCCAGCCATGCTAAGGTGAGAACAATCCATCTGTACCTAAGAAGAAAAATCAGAGTGATCTGAAAGACACATATGATTTAAACCATATGATGATTTGATTCTTTTGATAGGAAAATTGGATAAGAGCATATTTTATAGAATTTGCAAAGCAGTCATCAATGACATTTTGCTAACTCTGTGGGAGAGGAGGAGTAATTAACACTTTTGTTGCAGAAAGCAACGTTCATTATATCTCTGCTTTTTATTACTAATGGCAGATGGAAAAAAAAAGAAAGAGGTCACTGAGATCCATTCTTCTGATAAAGCTGCCTCTGCTGCTTTACTCCATCTATTTCAATTTACTCCCAAAAGTGGTTTTTATCATGCTCCGTAGAAGTCAGTCACAGCTTAGCTTTGGGTGAGAGGGTACCCGTACATTTTATGCCTTCTCATGAAATCCGGGACAGGGTACATTCCTACCCTGGCCGGAGACCTCTGCCCGGAGGTGCTTGGACTCCAAACTGAGGGAGACGAACCGGGATCCGAGAGCCCTGGCCTCCGCAGGAGCAGGAGCGGCAGCTCTCTGGGCAGGGCTGGAAACCCTGGCCGGGGCAGCTCCCGCAGGCCAGCTGGGCTGCGGGGAGCATATGGAGACCGTGGAAGTGGGCTTCTTTCTGTGGTTTTCCTGGATCGGAACGCTGGTTCCACACAGATCTACGCTTTCACATTTTAATTCCCTGGAAATTAGTTGCTTCAGAAACTGAAAACTTTCATTGCTCTTGTACGCCAGATGTCCTACCTACTCTTACGTTCCAGCTTCTTTCCAGCCTCTTTCCGGGTCCTCTCTTCCCGTTTAGTGGGCTGTTTTCTTCAGCTGTTGAGCTCCTACACTTCCTAATTTTATGGCAGTGTGCTATTTCCTGCTGGTGTCCCTAACTTCATTCTCCTTTGTTATTTCTTCCTCCTCACAATTCCAAACTTACACTCTGCTACAAAGAGTGTTTTCGTGCTGTTTCCCACTCTTCTGTTGCACAGTTGTTAAAATGAACTGAGAAAAACATTAGTATCAGCCCATGATTAGAAACCATTATTAACTTTTTCATTAAAATCCCTAGAACCTACCAGCTGAGAGCACTTCAGAGACAATTCAGACTTATGTCACTTCTGAAAAGTTGCATATATTAAGGCTATAGCATCCGATGAGAGATTCAGGAGGAATCCAGACCCCCTGGCTGCTCTGGGTTTTGGATGGAGCCTGATCCAAGTCACAGGGAAGGTAAACAATTTATGGAAGGACACACAGTGTTAATATTAGGATGAAGATTTCAACCAGGAATCTGACCACAGTGCAAGGCTCTGAGCAATCACTTGAATTCCCTCTTTCTAAACATTGCCTTCAGAACTGGAGCTCCTCCAGTTTTCCTAGGGAATTTCTCTGTCGACTACTAAAGCAAGACTGCACCACATCTGGCACACAGGACTGCACCACATCTGGCACACACACTCCTTTAACTTGGTGAGCTGTACATCTGCAGCAGTTTTGAGGAACTCTATTTCTGCACTCTCCTTTTGTTCCTTGTTTGGGCTACCTTTGTTAACCTGGAATTATCTCCTTGTTCCAGGAGTAGCGTTCCCAGTGGAATGATTTAGGGGGCATATGATAATGTGTGGGGAGGCAGAGCAGGAGAATACAGTGCTTTTATTAAGGGCGCCAGTCTGGCAGGTGCTTGCTGAAGTGGGTAAAGTGAACAAACTTGGTCCAGACTTTTGTAAAAGCACATAACCCTACAGCCAGCTGTGAGACCAATATCTCAGAGGCAGATGAGCTTGGGATTGCTCCATGCAATAAAGCTTTGTATTTTCTCTCTTTCATCCTTGCATGTGGAGGGTGAAACGTTTATTTTGCCAAGGATGAGCTAGCCCTTGATTTGATGCCTATCTTTTTGGATCATAGATGAATTGCTACCAAAATAACAGATCCTTGATGCAGATAGAATCATTTAACCCTGGAGATGCTAACACTGCATTAGGCTAAGAAGTGGGGGGGTTAGATCTGTCGTTCCTCCTTTTCCATGTAGAGCTCTAGGCAGTGTTCTGAGGCAAAATCCGATTCCCTTTGCTTAGCTAACACAAATGCCATTAACAGTGAGCTGCAGAGTCAGATTCTTTTCCTTGTTCTGACCAGGTTTCATCCTGAACCTGGGAAACTTTCTTGATGGAAAGCAGAATCAAAACTGTCATACTGCTCTGAGAAGTTTGGGCTTGGATCAATAGGCGTTTTCCGATGGAATCACTGTTTGTGGGGGTTTTTAATAACACCGGGGAACTTTGTTGCATCTATGAAAAAAATGTCTTTGAATCTCCTAGAGGCAAAGCAGCAGACAAAAAGGCAGGGTCATGGCACCTTGCGATCCTGCCCTTCTGCAGAGGTGCGCTCAGCCCGTGGAGCTGCAGAGGGAAAATCAGACCAGGCTTTTTAACAGTCTCCACAAAAGAGAGAAGCCAGGTTGACTTTCAGATGCTTGGGGGAGTCTGCAAGGCTTGCAACTAGAAAAGTCATCTTTATACTTGAGCACGATGACAAGACTGAATCAATAAAAACTGAGCCATCATCCTCCTTCTGGGCTGTTTTTAGAGTCTGTTTTCAAAGTAGAGCAGCCATTCTTCAGAGCAATTTAAAATAAAATGGCAGTGTGCCACAGACTTTGTCCCACCAGCATGAATCTTACTGAGATCTCCTCAATAGGCCATTTTAAAAGGAATTATAAAATACAATGAGTCACAAAAAGGCCTACTTCAAACAGATTCCAATCACGATGAGGTGCCGATTTGTTACTGTAATTTAATTCCTCCAAGTAATTAGTTCTGCAAAGACACAAGGGACAGAGTGTCAATCCTGGGGGCAGGCAGAGGTCTTTCTGGCAAAATACCAGCCATTCAGCTCATTGGCAGGAATCCCCGCGTTTCTTTAGAAGATAGCCAGGACACGTAAAATTAACACCTTGAAATCAAAAAGAAAAACTGGAAGAATGCAGAACAATTACCAAGGAAATAGTTTTCCAGCTACAATTTACAGTTCCTTTATTTTCTCCTCATCGTCTTTCAGACAGGTATCTAGAAACTCCCGGAGAGCCAGCGAGCTTCACTGCAAAACCTGCAAAAGGCTGTCCCTGCCTCCCTGACAGCACACCAAAGCACTTCTCCCACTTTCCAGCCACTGTTGCAGCAAGCTGTCGGAATGCGTTTGTTCCATAATTTCTAAATAAAATCTTAAACAAACGAACAAAAACCCCACTATTTTTATTGGCAGGCTAAGACAAATCCTACAGGAGCTACACACATGCAAGAAAAAGACTTCATAAAAAAAGAGACGTAGGCTTGCTGAGATGATGCGCTCCCTGATACAGAATCTGGTTTGCTATAACATTAAATGTATAGAGTACCTGCTGCCTAGGAGAGCCTGGAGTAATCCCGAGTATAATTTCAACGAAGTCACCAAATTTACACCAGAATTTGAAACAGAGAACCTGGTAAAGCTTTGCTATTCCTGGCCTTGACATTAAAGCCCGTGTTTTCATGTAGAGTGCTTTTCAACCCAAATAACTGGTTGTGTGAATGGCTTTACAGAAAGGCTTTTTATAAAACTTGAAAATACACAGGCTCTGCAGTTTCTAGATTCTATTAATAAACAGGCATAACTTCAAATGTTGTTTTCTTATCAGACTATTTCCAAAATGACAGCAGCAATATCAAATGAGAAAGTTTTCAGGCCAGCCTAGTGTCTTCAGGGGCTAATTTGTTATTGTGAAGAGACTCGCATTTTTAGGCAAAAAGTGGAAAACAAAACTGAGAAATCAGACTGTACAATGAAATTTGTTTTCTTTTGCCTTAGAATAGTAAAACCTTCTCCATAAGGGCAGTGTTGTGGAAGAACACCGGAGGCGTGGATCATGGGGGAGGCTGGCACACTGGGTTTTGCCAGGCCAGCCAGGATTTCTTGATGTTCTCATCGTTCTCAGCACTGCTACTGGTAATAATAGCAGGGAAAGGAATTCTTTGTGTATCTCATGACTATTTCATCCATTGTACCTGTATATTATGAATTTCTCTGTGTTTGTTCCTACACCCACAGTTTGTGTCTTTACTATGAGACGTTATAGAGCGGCTAGTACAATGACGCTGAGATTTCTTATCTAGAGTTTCACTACAATTAACAAATGAATGCTGATGAACTGTATTTAAATGCAGTGGTAATCTACTCTTCTGCCCATCAAATCAGGTGAAGTGTAAAGATAGAACTAAGTGGTTTATTCCTCACCTCCATACATATATGGCAAAAGGCATATTTTATTTTCTGCAATTAGTGCAGCTGGCTGTAGTCAAATGTGTCCGAGTGTGTCCCTGTATGGAGAGCAAGTGGCAAACACGCCGGTCCTGTGTGCCTAATGCTGAACTCCTGCATAAAACTATCCCTACTTTCCACAGAGCCAAACCCACGTTCTCCTCCCAATGAAATGAGCTGCAAGAGATGCACCAATTAAAAAAAAAAAGGCAAATCATTTATTCAGGTGCCTCATTATAGAGGTAGGTGCCTACCTTTGGACTTTCATGTATGATTATTTGGCCATTCCAGTATGATAGGCTGGATTTTTTAGAAGCCTTTGATGAAGCACTTGGAGACTTGTGTGCAGATTGTTTCCATCAGATCAGCTTTGCCTGCAAATCCAGTGACTCCTTTGAGAAACTGGAACAGATCTGAGAGAGAGAACTCTGTTCTTTAAAAGTCGTGTTGCCTCTTCCCCAGTACTTCTCCAGTAAACAAAGTTTTTGGTACACATCTCCTGCCTCCCCCTTCCCGGTGAACAAAGCAGCACAGAATTCATTTTGCTTCTCTACATGGCTTTATTTCCTTTGAGCTTTCTTTTACTATATCCCTCATCTATTGGCCCTACAGACTATCTTACAAGTCCTGCCTCTGATGTGTTTGAAGAGAATTCATTTTTAGTTCTTACGCCTTTAACAACCTGCTCTTCAGAACCCTTTTTGGCTTGCCTTATTGTGTTTAACACCTACTTGCCAAAGCTTTTCTCTTTTTTTTTCTCTTTTTTTTTTCCTATTTTCCTCACTTGAACAGAACTTCAATCTGAAAGTCAGAATTCTTACATTTAATAACGTCCTTCATCTCATTGTTAATTTCCTACTGCTTAAAACACACCGGTCTTGGGGGGGGGAAAGGAGCTCGTCTTTCCAGAGGCTGGTGCGATAGTTAGCACTTATTTGCTGAATCCATGACAGTATCTTTAAACTGTCTGTGTGCTATTCACAAGCGTTTTAACGGTGTTTTACCATTTGAAACCCTCTTAAATTTCTTTTTAATAAGCTTCACCATTTCTACGTAATCCCTCCTTTTGAAAATAAACAGCATCACAGTTCATATCTCTACCCTCAGAACCTCTCTGGTCCCCTCCACACCTGAGAGTAAATCCAGAACCAGCACTTAATAATATATTGGGTTTGCATGGCAAGGTTTTGGTAGCGGAGGGGTTAAAGGGGTGCCTTCTGTGAGAAGCTGCTGGAAGCTTCCCCTGTGTCCAATGGAGCCAATGCCAGCCGGCTCCAAGTCGGACCCGCTGCTGGCCAAGGCCGACCCCATCAGTGACAGTGGCAGCACCTCTGGGAGGATGGATCTAAGAAGGGGAAAAAAAACCTGTGCAACAGCAGCTGGAGAGAGGAGTGGGAACATGTGAGAAAAACAACCCTGCAGCCCCCAGGTCAGGGCAGGAGGAGGGGGAGATGCTCCAGGCGCCGGAGCAGAGATTCCCCGGCAGCCCATGGGGATGAAGACCACGGTGAGGCAGGCTGTCCCCCTGCAGCCCAGGGAGGCCCACGGGGGAGCAGATCTCCACCTG
>JANZLP010000023.1:17702972-17714715 GCA_026930925.1 Chelictinia riocourii
ATGCTGGGCTTGGCTGAGAAGGCAGAGCTGGTGCTGCTCGGACCTCGGCACAGGCCAGCTCCAAATTCCGAACGTCGCTAGCTCTCAGTAAGTACCTCTAATAAAGTTTAGTAGTGAGAAAATTAATAGCAGCAAACTGATCTTGTTTCTGTCCCCCTCTTCCCTCTCTCCATGCTTTTCTCTGAGGTTTTGGGTTCTGTTTCTTTTTGCACAAAATTGTATGTCCCAACTCTATTTCAGGATCAAACTGCTGCAGCCTAAGGAGGAGCAACAGTGACTTGAATGATACAACTCCTCCCTCTACTGCCCTCAGCTGCAATTATTTATATTGTATCGTAGAAAGAACTTTGAAAGGTTGATGGTGGTTTGGTATTTTTCCTCAGGGAGCACTCAAAGGAAGAGGGTAAGCTCAGTAAGCAAAGAAAATACCCAGCATAAACATATTAAGATTTCTGATGAAATCAAGAAAAAGAGTATTTGTACAATGTCAAAAAAGAAAGAAAGTCTTTTGGGAAAGGTAACCTGCAGTCACTTGAATGTTTGAATTGTTGTATATGCATTTTAAAACAGATAGGATTACTGTGTTTATAACTTAAGGTACATTTGTGGGGAGGACTGATGATTTAGATTAGCAGTGTTGGTGACTGTCTCTAGGGAGATAACAAATGGGTGTTTGGAGGGGAGAAAATATTGGAGTTGTTTTGAATGCATTCTCTGCTTATCCAAAATTTAAAATATTTTGATTGCTATATAAAACAAAATTTACATATGAATGCATCCAATTCTGGCATGTTTTAGGTGAAGTAACATTTGCGTTCTAAGTGGATCTGATTATAATTTTCTGAAAGTGTCACACTGCCAGTGTGCTCCTGCATTTGATAATTTGCTTTAGACAATACGGATTTGCAGTCTTTCCAGAAGATAGAAACAGGAGGAATTACTCAGAGGGATAGTGACTTCCTTTTCCATTTATGGAGAATATCTGAAAATTCTCCTGTAGTTCCTTTCCACTTTAAGGGAATATTTCTTTATCAGCTGCTACTGTTTGAGACCTAGAATAAGAAGCATAGTGTCTAAGATGGATTGGAGAACTCTGAACCCTTTATGCAGCTTCAGTTAAGGGAAAACCTGCTACTTATATTCAGTTGGTCCTGAAAAAATTTCTAAGTCAAAGAACTAACAATTAAATACTGATCAACTGTCTTGAAATTGCTGTAATACTCCCACTGTGTTCATTGGGAAACAGGATTTTATTATTTTCTGGGGATTTTCATGAAATGTATTGTTACATGGAAAAAAATTACGTGTGACTTTAACTCCAATAGTTCAACTATGTTACACTGCTTAGAGCATTGTCATGACCGCTGTATGGCACTGAAGCATTTGAATTCCAGCACTTTTTTCCATGAAAATGAAATTGAACTTTCAGTCTGGTGAATCCCAAATTGTGTTACCCCTGTGATTCCAGTAGTCCCTGATGATGCAGAGGTACTTCTGGGTAAAAAGGTGGGAGGAAAGTACTGAGGGGCTGTGGACAGAGAACTTGGGTAATGTTTGGTGCTAGTAGGAAGAGATGAGGAGCCAGACTTGGGTGAAAAATGAGAAGGTCTGGCAATCAGCAGGTCTGGATAGAAGTATTTGTACACACACGATAGAATGCAGTTGCTACTGAATTCGTTTATTAGATGCCGAAGTTCTTGGGAGAAGGGGAATTTAAGACATACTTAGTCCTTCACTTGACAGAAATTTCTACTAGTACAAAGCTTCCTGCTGTCTGCATTGGAACTGAAGAGGAAAGACTGACAAATATAAGAGGATATCTGAAGGAGGGAAAAGAGGGGCAAAGAAGGCTGTATAGGAAAACTACAGTTAGTTCTCAACTTACGGCTGCATTGAATGACCATCAAGAGTGAAAAATCTAGTCTTAAAAGTGTCATCAACATAAGTATCTTTCATATTTAGCAGTATTGTAGCATGTCAGTATCTATTCAATATATCTGTCTTGGAGACAGAGATTGCGCTTTCAAGCTGGGACCTATTGTTGTCACCTAACATGTCTTGTTTTCAGTAACTGTTTCTAAAGCTTGGGGTTTTTTTAGGAATACATGTAGCAGTTTACTCCTGTATATGTGCCACAACCTGCATCTAAAATTCTTATATTTCTCGTTTCAGAAGTACTATGGAACCTCTGCAGCCCTGTAGGTTCGGAAGGCTTAAATCCAAGTTTGGAAAGGCTTTTTCTGTTCCAGATGATTTGCTGGCTTAAGCGCTTAATTAGGATGGCTTTTGAACAAGCTGGATTAAACATGGAATCAGTAAGTGTTTCGAACTTGCTTCATGTTTTCAGAAAATCTGGTATAGAAAGCACTTTATATATTTTAGTTTGTGCTTATCTATTCCAGCAGAACACTAAGTATACTCAATACTTGTATGATTCTGTATTGCTGAAACTTGGACACTGATGTATTGAGTACTGTATATGTTAAAAATACCATGCAGTTCCTTCTAACTCTAGTAACAAACACTTTTCTTTTTAAACACTGCTTTTCATGCTGGACTTCTATGTGTGTTTTGAAGCTGAAGGAAGCTTTTCAAGTGATTCTTAACAGTGATGTTAATTCTTAAATAATCTTCTTTCTTTGCTCTTACCTTGGAGTTATAAAAAGCCCCATGAAACTGAGATGATGATAGTTGTGCTGTATTTACCTTTCCCGAAACTGTTGCAGTACATGAGAGCAATGTGGCGGTGTTCTTTCCTGGGGAAACAGGAATGTGCACGCGTAGCTCTCCTCTTGGAGGGAAGTGTGTATAGAGAGTTCTCTTTGAATGCTTAGCAGAGAGAGGTATCTGCTACACATCAACTGCTTTGTCACTGGGACCTTTAGAAAGCTGGTTTCGGTGCAACTACTGACCTCGGTGTAGCAATCCCTGTAAGCTGTCAAAATGTTTTAATGTTTTAACAACGGGGAAATCCTTAACAGCTACGTGCAGTACTTAGAAGGGCAGTTCTTACTCTGAATTATTGTGGTAGAACCTTGTATCGATCTTGGGAATCTGTGGAGAGCAAAATGTTTATACATTGTAAATTAAAATTACTAATAAGAATCTGTATTTTAGGATTTTATTCAAACTTTGATCTGAGATTTCATGCAGTGTAACTTTGAAAAGTCGAAGTATGAGAATATGCTGGACTACTGCGGGTGTTGCGGTGGTCATTGTCAGCAACATCTTTCAGCCAAAACGGGGGGGGGGGGCAGAACAAGTTTTTAATCTTTTTTTTCCCCTATTTTCTTCTTATATCAAGCTTGTGGTAATGCGATTACATTTCCAAATGTCAGCTCTTCTGGACAACAGCAAAACTGATGCAATAAGAGGGTATGACTAAGTAGTATTCTGCAGACTTGCTCTGCCAGTGCTTCAAGTGGAGAAGTTGTGTGAACTTTGGCAGAGCTGTGCTGCGACTCCTTCGCTCGCTGCGCGGTGTGATGGCTTTATTTGCACACCTTGTGGCACAGCTTGCATGCAGTTTTTTGAAAATAGCCCGGCATATCCTGAACTACCAAAACTGAGTCATTAAAGGTTTTGGTGCACCAAACCACTGTTATTGAACAACCCCAAGGGCATTTGGGCAGCAGATGTTTTTGAGGCTCTAGGTGCTAGTCAACATCTTGTCTGTGGTTTGAGCAGTTTATAAACGAGTTCTGCCGCTTGTTGTAAACGCGCTGCACTTGGGTTGGTAAGACAGCATCTAGCCTCGGCTCTTTCGCTGTTGTGGAAGTACTTCTGTAATTAATTAAGCCTTCCCTTGACTAGTATCGTTTTTCCAATGCAACATCGCTTTGGAGCTATGGCCAATAGTTCTGCTTCTGACATCAGAATCTGTTGTGAATAGTGAGGCTGTATTGCTGCAGCGCTGCCTGTCGGTGACTTTTTCTTGAAGGCCACTGATCTACTTGCTGTTTGCTCAGACACGTGGACAGACAGTAGTCACAAATGTGAGGTCTTTGAGGCATCCAAAATGCAGAATCAGTAGAATACTCTGCATTGAAAAGATTAATGTTCAGACTTAGTGGCATATTAAGCAAGACAATGTATGTTTCATAGAATGGAGAAAATAGATCTGAGTGGATTAATGGCAAAGTTACAGCTCTGATGTGAGGATCTAGCATAGCGTATGTGCAGTGCACGTTCAATTTGTCAGAATTCATACATTCCAGTAAATCCCGAGGAAGGAAAGATACTTGTTTAGAAATAGGCAAAATGTTTGTGTCAGGTGTCTGAGACAACATAAGCTGGGGATAAATACCATGGGGTATAATTTTTTTTTTTAATAGAACCTTCAAAATCTAAGAGTAGTGATCTTTGCTTAGTGTATAAGAAAGTTACTCAGCTGTGTGTTGTGAAACTCACACAGCTGCACTACACTAACCACATGCTCAGCATTGCCACGCCAGATGGGGGGTGTTTCAATATTAATAGCCTAGATTTTATCTAATGCTTCTTTGTTGAGCAACCTTCTAACATGATGTTGAGTTTGCTTGAAGATATGAGCCCTTAAAAACTAAACTCTGAGTAGTAAATTAATATCTACAGCCATAATTACCATACAGTGTTCTAATTGTTTACTAACAACATACTCTGTGTAGAAGTCTTCCTGTTATTCTTTTTCTTCACATTGTTTTTGTTGCCTTTCCCTGTGCTGAAATCTTTCCTGCTTCTCTCTGGGTTGGTTTGTTGGGGTTCTTTTTTGCTTCTGTTCAGCTCATTTTGTAATGTTCCCCTGGGATTTTATTTCGTACAGCTATGGTAAATAGTAGAGCAAACATTCCCGCAACAAAAAGCAAATTCAATCCCTGTTGAAATAATGTAGAAGAAATCTGAGTTGCAGTAGAAACAGTTCTGAGGAAGCCAGGTGTGTTGAGGTGCTGTGGGCAATTTTCTGTAGATGAGTGTATATATGTTGGGGGGTTTTTAGGACAAAGTTTCATTCTTAGATATTGATTTTCCTCCTTTTACTTTTCTTTGCTCTTTAATTTCACAGTTACATTTTTATGCTTATGCTAGCTGACAGTTTTGGGTTTTTTTAAGACACTATTCTTGTGTTAGAAGAGCTCTTAATTAAAAAAGAAAAAAGATATTTTGGGAAATATAGAATTGCATAAAACTTTATGGGTTTTTCATGTTTGAGTGGCTTTTCTTGAAGCCCCTTAAAAAGAGATATCTGACCCAATGCAGATTCTTTATTGTCTTGAAAATGGACAAATTATGCTTCTGAAGATGCTTCCAACTCTTGAATCCTTCTGTTACCTGATTTGAATTTAAACTTAACGCAAAGGCTGTCTTGAACTTAAACACCCATAGATATATTGTAATGACAAAACCAGATTTTGTGCCAATTTGGGTATAGAATGTAAAGATTTCACAGATAAAAATTTCAGTGTCTATGTATTATATTCTATTCTAGTATGAAAAGAATAAATACATTTAGCACAAGCAGAGTACAGAAAGATAAGGGAAAACTATTCCAGTAGGATACAAAAATCGGTTAACCTAACAGCTGGCTTATTTTTCCTTCCCATCTAGGTGCTTTGGTCAAGCAAGCCTTATGGTTCATCTCGAAGTATTGTAAGGAAAATTGGTACTAACCTCTCTCTTATACAGTGTCCGAGAGTTCAGTTTCAGGTAGGTGTTCTCAACAGTTCAGAGTACGTGTTTCACCGCACTGATAAAGGGATTCGCTCTTGCATCAAGAGACGTTAAGCAAATATGCAGTTCATTCAAATAATGACTAGAGGGTTTGTAAAAGTGGAATATGGTAAACTGGGCACATAGGAGAATTAGCTTACTTCAGTTCTTCCCACTCCAGATTCGTTTCAAATATGGATTCTTCAGCTTCTGCACTGCTTAAAACCTGAATCCATGTTGCCGTAACACACATAATGAAACTTGAAACAAATGTTTTTCCTAAGGAAATTTGAACTTCTAAAATGAGGCAATACAGTATTAAAAAGTTATTCTTCAAAAAAAACACATTCATAAGAGAAAAATGCTTGAAACTTATTTCTATAAACAGTATTTATAAGCTAGGCTTAAGATGCATGTAGAGATGAACAGTGTTACTTAAAGATATTTGGGAAAATAAACAACTTTCTGATAAAGTAAAAAATTACTAACAAGATCACATGAGTACTCTGGTTTTTATTTGTTTTAAATACAAGGCTAGCACTGTGTAGGTGAAAGGGGAACATCAGTTCTGTGCAGCTTTCTGACTTGTTTGCTTTTAACTTCAACTGCATGTAGTAGGAAGGTAGAGAGTGAGGGTAAAAGCGTAAGGAGGAGAAAACCCTTGCTTTTTATAACAAGTCCTTCGGGAACAGATGGAAAAATGGAAGCTGTTACACATAATCTCTTCAGCTCTGTGTGTTAGGGATAGGGGGTGGGTATAGAATTGGAGCAATTTAGTGTCTGAAACTCACGCTGAGAGGGGAATGTTTCTTAGGCTGAGCAAGGGTGGGAATCGTCATCCACACTAAGACAAGGTAACTTCCACACAGCTAAATTTTTCACTGTTTAAATTAATTTCTTTACCCTATATGAAATATATAAACAATATTTAGACTTGTAATTACAGTAGCAAAACCCTCATAATGACCGTGTTTGTAACATAACAGCAAGAAGGTGACAAAGTTGTTTTAATTGAGGTTGCCCTATCTGCTAAAGTCAGGATGGATGCAGCTCCAGGCAAGACTGGAAAGCAGGCTCAGCAGCTGTTTGGACACTTCTAGATTGTGTGGACAGGAACCTCTATTAGCATCCAAGGGTAATAGTAGTAGTTAATTAGTACAACAGCAGTTGTGCTAATAGTAAATCGCAGCACAACTCCCTTAACTCTCCAGTAAATGCATGCCTCCATCTATTCAGCTACATTACTTCATCCTGACAAGGGGAAACCTTACTTTCCCAGCTCAGTGTCTGAATCACTGAAGACCAGTGATATAATCCCAAAAGACATCAGCCCTTCATGTAAACTTTTTTTGCAGAGTAGAGGACACCAGAAAGTTTCGAATTGATTTTAAGTGATTGTGAGTCAGACTGCAAATAGATAATTCCACACAGTGTCAGAAAGATGTTCCTCTGTTTTGGATCTGGCTAGCCCATTAGCTCTGGAATATCTGCCACACATGCAACCATTTTCACTGCCCAAGTAAAATTCCTGTGTATCTTGGTCTACCCATTTAAACCCATCAGTCTCCTCTGCAATGCAATGCCCAGGATACAGGATAAAAAGAATTGTTCCCCTAAGCCAGCACAATAACCAGCAGATAACCTTGCTTTATCCCTGAATGTCCTGACTTTGCCTGTCTGTCCCACTCATTTATTGCAAAAAATCACAAGCAAGAACATGCAAGATGTGGAGCCAGTTAACTGCACAGGAATGCAATATTGAAATGAGCAACAAACACTGGATTCCAGGTCAGAGAAAAAACTCTCCTTTGCCCCGTCACCTAATTGAAAATAGTTCCCACAAACAACAGCGAGTGTTGCCTGCTGTGTCAACTTCAGCTGCACTAAGAGGACTCGATTCCCCTGCAACTTTCTCCAGACTCTTGGCCAAAGCCAGAAAGCTAAACTCTTGTAAGCCAAGTTCAAAAGGGTAATGGAGCATCAGTGCCTAGCATTCTCCAAACCCCTCCTTATTCCCCTCCACCTCCCCAAAAAAACAAGTTTTGTATAAAGAGGATCCTGAAGAGCATCACTGAAAGCACCATGGAAAGGGGATCGATGACTTTCCGATAAGATGCTGTGGGGAGCCCCAGGGAAGTTCCCTTCTTTGCTAACACGGCAGCTGCACTGGCTTCCTATCTCCCATAAGCAGCTCCGGAGAGCAGCGGCACAGGCAGGGGTTAGGGTATGTGCAGGTCACCCCTAGCTGAGGAGGAGGTTGGCACTTGCCTAAAACCTAGAGAAGTATCAAGAGGAACTTGCTTTGGGTGTAGGAGATGCCCTGGAAACAGGCTGTGGGGATCTTTTAGCTGGGATCCCGTAACTCTGCGTTCACCTTTCATTGCATCTCAAATACATGCTGGAAGAGGTTTTCCCTCCTGCTGCCACAGAGGCCTTTCAAAATCAGCTGATTCCAGCTTTCTTCTTCCATACTGCACTTCCCCTCCATCTCTCACATCCATGTGATCTCCAGCCAGCGGTCAGCAATGAGGATTTCTGAGATGCCTCTACAATGAGTTGATCTACAGACATATAAAATACTGCTCTCTTATAATACATCTAATGAACTATAAACAAATGTCCAGAGAAGGGAAACAGAAAGGCTGCTGGGTTCTGATTACATTTCCTTGCCTGCCTCTGGGTTGCTTAAAATGCCCCAACTGTTCTTAGGTAGGGGAGAGGACGCTCTGCCCAAAAATGGCACCATGCAACCGGATTCCTGCATCTGTGTTTGTACAAGACAGCAAAGAACAAAGGGGTCGGCAAGCTTTATGGCTTAAATCAAAGGGAAAATGCAGAGGAGAAACAATTAAGGAGCACAACAGGGGATTATGTGACTTTTCCTTGGCGACATGCTTAAAGATAAGAGTCCTCCTGTTTCATTCCCTCTGTTCAGGGGAAGGAGGGGGCTCTGCTAGGTCCCTGCACAGGAGAGCTCACCATGAGCACCAGTGGGAGCCAGGCTGGAGCCCAGATGTGGAGGTGAGAGCTTGACAGCCTGAAGACTACACTGGGTCAAGCTGACAGAAGCAATCCAAAGAGCATGGTCCTGCCCCTAAAAACAAATCCATCCTTTCACTCTCGAAAGAAATGCGGTTTCTTTGCTTTTACCTTTTGATTTGCCCACATTTGAAGTGGGGCCAAAAGTACAATGTTCTCCATTCAGTGGGTGGATCGCCACCATCAGCTCCTCTGTGCCCAGCTCCCTGCCTTGAAAGACGACATTTGGAAGCAAGACAGAGAGGACATGCCCTTTAAGGGTGTCATTTCCCTGCCCCCTAATGATGATAACCAAGACCCTGGTGCACAGCGTAAGGCTGTCATCTAGCGGCAAGCAGGAAGCCTGCAGTTAAACCTCTCATTGAGCAAAACCAAAGACGTGCGACACTGTGATACACTGCAAGCTCTTTACCATCCTCACTCTCTCCTCTCCCTGGTGACCTGTGCTTGGGAAAGACAGTAAGTCCTTTTGGCATTAGTTCTGCAAAGAAAATTAGTCTTTTAGTACTGTCTGGTCTTGAAAATGTAGACTCATCTCTAAGGCGGTCAACACCCTCGAAACCAAGAGGCATTTCTCCTTAGGCTGGGAACAAGCAGAGATACTATCCTGCAGGTCTCCCCTTGGAAAAGACCAGTTGCCACACATAGCTTTAAGTTGTTCTGAATGGTCCCTCTCTGGAGGGACAAACTGCCACACCCAGACACGAGCATCTTAGCTCAATTATTTGCAAAACAGCCTAAATGAAAGGAAGAAATGGGGAATTTTTCCTCATTCCAACTCCTGCTCACCCTACAGGTATTACCGAAGTCATTAAATCAGTGTCTGGGGCTGCACCTTAGCACAGTAACAACTTGCTTGCCTTCGCTGGTGGTGTTGACAGCCAGTGCTCAGCTTGTTGCTCCACAGGACATCTTTGAGAGGATGTTTTATTAGCGGTAACTCTGTGTCACTATTTCCAGTCCCTGTCACAGGCAAATTACCTCTGCCTTAAGTACAAGAAGGTACAGTTCAATGTCCTCTCCTATTTTATGTGGCTAGATATACCTAGAAGTACTCCCAAAATCATCCCTCTACTCTTCCAGGTCATACGTTGGTTATATTATATCATCAGGAGTCAGCGGGTGCTAGGAATGGAGGGAAGCACATTTCAGGATATAACACAGATGATTATTTATCACCCCACTAAGTTTTGAGCCCTTTGGCCAATTCGCACCCCTCCCTGAGGTTTCAAAGATGTTTAAGTTTCCATAGAAATGAGAGGTACTACAGGGCAGGGGCAAGAAGTGTCATGTTTAGACAGGAGTCTAAACATACAAGCAACAGCAGTCTTAGCTTCATTCAGCACCTTCACTCTCCCCTAGGCTTTCCTTCTGTGCACCCATGGACACCAGCTAGATATGAAAGACTTGCAGCTGCCATAACACAAGCACTAAAGGAAAGACACACTTCTTAAGGGTTCAGGACACTGCCTTAATAAACCTTCAGCAGTCCGACTATAAACATTATTTGAAATACGGCTGAAAAATAAAATTATGGTCTACTCCCCTCCTACATTTATCAACTTTCTTCTCTCTAGACCTGCGAGGATATTCCTTTCCTTCCAACAAGGACAGCAAATAAATGCTGATCTCCATTGAAAAATGATTTAAAGATACATTTTTTTCCTAACATCATTTCCAGTATTAACAGGAAGATCCATGAGAATTTTCCCTAACAATTTTCCCTTCCTTATACACACCTATGAGAACAGGCTTAATCATACCATATCAGGACCCATATTTTTCATTATCAACACTAAATTTAAAACCAGCAGGTATAGCAATTTCCCTGTCCAGCTCAGTCTTGCCTCTCAAATGCAATTTAATTCCACCTGCAGCTGGTCAGCTCATCTAACACTGACCCCTGGACACATTCCTTAACCAGCACTTCAGACTCGTGCCCACACTGCCTGCCCACCCTGCCTTTGTGCTCTGACATAAGCTCCAAAGCCAAGTTCTGCTTTGAAATCCTGGAGCCAGCACAAAGCCAAAAGGCAGGAGGATGTTTTTGCAGTTTACTATAGCTCAAACTTTCCACTACACATATGCTATTTGTCCTTTCCTCTCAGACTGGAAACAAACCCAAGAAATCTCAGACTGTTCAGCAGGTCTGATTTAGGACTACAAGTAAGGGCTTACTGGTATGTCATAACAAACCCACCTCTCTACACAGTTGGAGCTGTCATTCCCACAAATTGCCAACACAATAATAAATAAAAACCCCTGAGACACCAGCTACTTGTGAACATTCCCCCAAAAGCCATGAAAAACACAAATGTTAAATTAAACAGCTGACTACCCACTGTGTAACAGTTAATACATCACATCTGTTTGCATCACACTGAACATCACTTATCATTGAAAGGCACAAAACAAAGTCACAGTAAAAACAAGAGCCACTTTTAAAGAAAAATGTTTAAAAGTAAAAAAGCTAACAACCACTGCGCAAGGCGACTATTGAGCAGATAGAAAGTCTACTTCTTCCTGGGTTATTGATGCTCTCCCAGAAATGACTATCAACTCCAAAACAGTTTTAGAGTATCTTAATTGTTTTTACTTGTATTAGCTAAGGCGGCAAACTTACCAGCAAGGTTGGTACGTTTGCAAGACACTACTTCCTGGGTGGGTGGCAAAGTTCTCCTAGAACTGCAGAGCATGATAGGACCCTGCTTTGGTGCTGCCATCTTTAACTGCTGCCAGTTTAACTGGCTGATATCACATGTGAAGATGTGAACGACAGCCTTTAACTTGCATGCCAAACACAGCCCGATTCCCCATGTTCGTATGAGAATTATGTTCTGCTTACCATACAAAAACACTAACTCATGACAGAAAGCAAGCTTTTCTCTGGGGAGGAAAGCAACATAACTTCCCTAAACTATACACTGATGGCTATAGGAAAGCTTTGGCTGGAATAGTCCTCACCAGTCCACGCTGGTTAGTTCTCTGAACCAAGCATCTCTCTTGAGCTGGCAGCACA
>JANZLP010000023.1:18336637-18348870 GCA_026930925.1 Chelictinia riocourii
GTTTTCCTCATTCTCCTCCAGCTTCAGTCTCCAGACAGAAGCAACCTATGAGAGCCACCAGCTAGCATTTCAGTTCAAGCAGGACGTGTCCATATGAGAGCTCGCAAACATGATGAAGCATTGGAGTGCAGATACAACACCAGAAAATGGAATACAGATTTCCACCTGCTTTTTCAAGCACTTAGAAAACTATATAAACAAAAATCCTAATTAAAATAAAGAATGCCATGCCAAGTACTCAAAGCAAAGATGGACTGCAACTACAGGGGCTTCTGCAACACTAACTCAGCTTCTCCAAGATACACATTCCTGAAGTCACTACCGTGAGATAAGCCAGGGTACAAGCTTTCAGCATGCAGCTGCTTCATATCTATCTTGCATTTATCTCGCACTTTAACTTGTAAGTTCACAGCCTAACTTATCGTGCAGTGACCAACTTGTGTGCTTATACCCATTAACAGTTCCCAGCTCTTTTCTTTTTTTTTTTTTTTTTTTTCACAAATGGAAGAAGTGGTTGATTAAATTTTATTTTTATACAGGCCTAGGTATAGACTTGATCCAGCTTTATTGTCCAGCTTCAGTGGACCTTGCTGGGACCTTGCCCATCCATCAGAGAAGCTGAAAAGTCCACCAGGATCAAGTCAGGAGAAAATCAACCTGATCTTTATGCTTACTTCTACCCTTAGCCAAGCATCACATTAAGTCACTTAATCTGGTATCATCACCATGTTCCTCATTTTCTGGACATTTCAACTTCTGATCTTCATTCATACTTATCAGAACCACAGAGTGCACACAATTATTACAGAACCCCAAGGAACACTGTACACTGATATTACCCAGTGCTATGCAAGTACCTTGAAAGTCATCTCAAAATCATCATTTTAAAGGACTCTCAGCAAGAGAGATGCTGAGAAGATGAACAAATATTTAAGTAGTCAGAGTACAGTGATGAGTGTTATAGAAAATCTCAAAACCATCTGTGTTTTAATAACGCACAGTAGGCGAATATAGCTAAAGCCACCCATCAAGAACACAGAATTAAATTAAACGTTCATCATCTGACACGGGCAGAGATCCCACAGCAGGAGTGAACATGGTGCTGTTGTGTAATTAAGGAATGAACAGTAGAAGTAGAGGGACCAAATTAAGTTTTCACAGGTAAACTTAATTCTGACAACTTCTGAATGATTGGCTTTGCAACCATAATAAAGATACGCTGCTGTAAATGGTATAGCTGCAGTAGTAGTACTACACTGTCTAAATGATGGACTAAATAACTGAGTACCAGCACTGAAACTTGTTCCCTGCTGAAGTCAGTGTAAGTTTTGTTACTCATTTTTTCCCAACGCATCAATACAACAAGAAATCACTTAACTGTATATACCTGCAATGAATAACTTTTTTGTACATAGAAGACCAAAAGGCATCCTAGGAAAGAACTTAACTGCATTAACTTGAAACCCAGTTGCCTTCCAGCATACTTCTTACAAATGAAGAGTTCTGCAGAAAAGCTGTTTTTCTAAAAAATTACTTCTGCTACATTTTCAGTGGGCCTTTTCCTTCAGCAAAAACACTGCACAAAAAGCAGACAGATTTGTCAGCACACACTTTCGGTGGCAGAAAAAAAGGCTTGTGGCATATGTCTTGCTATTTTTCAAAGACAGAGTGAGACAGGAGCCTTTAAAGGATCATGTCAATTTTCTTCTTCTGGGTGGGTAAGGCTCAACATGCCTCTTCGCCTGCAGCTGGAAAATAACACTGGAATGAATATGGCACCTCTGTCTCCTGTGGAATGATTTAGAGGTTAAAGAAAGGCGGTCTCAGTAGAGAGTTGGCAAATATTTATTTTTACAAATATTTTAGTAATCAAAATCAATCACAGTGAAAATAAGGCATACTATTCTGTAACTGAAAAAAGAACGATGTGGAGGGAGTATGAGAAAAGAACAAGGATTTCATAATAAAGTGAATGAATCCAGTCATAGCGTAACTTACACTGAAAAGCAACTCAAAATAATGAACAACTAGATTTTTGAGCATAGTTAGAATATGAATAAGATCTAGAACATTAAAAAAACATTTTTAAGACAGGAAATAACCTTAATTCTGGCTAGATCTCTTTGATGTCTATTATAAGATTCGTATTAAATTTTTCTTTCCCATCCAAAAACATGCTAAGCACACAAGCTAGAAAATGGCAAGATTCCCTCAAGTAACTTGTAAACTGATTTCCAACATGAAAAAAAAAAGCAATAAAGGGATGAAGCAAGCTGGCAGCCACTACAGCAGCAAAACCCAGTGTTAATTCAAGTGAAGGTTAAATTTTTTTCCAAACTAAATCAGGTGAAAGAGTTTGTATCAGAAACTGTTAGCGATGCTGTACCACCAACAGCAAAGACCTTTGGTGCCAACATGACTGGTCATCCACTTTGCAATCACATAATCTGAAAATATGGTTTAAGCTTTCTGTTCACATATAAAGGCCCTATCAACTCACAAGGAACAGATACACTGACTTCCTCCTGCCTTTGACCTATGGTCTCTGGGTATTGTCTCGGTTCTCACCCTGTCATTTTATTGTCATTTACTCTTGCAGTTCATAGCACCCATCAACAATGTTAATTGAATTTAATGTGCAAGAGACTGGGACGAAACAGAAAACCAGGACTCCCAGGATTTTTGCTTTATTATTCCTGGAATGTAACTGAATCTAAATCAGGATGACTGCAAACTTCACAAATTTACATTTAAATGACAGTAAAGATCTGTATTACCATGTCACTGGCTACAGCAGCACTGGGGCAGGGCGGGCGGGTGGATGGATGTATCCTGGTCAGTACACAGCTGTTTCTCTCTGCTGCTCCTGTCTTTTTTGCACCGTTCCCTCGCTCCACCATGGTCTCCTCCAGGGGCTGTGAGGTAATCGGCTCCGGCACCTGGGGCACCTCCTCATCCTCCGGCCTCAGGGGCCTGCAGGGCTGCTTCTCACACTTCTGTCCTCACTCCTCACTGCCCTGCTTTGTTGTGCCCTTTCTTAAATACGTTTTCACCCACCCACAGCGGGTCTGTTGTGGCACCGGCTGAGCCTGGCACAGGGCAGGCCCTGGCACCTTCTCCCGGAGGCCACCCCTGTTTGCTGCACCCCTTTGCCACAGACACCCGGGTTAATTTCAGATTGCTCCTTAGACTTTTTTTAGCCTTAGAGATGAAGTGAAAGTTTGGCACAAAAAACCCCAAACATACATGAAAGGAAAATAGTTACACCTTTCCATACTGCTTTAGAAAAACCGAATGCCTCTTCTTACCCCTGGTTACGCTTTGAGGCTCGTTTGTGTTACCTGTTAATAGACCCATATGTGAGCAAGATTGACAAAATTGATACCAAGATGTGAAGGGTGACAGTTACTTGCAGGGTGTTTTGTTTGGTACTCTGGTGAGTGTAAAAATGATTCCTGTTCCATCTTTGACAGATGTGCTGGTGCTCCAGCAATGTGTGCAACATTGCTAATGGGTAACATAACATCGCAGTTGCAAATAAGCTTATCTATACTGCTTTCTGTGTTAATTATAAGCTCTTGAATGTCATTTAATGTCTAAATGAAAGTATAGGGTTGTCTTTGGTATTCCCCTTTGAAATTGACTGAAATGGTGAATAATATTTCACTAGCTTCAACTGATATCTGTGTGGGGTTTGGTTTTGTTTTTCTGCCATTAGAATATTTTTCAATAGGTCAGTCTGAGAAGGCTTTAACTTAATGTTGTTTGGAGCGGAACCTCCACCAGCTAGAAAGCAAATTTACCTTTTTTCATTAATTTTGAGGACAAGCAGTCACTTTAGACATATGCTAATGCTAAATGGTTAATGCAGGCTTACATAGTGACAACCTAAAGAGGCATTTCCTCGGACAATTTAGATTAGTTGGTAGATAAGCAGCTGACTTTTAAAACATTTTTCCAGTCATGCTTACAGAGGATCCTCGGGCAGTCTTTCCTCTCTCTTTCTCTCTCCTACTGCTTTACAACATCATTTAACTTTATAGTCTGTCACTGTGTACTGAGCAAGAGAATTAATTAGTTGCCGTGTATCTCTCCTTCCAATTTATTCTCCTCAGAGACAAGTTTTTCATCTTCCCCTCGCTGACAATAGATGAGTGGTTTTATTGTCTGATTTAAGGCGGAAAGAAAGATGAATTAAAGTAATCTGTATTTTTGTATTATGGGTGAAATGTCATATTACAGGCTGCAGTGGCAAAGGCTGACCTGTTTTCCCATGCTGGATGTTAAGTGTTCTTTACCTTACATGCTTTATAGACTGCTTTCCCCTGATATGCTTTTTCTTTCTTTTTTTTTATGTAAAGGAGAGATATGTGGACTATTAGTGGAACTGTAACTTGAGAAAGTAATAATTTTTTTAAGTGTCCCAAATTTTTAAAATGCTTTCTGTGTCCCTGTAAGGCAGTCTTTTGCAGACTTCTGGATGATTATTAGGAGGGAAAGGTGCAGGAGCAGGTTTGATGTTGTTGAGCTGCCGTGCTGGGCTCTGCTTGACTGGAGTAATAAATATATCAGGAATGGGCTGTTTGCCAGTCCAGGAGGAGTGACAGCCTGTGTGCTATGGCTTTTGATGTAGACAGAAGGTGAGCTGCACGCTGAATAAGTTTGCTAGGCAGAGATGCAAGAAATAAAAACTATCTTGGCAAATATTTTATTTGAAGACTTAAACCAAATACGAAGAGTAACTTCAGTTTTGCTTCTCTGCATTTCCAGCGTGCATGAAGTCATTGTTAGATTAACTTCCAGAATGGTTCTCTGTGCTGTCCAGAGTTGAGGTTTTTATCCTTAGGCAAGTACTTTCCTCTGTGGAGCGATCGCTGTCTAGTTCTACCTGCCAGCCGCTCTTTGAAAGCTGCAAATGCGGTGTGCTCAGCATGTTGAGCGTGCGTTCGCTCTTGGGGTTTTCTGCAGTCTCCTGCTCTGCTGATTATACCCTGACAGAAGCGAAGAGAACTGATTTCATCTAACAGTTTATTCTGACGTGGCATCCTTCTTGCTAGCCAATTTTGCTGTGGAGATGCCCCATCTAGGGGAGAACATCGTTAGGCTTGAGTTCTGTTGATACAAATACCATTGTTAGCTATGCAAACATGCCTATTCCTGGGAAACAGATGTCTGGGATACAAAATAATTATTTTTATTTTTAGTATCCATGAGTTTTAACTACAGAACTGTTGTTTAGCTTCACTACATATAAATAAGACTCCTGATTCCCTCCATCTAGCTCTTGATAGACCACTGAAAATGAGGACAGAAACCAAAGTGGGGTCAGGAAGTACATGGCTCAGGGGATCCCTAATCATGGAAGAAGTAATTCATTTTTAGCTCTCTAATATTTGAAATTTGATACAGTATGGGTTTGTTTTTCTACTTGGTTTGTAGCAAGTTTAAAAAAAAAATGGTAGAGAGGTTTCTATCCGTTATTGGGGTTTTTTGTGTCCTAGCTGTGGAGTTCAGATGGAGCTTAAAGTGTTGGAGTTTAGCACTAGCAACCACTGGGATGCTGAATAACATTAACTTCCACTTTTTTTTAAAATACATAAATATTTTTATAAAAGACAAATGACGTGTAAAATGTAGTATGTGAAGATGACAGCAAGAAAACCAAAATACTTATGCTAGGGAAGGGAGGGTAATCTTTATTATAGTAAGAAGGCCGTTGACTTTGAGTTCGTGGGTACGCTTTGGAAAGTAGGTTTCTGTTTAAATGCTTTTTCACCTGAAGTTACTTAACCTGGTGTTTTTTCTCAGTACTATGTTCCAGCTGCATTAGGATTCAGCAGTGTGCAGAACATGATGAAACAAACATGTCTTGCTAGCTCTGTGGCTGGATATTGTTTAAGACGCAATAATTCAAATAATAAAGATTTTAGGGTATCAACAAATGAAACCAAACAAACGAAAGGGTAAAAGAGAAACCAAATATTCATGCAGCAACCTTTTGTGTTCTAATGTTGCTCTGATGACTTAAACCATGCTGCCTTCCCACAAATTGATGGGTTTTTACAGTATTCACTCAACACTTGGGCATGATCTTTCTATAACATGTGTTTACAATATTGTTGTAAACATAGCACAAAAGTAGTTCTGACTGTTGCAGTATAGAGAACTTTTTCAGAATTCAGCACAATTTAGTGCAATTCTAACATTTAATGAAGTGCCATTATATCTTCTTAAAAAAACATGATTTTCGATAGCCACAAAACCAGTTATGCTTCCTTTTGCTAGAGAACAAATCTGGTTTGCTCTTTGGGAGAGACTGATTAATCCAGCCTTAAGAAGGGCTTGCACGTGCTCAATGTTCTTAGAAATAATATATTACCAAATTCTGTTTGATTTCTCTGATTGTACTTAAATTGACATAAGGAAACCGGAATAAACATTGCATTCAAATGTTTTAAAAATATTCATTAAAATGTGTGTAATTTTAAAGAAGTCTTTAGTAGTAGTCTTTATTTTTGTAATAATATGCTGATAAAACTTTTAATATGTTTTAGTATTAACTGTTTTTATGTCAATACTATTGTTTTGTCCCTTGTCTATGTGGCTTTTGTTGACCAAGATGATTCTGCTTCTGGCGGTAACCCACAAACCATGGGACTGGTAAGAATAAAACAGAGGGATTTTTTTATTATATTACTTTACCTTTTTCAAGTGTGAGAAATACTCTTGGCTTTCATAGATTTGGAGAAAGGAATTACACTTAAGTAACAAGACAGCAAGCTTATTTACTTCTCTTGCTTGTCAACACAATGAGTAACAGTTTCTTTACACTTGATGTAGAAGTTGTTTATCTTTGTATACAGAGATGGTTTGATTCTTTAACTCTCTTCTTTTTATATTCATTGGTACTTATATTATATTCATATGATGTTAGATTGCTACTGGGGGTGGGAATTGTTGAAAAAGCCAAGCCAGAAGCAGTTGCTCTGAATTCAGGTGGCTTAAGTGATGCACGTGGCAATCAATAATTGGATCTGTTGTCTCAAATGGGACTTTTATTTTCTGACTTGGAGAAAAGAGCGAAATAAAGTGCTATCAAATTGGAATTCTGCACTAACCCAAATTACAGAATAACAGAGTTCAATTGTGTCTTGTGGGAATGTGAAACCATACAAAATGGAAGACTGTGCAAGAGCAAAGCCATTAGCCTCAAGGGTACTACCCTAACTACATGCAGAAGTGAAACGTTTTTTATTTATAAAAAAAAAGAGCACTGTAATGCATTTGATAGTTGTCATTTATTGCCTGAAATTCTTCAGAGCAATGCTTTGCAGTAAAAAATTTGTTTTCTCTTATTCTGTTTCCTGATAGTTTCTACTGCTTTGATTTCAGAGTGGTTTTCAACATAAATTACTCCATAGTAGAATTTCTGTAACAAATGGTTGCAACTATGCCGTGAACCTCAAGTATTACTCTTAATGCTTGTTACTACTATGAAGAAATTTGTTATTTTAACACTTTAATATCAAAGATTGTATGTGGTGGGGTAGTCAAATGCAAGTTTTTGATCAATACTTCATACAAACCTTAGGTGCAAAGCTCACTTCTAGCGCTGTGCTGAAACTCCAGCAGAGTGAGGAGGACATACTTCTTGGTGGAAATGTCCGTGCTGCAAAAATCACCGCAACAGTTGCCATGTGTAGGCAATTTCAGCAAATGGGATTATTACAGAAAAGTAGAAAGGCCTAATGCTTAAAGAGAACATGAGTTATTTAAAAATGTATAGTTTTTTAATAACCATAAAGTAAGAAACAGTACAGAACACTGTAGAGGTGCTGTTTGCTTTGCAGAAGTGTGGCAATTAATTTATAGTAATTATAATTTGGTGCAGAAAGATATTGAGGCATCTGAATTTGTACATCTTCTGTTTCGCTTTTGTAGTTCAGGAATGAATCTAATGAATTCTTGAAAAATTCACTGTTGGAATCGGATAGCGCTTTTATCGGTGAGTTTATACCTCCCCTTAACTATGAGTGAACAAACATGTCATTTAATCTAATAATGTGTCTCTAAAATGATTAATACTGTTTTAAAAGTTGCGGTGGGTGTAGCTATGGTGATTGTTTTAAAGTATTAAGATATTATGCCTCCAAATTAAAATGCAGATCTTTATGGAATTGTACTGCAATGAATTTGTGTAGGTCACACTTAAAATTAAGGCTGCTGCTCGCTTGCCTTGTACCGCTTCATACCTTTTCATGAGAAAAACATCTTTCTGTGCTCATTGTGCTCTGTCTGGGATGTTAGCCTTGTCAGGGGGCTTTTTTTTGACATCTTCCTGGTGTTGGATAAGGAAAAGCTAATATTTGTTCAGCAAATGTGTTACAGTGGTAGTATATGCAATACTCTTCTATTGTTCTGCAGCAAATAAAATAATTTATTAGCAATCACAGCTTACAATTACGAGCCATCCCAGTGAAATATAGAAGTGTTGGGCAGCCAGTGATTCTTTTCATTTTTATTCTTTGTTTTACGAGCGTGCTTGATTTTAAATATGATTATATGAGTATAAATTAGTGTTCCATTCTAAATTACTCACTTTTCTACTGTTCATACATTACTTTATTTCACGTAACTTGCAACAACATACTCGTAAACATTGTCACTTCGTAATCATCTGAAGTAGATGATTTTTAGTTTTCTTAAGATTTTTTTGTATAGAGGGCTATGTCTCGCATTGTCCTATGTCTCTTTATTCAACTTCTATATGCATGTATGTGAAAGTCTTGTTTCAGATGTGGTTTGTTTCCAGTCACTAGAAATAACAAGGCTAGAACTTACTTTCTCTTTCTCAAAAGCCCAACTAGCCCATGCCTCTCTGTTATTTTCCATTAGTAGGCATTACAGTACCTTGAAATTCCCTTCAGTCATCTAGGGGAAATGATCTTAAAGGTTTTATCCTTTGCTGGAGGGGAGATGCAGTAGATTCCTGTGTTTTGTAACGAAGCTATTTCTGTTTCTCTACGCTGATGATTGTTATCTCTGGCTTGGGTTAAAAGCAGAATTCTTCGTTTGAAATGTGTTCAAGCTCGTTCTGTTAATGTGCAAGTCCTGGAGTACCGGATAGAACCTGGCACTGGGAAGGGCACAGGCTTGTTCCGTGCATGTGCTACTCTGCACTCTGCAATACACTCCTCTTCAGGTTAGGAAATACTATTTCTTAGTTACAGCCCAAATGATGAAAGGATGCTTCAGGAGAGTCCATCAGTCTAGAATCCGGCCAAATATCCCAACAGTAGCCGGAACGGGCGCATGGGGAGGAAGATAATGCGGAGGGCAGACGTGCAGCAGCGCTGCAGAGTGCTCTTCCAGCCTCCAGGGACTTGCAGCTCAGGGGCTTCCCCAGACAAATGCCGTGTGTTTGCATTTAGTAAGTCTTGCTAAGCTGGGTCTCTAATTAAGGTTGTCTTTCATGAATTGGAATTGGCATTTTCGAATCCCTCTAATTGTTTACCATCAGCAGTATTGTGTGGATAAATTTCCACACTCTGCCTTCTGCGAGCTGTCTCCATCTGCTCTGGATCTGGCACCTGTGTATCGGGGTGCTCCTTGGTTTTATTCATCACTTTCACAAGGTTCATGTATTTAGAGTCCTCGCTCCTATTTCCTTCTTCTCCCCATCCAGCTGATTCTTGCAGCTTAGTGAGGTGATGGAGTTAACTTATGATAATATCCACCCCCCCTTTTTTCTTTTTTTTTCTTTTTTTTTTTTTTTCCCCAGACCTTTTATGACTGTGGTGAAAAGCATGTTCCCCAGGTGTAGGCACTAACTAAAACTTTGTTACCCTTTGCATTCTTTGGGCTTTACAAATAGCTATGAAAATTCTGAATATGAATCTGGTGACTTCCACCCCTGAAATGAAAAATAACTCTCATTATCTGTGGGCTGCCTTCTCTGTGAATTGTGCTGCTCACATTGTCTGAGGGTCTTCTGTGAAACCCTTGTGGTTTTGTTGAGCAGAGTCCTTTCTTAGCTCTGGTCTTGGAGGTACTAGAGGGACTGAACGAGAAAACTGATCCCCCTGTCTGCACCAAGCTGCGGCAAAGCCATAAACCGGCCCCCAAGCCATAGTTACTGGTGCTGGAGGGAGAAAATGTACTGTTTGACACAGTTTATATGCAAAGTGGTTTCCAGAATCAGCAAAGGAAGGGGAAATACACAAAACAAGTGTGAAGAAGAGACATCACCTTAGGGTTCATTTATATTATGAAAATAGATTAAACTCCCCCCACGGGAATGTGATAGACATAGGATCAAACATTTATTTAGTTATTTATTTTTGTATGAACAGATTCTAACACTTATTACATGAAAAGGCTAAGATTAACTAAGGATATGTGATTAAGGCATTGACTATGTTATCTTATTCCATGTAAAATTATTGTTCCATGTAAGGTTATTATATATTCCATGTAACATATTTTCATACATCATTTATTACATGATTGTATCTTTTTATGCCTCTAACTTGCTTAGTGTTCTCTCTTTCAAGCAGAGATCCTATAGTCATTAGAGTACTCATTTTCTGTAAAGGTCTAGGTGTAAACAAGATAAGGTGAAGTAAGGTAGGTGGTGGATTTGCAGGATGTGAAATGCCTTATCCTCTACCTAAGAGTTCTCAATATATACCTCCAGGTATGCCTTGCCTTTGCTTGAAGTTCATCCCTTGCTGCTGTTGTGGGACCTTGCTCTTTTGTCTGCATCTGGATTATCACTGGCTTCATGCAGGATGTCCTAATGAACACGTTCCTTTAATTCCCGTGATTAAATCAAGTACAATATATTGGCTCATTTCAAAACACAAACAGGTTGGAACACTGTCTAGTATTTTGATTTCTTTGAAAATGATTTCACCTGTTTTTCCAGGTGCTAATGGGGAAACATTTCCTGCCTTGGGAGAAGTTAATTCATCACCACAGCATCCACCTTCTGCACGGGAGAGGAGACGGATAAAGCAGAAAGCTTTGGAGTGTGCTGTATGTATGATAACTGGATTGGCTTAAACATGGACCACAGATCTAATGTCAGTTCCTGTGGTCCCTCAGTGGCTAGATGATACGGGTACTGAGGGTGCACATTTGCCCTTTTAAAAAGGATGCCATTTAACTGAAGGGTTTGTGTATTTTTGGGTTTTCTGCAGGAGGATGTCCCACCGGGCCTGCCACCGCTGCCGCAGCCTGACGGCTTTTCTTGGCACTCAAGCTTCAGCCTCGACGTTGATCAGTTGAAAGGCAAGAATGAAGAACGATTGCACAGACTGACAGAGCTCCAGCAGAAATCTGCTTACTTAGGTACGCTCTGTGTAGTAGAGGTGATGCAGTGAATACTAAGTAATTACAATAATTAAAAGAACAAATACTAATAGACTGCCTGTAGTTGAACAGTGAGCAGCTGGCTCAAGTGTAGGAATTATGAATAGAGCTCTGTAGCTGGTGCAAGGGTTTCCCCAGCAAACTTCAACACAGCTGCTTAGAGTAAGTTTAGAGGGGGGTGATAGGGAAAAGATGCTTAATTCCTGTCTGATCAGTCACTCATACTTGTCCTGTCTGTATCACTTTCAATTCCGCGATGTGCCATTGCTAGCAGTAAGATGTCGATACCCATAGCTGAAATGTTAGTGGACAGAAATGAAACTCCTGACTGATCAATGTTGATGGCGTGCCTGTGTAAGTTCATTGGCATTCCTAGGAATCGGATGCCTGTGATCCAACCAGCATGAAGGTATGCCAAAAAATTGTGTATGAAGTAGTACTTCTATTTCTAGTTAACTTGGATTTTGTTGTTCACATAAATGATCATTCAGTATTTGAGGTTGACATTGATACCTCTTTCACTATACATGCCCTTGAATTTATTATGTATGTCTTGGGACCATAGAGTACATCAAACTCCTGGAGTTATCTCGGAGCTTCTCCATAGGCTGCCTGCCTGATGTAGGTCCACTTTGCGTATAAGGTACCAATTGTGGCAACCATTAATGGCCTTTAAGTTCTCACATGGATTATGACCCAGTTGATACTCTGTGCAAATGATTCTTTCATATGAGTCTGAAATCACCTTTTTTTTAGGAGGCAGTTGCTATGCTGTCTAGGCAATTACAGTATCCGTATCCTTTTTATAAACTTAATGGAAGGACGAAGAGGCACCGACAGTGGATGAAGTGGCTTGCCAA
>JANZLP010000023.1:18518872-18529422 GCA_026930925.1 Chelictinia riocourii
TTTAATACAGCAGCTCTGAGACCATATATTGACTGATAATGCTAAGCTCCAGTCTAGTTCATGACATGGAAATGAGATTAATGTTAGTCAGCCGTAGCTGGCGAAGAACATTTACACCACCTACAAAGTCAAGGATAAGTATCTGTTGTGTTCTTAAATCTGAGTGTTGTAGTACACAGAACTAGGTGGAGTCTTCGCAGGCCAGGTGTAAGACTTAACTCCCTGCTCTGGCAGTATGTTTTGACCATACCCTAGTGTTCAGTTATCTTCATATACAGATGTTAATTTCCTAACAATTGGAGATCAGGAAAGGAGAGAAGAGATGGCCATTTTTCTTGAATTATAAACAAGTGATTGGGATTGGGATTATAACAGATGCTTCAGTGAAAATGTGTGCTTACTGTTCAGTAGCGTTCTTGAAGACAAATTAAGTGCTTAGCATTATTGAGAAAAGAATAGAAAGCAAGTGAAAAATACCATTATGCCACTGTGTAAATCTGTTACTCCGCTACATCTTGAACTTTGTGAACTTCTAGTCTGTTTCTTTAGCCTCCTCTTCACTGCAGAAAGGATATAGTAAATAAAAGTCTATAATAGTTCAAAGGAGGACAGAAAGACTGCCATCTACAATTCATGGCAATTACTGAGCTGTCAGAGCCAATTTTCATGGCATGTAGTTGCCACAGCAGTCTTGGATCTGCAGGCATCTATTTTAGATACATGAGCTTGCATATCTGCAAAACAGCCTTGTCTTTATATGGTCCTTTTGTTTACAGTAAATGATAAGAAGTGGTACCGGTGTGTCATTATTGTCTTTCACTCCAACAGACTTTTTGTCTTTAGATTTCACCCCAAACCCCATTTCTCATGTACTTACACAGAGCACAAGAAGTGACATGATGTGCGTATATTGCATGAGTATAACAAGGGAGATCTTTCCCGTTTGAATGTGCAATAGTTCTAGTTCTTGCAAGGTAAATAATTCCTTTATAGCTACAATTGGAATTATAATATTACCTTTGTCGCCTAGATTGCAATGCAGAACCAAATCAACACGAATCCAGAGAGTCCGGACACTGTGACGATACATGCAGCAACACCGCAGTTCATCATCGGACCTGGAGGGGTGGTGAACCTAACAGGTCTGGTATCTTCTGCAAATACATCAAATGGAACAGGTATTTAGATGTCTGTAGGATAGCTACTGGGATTTTATACTTTAACTAAATTTCACCATTTAGTGAAAAGGCTTGAGGAAAACCAGTGGTAAGAATAGAGTAGTTACCATGTTCCTCTTCAGGGTTTTTTGTGTTGTAAATATCTAGGTACTTAAAACAACAGTCTTCACAGAGATAAATTATCAGAAGCTGTATTGGCTTAACGAACTTGCCTTCAGAATAGCGCTTTGGTTTGGCAGAATTGTGGAGGACAGAGTGTGTCTTGGAAGCGTCAGTGCAATAATAATAAAAAAGGGACTTCACTGCTTTTAAATGTCAGCTAACCTTTTTTTTTTTATCCTACTAGACGAAACAGGAGTGTCTGCTGTACAGTTTGGAAATTCATCGACGTCAGTATTAGCCACATTGGCAGCTTTAGCAGAAGCATCAGCTCCACTGTCTAATTCTTCAGAAACACCAGGTTAGAAAGCCAAGTCATTTAACCTCATTTAATAAACTAAAAGTACATAAGTGGCACTTCTGGAGGTACAGTTCATACATAAATGAGATGGCAATCTTCCTTCCTTTTTTCAGCATGAACAAAATTTGTCCTTTGCTTTTACCTGGAAGGTTGCCAGATTCATGTATACAATTATTTCTTAATAAGATTTCTGACCACAGCTGGTATCTCTGGGCCTAATGTGAGTAGCATTCATCGTGCTGAAAGCAAGCATAATTCAGAAGACTGAATTTACATCTTTGCCCACATACCCTTTAGTTGTATGTGGTGGGAGAATGTTTTCTTAAATGCTTATTTCTGCTAAATATTGGGAAATGGCCCCCCAGTGTTGTTTGCATATACCTTGTCAGCAGTTTTCTTAATCTTTCACCCAAAAGGCACAAGAATATTGGTGATCTTAATGTGCAGTTTTCCCACTGGAATGTCTATGGGTCGTCTTCTCAACATTGAGGCATTCTACTTGCATTTGTAATAATATGTAGAGATTAGTATGTCCCACTTCAGGCTGGTGTGCTGTCATGGCACTTCAGGTAAACGTAAGCCTAGCAATAAATGCATTATTGTTCTCCTAGGAAAAAGCAGCCTGCATCCCTTGCTGCAGCCATATGCACACTCTTATTCCATAAGGCTGTGACAAGAAGCCAGAAAGACACAAGAAATTCCATTGCCCCTGGTTCCCAAGTTTTGCATTCCTTTTTCTTAACACAAAAACCCTTTGCCCCTGCCCCGTAGATCTTTGCCAGTTACTGCTTTGGAAAAAAACCAAAAAACCTTTGGTCAAGGTTTTGTACTCTGCAAGTTGCCCTGTCTTTCTCCATTCTTTCTGAATAATGTGTTGCTTGCTTTGTGTGCTTTTTTACTTTTGTTCATTACAATATGCAAAGTGAAGAAAGAAATGGCAGTCACAAGTCTTACAGCATCAAAGTGGATTATGAATACTAGTCATTGCCACTAACAGGGTTGAGAAAGAGAGGTATAAGCAAGGAAAAGACCTCCTTTTATAATTTAAGCAAGTTGTAATACCATCTACAACCAAGTTAAAATCTGATCAGAAACTCCTGAATTATTTAAGTTATTTTATAAGAGGATGCCACAAAACTTCTGTTCCAGACCATATTTTCCAATTATGGTGTATGTTAATATCTTGCTGTTGCATAAAAATAGGGGTACGGCCAAGATAATGATATGCAGGTATGCCAAGATAATGAAGCTGATCTATGGGGGAAAAAAATACAGGGGAAGTGATATCTGCTAGTTTCTCTTTTATGAGGAATGATATCCTTAAATATCACATGGAGCAGGGTGAGGAAAAACATTGTTACAGGAATAGCTTGATGCAGAATCACATTTTCAGAACTCTGCAACAGCAGGTGAAAAGAAAGTACACTGAAAGTGACATTTTTTTTTGCATCTTGCTGACACCCTCTAATTTGTGGTCCTAATAATGTGAGTTGAGAGTGCACAGCCCTGGAATTTTGTCAGTAGCTTAGGAGGAAGCATATGTGGCACGTGCCGAGAAGGGCTCCAGAGTCCTCTGGGGCCCCTCTCCAGCACAACTGCTTTCCAAGTTGTCTGTAAACACAAAACTTTCCAATTCCCTTAAATCCAAATCCTGCTAATTGAACTTGCCCAGTAATCTATCTCCATGCACATCCAATCCATGTAAACAGCATTTAGCTTTTAGTTTTCCAGCTTTTTTTTTTTTCTTCATTAAAAATGACATTCAGAGAGGTAATTAGATCTCAGCAACTCATCCTCAGGAAACACTGTTAACTTGCATCTCCCGTGTACATGCTATAACATGATTATCAAAGTGTCTGCCCCCGATTCCAGATTTTAGTGTGATTAATGACTATTTAATCTTTACCTTGAGTACAAACAGTGGTCTCCCTTCATAGGATGTTCCAACGGAGAACATGTGAACGAGATCTGAATGAGTTTTATTCAGATGATGCATCCAACCCTGGATCTGCAAATACAGAAATAAAATTGTCGCTTCAGTCTTTCTATTTCATGGGAAGCAACTGTAACACATTTATTAATCTCAGCTCTCGGTCCTCTTTATGTTTTGGATTTTGCTGTAGTTTTTCTTTTTATCCTTTTTTTGTTTGCTTGTTTGTTTTGGGGGGGTTTGTTTGTTTGTTTTCTTGTTTTCACACTTGAACTATCATTGGGCTCTCATAGCTCTATTGCCAGAGGCTGGATGCAGCCTTCAGTCACATGGGATTTTTTTTCCATTTTATTGTTGGCCACTACTGGAATGCATCAGCTGTCCATCGAAAATCTGGGGAGGGGGCTAATCTGCCATTCCCACTAAATGTTAATGGAACGAAGACAGAAGGTCCCTCAGTCAGGACAGAGAATGCGGAACAGGTTGACCCCCAGGACTGAACGCTCCCTGCAATATTTTTTTCCCAGGCACCAGATCCTGCTGCGGTGCAGCAGCCTCCACGCTCAGCCTGGTGACTTGGTTTTGGTGCAGGCTGAAACTACGAATGCGAGCACACTGAGATCAACAGCCATCATTTACCCAGGTATCATCCAGGGTAGTTTCCCTTATACGTAGATTTGTATCTAAGTGTTTTTAAGTCTTTGGGCCTCTTGCGCAAATACGTGAGCATTTGCTCACGTTGCTTACTTAAATGGCTGGGTGAGACTAATCACTCACTGACACCTCTTATTCCATCAGAGTAAAAGACCTACTTTAAAAACAAAACTCAGAAGCTGTCAAAGATAGTTACAGGTAAAGATAAGCCTTGAATACAAATATTAAAAAAATATGTTTTCAAGAAGGTGCCTATTTTTGAAGAAGAAACATTCAGAACACTGCTGAAGATGAACAGGTAACCATAACTTGTACAGAGAGTGAAATCTTGCCTTATTGAAAACAACAGTGTAGTGGATAAGAGGAACAATATGAATTTTCACGTACTTCTTCCAGGGAGTGATACACTTCGTAGTTATACTCAGAGAGGGACCTCCGATTCCTATATAACCTCAGCCCGGTTTGGTTTTCAATTGCTTTCTGTAGGTCTGATATGAGAATCCTAGGTAAAAAAAGACAGTGGTATTGCTGAAAAACTAATAGAACACTATTTTTTAGGCTAAAGCAGAACAACAATCACATTTAGAAGAAACATAGCAGGAGTTAAACCATCCCGACATTATTTCTTGACAATAGAGTGCTTCAGGCTTATTTGAATACATGCTGCCAGATAAATACTCCAGCTGCTTTGAAATGTAACACTGCCTTCAAAACACACAACGAGCTTGTTAAGTGAATAAACCAGAATGATGTAAGTAACGTAGCCAATGTGAAGAAGAAGCCACTTTCATTTGTTTATGGAGCAGCATTTGCTGTCTTTTTTATAATCCAGTCATACTATGTGATCATCAATCTTCAAAAATTGATTTCAAAACTATTAAAAAAAAATCTCCTTTTAGGCTTAGAAAAACATGCACATACTTTCTCTTGGGAGTTACTGTACCGGCATGGAACTTTATGTATACCTACAAGTTGTAGAGGCAAAACAAAAAAAATGAAGTACTTGGTGGCATTATCTTTCTGTCTGAAACACAACAAACAACAAACAAACAATCTTAAGTGTGCCTGGTTGTTTACATGATCTACTCTGCAACAGTTGTTGCCAATTATTTTAAAATAACTCAGGAAAAACATGAAACAATACTAAGTGAAATTAAATATGCTTGCCTAAAAAGTGAGAGGTTCTTTGCATTCAGAGCAAAATGCAGAAAGAATGATATAAGCTGAAAAGTTTCCTGGTTTATGGCAAAACCAAATAATGATACAAATATAAAAATATACTATAGAAAACACCCAAAAAGAATTATATAGAAGTTGGAGCATCTATGCTTTCCATCAGACAGTGGCAGGAGCTGGGGATATCGTCACTGACATCAGTAACAACGTCCCTGCAAAACTGAGAGTCGTCCTTGTACACCCCCTTCTCCTAACGCACGGCGCTGCGTAATCGCCATACCGCTAATCCATCGTTCCTGTAAAATGACGGTCACATTCAGTCTTTTGAGGTTTTATAGGCATTACCTGCAATGACTGGAAAAAGATGGAAAGAAACTGCATTCACTCTGATCCTAACTCAACGGTGCAGCGGGTACCTCAAAGATAATGGTCCATCTACATATAATATCAAAGGTTATCTGCATCTTCAAATGTATTAGTGAAGTAACTGTATAATTAGGAATTGCACTGTTCTATACCAGCAGCTTTCATTAAGCAAACTAAGGGCTTATAGTCTTGACTTGCAAATTGCTGTATGCTCCAAGACCAGTACCGTAAAGCATCTAAGCCTGTAGTTAGATTAAAGCAGTGGTTTTATTCAAGTAATTAGGATCTCTAATATGTTAAAAAAACACTTGCCTGCTTTGCTGAATTCTGATTAGTGTAAGTACCTACCAAGATCAAGCTCTCTTTGTTCACTTTTACAATAGGTTTAATTTCACAACTCCTGATGGTTTATGTGTCTGTACTCCAAATGAGACTTGATAATCTTCCTTTGCGCTTAAACGACTGTGTACTGTGTGTGCTTGTAACACAAAGGCTCCTAAGTCCCTGAGGTCCGAACACAACCTCAGCGGCTGGGTTGCCGGAGAACTCACAGCCGAGGCGGTTCGGTGCGGGAGGAGTTTATCTGATGCCTGGCTTGTTTTCATGACCGTCTTCTCCGCATAAAGTCAAACACTGGGACAGATGAGCCTGTCGTGCAGGCAGGGGCCGGTCACCTTGCTCGTTATTAGGGCTGTTTAATGCCTCCTGCCTTTAGAAATCGGCCGTAATTTAGGCAAGCATCACTCCGTCAGGCTGAAGTTTTACATGGAGTTCTCCTCAGATCTTCCAGTTCCAAAAGGGGGTGTAGCAATAGTTGCAAGTGGTGTGACCAAAATAAAATTAAAAAAAAAGATATATTGTGAAAACCAGCCACGAGAAGAGGGTCTGTATAAAACCTTGCCTGGCACCTCATCCCGCGGGAACGGCTGTGCCCGGCCGCCCGCTCCTGCCGCTTCCCGACTGTATAGCTGTCGCTGCTCTCCTGGCGAGTCCTGCTGGCTCCTGCGGAGCTGCAGATCCCAGGAGGCTTGTCAGGACAACGCACGCGGTTGTCGGAGGCCCTGCAGGGTTTTGCTCCTGATGGCTGGGACCCAGCGGACACGGAGTCCGAAACGGGCAGCGAGGAGAGGAAGGGCGAGAGCAAAGGAACAGCCCCGGCTCCCTGCTGAGCGCGGGCAACTCGCGCGTCCAATGCCAGAGAGGAAATTTTCCCTGTGGAAAATTAATGTAAGGTTGTCCCAGTATTTGTAAGACGTTGTTTCAGGTAAGCTGCAGAAACCCTTCGCTCCTGCAGTTCGTGCCTTTGCACGCTCTGCTCTGCAGAGTAAGTAAAGGTCTTCAGGCACAGGGAGTGTTTATAACACATATAAAATGCCCTTCTGTCATTTCATTAAAGGTGATTACTGTGAGCAGGAACAGCAGCAGACATGAATACAACTGCCGGGGCACAGTAATTAGGGGATATTTTTTGTATAAGCACAGGAAAACAATTACAGAAATCCCAATCTCATTTTTAAACACAAACAAAACTGAAGCCGTGTTGAACCCACATGAAAGTCACTCTGAACTTCAGCCACCGGGCCTGTGCTATTAATTTCCTTATGTTTGTTTTTGTAGTTTTAGAAGAAAAAAATTAGTAAGAGACCATTGTTATAATAAAAACGGAATTATGATAAGAGTACATATACTACACAGTATGATTTGCGCCATCCTTTTCTCACTGAGAAGTAAGTATAAGTAGCCTCACACAGGGCTTTATTCAGCAAATGTTTCAGAATTCAAATAACTCATCAGTTGATTATTCACTTAGGCGTCTCACTGAAAAGGCTTAAATGACAAGATCATTATTCTTGTCTAGTATATCAATTCGACAAATATGAAATTGTAAGTATACTCTGTCTTGAATGCTTTTAAGGAATGCCATACATCATGTGTGATCCTTAGCTTGTATTTGTTCTGTTTGCCTCGCGTTGGGCCACGAGGAACGGAGAGCTATAAAAGAGAACCAGTACATTCCTTTATAATTCATGGGGAAGGCTTGCCCCTGTGTTTGCAGCACACTTGTAAACAAACCTAGCTCCTGTTAAATACAGGCTGTAGAATTAGTAATTACCATCCCTCCCTTAACAGATGTGATTTCATATACGTTGAAAACACTTCGGCTTGACTCCAAAGGAGGACATTTAATTAAAACTGCCTGCCTGTGGGAGATTTTCTGTTCTCCCACTAAAATGGCTGTTTTCTCGGCAATGCCTAGCTGTCTGCCAGTCTAATTGCCGTGACGCGGATCGTATTTTCAAGCGCGCTTGGCGTGGCAGACGCAGACCTGCCTTGGAGGCCAGATCCCCGGCGCGAGGCAGAGAAAGCGGAGCGCGGGCTTACGTGTACGGGATGTTCGCTTGCTGGAGGTAGGGCAGCAGGCTTCGGGACGTGTTCTGGGGCACCCGCACGTCGGTGACCATACCTTCACCATCTGTGCTGCCTCTGCCCTTGGTAGGTGCTGGCAGGCAACTGGGGCAGATGCTGGTCTTGCTTGCCTCCTCCCCTCTGCCACTGACGGGTCTGATGATTTTCATATTGTTGGATCTTGGGTTTAGATTAAAAACCCATCATTTGACTAGCCTGAAGAAGACTTAGGCAGTATGCTTACTACCTGCAAAAGGAATTATAAATAAGAAAACAAAATGAAAAAGATTTTAAAAAGTCAAAAAAGGCAAACTAACAAAAACGGCCCTCCTCACCGAAACAGTGATGTAAAAAAAGAAAGAGGAGACCATCTTATTTCCCAAATAAGAACACAGATGTTTATCAGGTGTTTGTAGAAGGAATTGTTATGTACAAGGAGGTTATGAAAACATTTATCCCAAAGAATGAGTTAGAAATTTCCTATATAAATTACATATTCTTAGTGATTAAGATTGATGGGGTAAAATATATAATCTAAAAATTACGCAAATTGCAAACTATGTAAGATAACAGACTGCAACCGCTGAAACAGAATAATCATGGGCAGTTGAAAAAAAAGTGATGTTGCAAATTTCAGAAAGGTCATAAAAATATAGCAAAATAGATACAATGGAATTTTGGGATATGTGTATTTATTCAAGCATTGGCCACTGAAATAACATTTTATGATGAATACTGGATTACTTTAAGAAATAATAAATAATGGAATAGTAATAATTTCTGATTTAAATACAGTGCTTTTTTGTCTTTTCATACTAATTTAAGGAAATTATCTAGGATGAGAATAAGCCCCCTCAGGAACTGAATATAAACTGAGGCTGCTTAGCAAACCTACAGATCAGATCTTGAGTAGGAAAATAGGTCGTAATCCTACAATTAGACATGAACACAGCTTCTTTTTGCATGCAGTGGGAGTCCCAATTTATTTTAGCAATTTAAAATTTATCTTCTTATAGCACCTTGGGACCCTCTTACGGTCAGTAATGGAGCCAAAACCCCAAAGTTTCTTAGTCCGCACTCTGCTGTATTCTCATTAATGTTCATGATTTACACTGGTCATAGTTTACAGTAGAGAGCAGCTGAGATGTTGTACCATTAAGGAAAACAATTAAAATTTATTTTTTTAGCTTGTCATGCATATGTCTTAAATGCATGAAGTGATTCTTTCCACCATGTAACCTCTACAGCTTTCATGACCTCTACAGCTTTGAACAGAAAACGGTGCTTAGTTGATTTAAATAGTGCGGAGGGGAGATGGAAAAAGAAAAACTACTGTAAATATAACAAAAAAAGCATGACAAACTGGGTAGTTTAATGATTCTGTGGTTTCAGTAGACCATGTTCTGTCTGGCAAAGAGCTTTGTCAGAAGAAAGCTGTTACCACATAGCTTGTGGAAATGCCTTTCATTCTATCAGTCTTTTTTAGTTGTTGTTTGTTGGTTTGTTTGTTTGTTCGTTTCCAAAGTTTATGTGAATTATGTTCATAGGTTGGTTGACCTGCCCAAAGGTAGATGTCAGTACCAGAAAACAAAGTTCTCACAAGCAATGGGAATACTCTCCCCGAATCTTACATTGGCTTCAACTGCAGGTTCGTTCAGGTCTCACAGAGTTCATGGAAGTTTGTAGACTGACATTAATGGGCACTGAAGTGCTTGGTTTAAGTGCAAGTTAGCCACAGCTGGAATACTGCCTTTATTCACCTGGCAAGGGAGACACCGTAATCAAGAAGGTGACTTTCCCAGGTTGGAACTTCCCTAACACTCTGGATGTGTTAACCCCTCTGATTTCCAGCTGAAGAAAACCTAACTGCATACTTCTGCTGTAGGAGAACTGTGGTGAAGAAGTTGAAAATGGTGCTTCTCTTAGATACTAGGCAGCTATGGAAGCACAGAAGTAATAAAACAAACTACTTGAGAAGGAACAAAACTGATGACCTATAATGCTCGATTTCTGATGTAGGAAAAGGAGAAGTAATGGTAGAGAGATTTTGAATGACAGAAATAGGATTTACTCTTTGCAAATCCACCTTTAACTGTTAACAAAATCGGATTTATGATAAACTAAGAAAGTTCCTATCTCCACCACACCACTGCCCAGCGTGGTGTTTACTCCCAGTCACTTCGCAGGGAAATAGCAGCACTTCTACATGCTGGCTTTATCACCATCATAAGGTCAACCATGAATATTTTGAAGAATTATAGTAACAGATGACTGAATTCTGAGGATCTGAATCCTGGTTTCTGATGCTGTTCTTTTCTGAGTTAATACTCTTCTAATAATTTATACTGATGAAAAATGTAAGAAGAAGCTTATTGTAAAT